>BQMZ01000083.1:0-218501 GCA_036984285.1 Chlamydomonas sp. KOR1 | reverse complement strand
GGGGTGAAGGGGCATGACCGTGTAACCCAACGCCAGGCAGCCGGGTGCACTGGTTGGCTGCGTAGGCGGCAGGCGTCATGGGCCGATCCACGGGAGCATCTGTCCGATGGCGGAGCTCTTCAAGCTGCTGCAAAGGCGGCAGGCCCATGGATTCGTAATGGTACAGCGCTTACGACGGTGCGTAGCCCCACGCTGCAAAGGCGCGTGCGAAGGCGGTCAGGTGCAGGCGGCCAAGGCAACGCGCCAACCGGGGCCGTAGACACGCTGTCCTTCGGCTTGGACGGGGCAGGGCGATCGCGAAAGCGAACGCCAGGTGTTTTGGTCGAGGCCACAACGCGTACATCCGCCACTGTGGGACAGCCACCGCTTCAGCTGCCGCCTGCGCCTGTATGCCACCGCCGCGCGCCGCCTGCGTACCGCTGCTGCTGCTGCCTGCGCCGCCACCGCCTGCGCCACCGCCGCTGCTGCTGTCTGCACCGCTGCCGCCCCTGCCTGTGCATCACGTCCGCCGCTGTCGCGGGCGCCCTCGCCGCCGCTGCTCCCCACTGCCAACCCCAACCCATCGCTAGCACCCACAGCCGCCGGTGTGAGCGCCGAGGGCGAGCACCCACACGCACCTTCAAGTTGTAACATGCCCTGACAGCACGTCAACTCACGTCCTCATCTTCACACGGATAGGTGACATACATGCCAACAGAACACCGTGCCCGTAGACGCGTACTCAGTGCATAGCATGCACATGCGTCGGCGGTAAGGTGCAAGTCCCTCAGCACGTCCTGTGCCAACTGCTTGGCCGCCTCTTTCGATGCAGGTTCTGGCAGAATCTCCCCAGCGTACGCCTGTAGCTGAATACCGGTTGCAAGGATGAACTCGGCGTCAGCAATAGCCTCCAGCAGGGTGTCCCCGGACCCGATGCCAAACGAGAACTGCGCGTAGCAAATGCTGTATGGGTCATCGTCCTGCTCTGGCTTGACCACAAACGACCAGTAACGTTTGCCCGTTATTAGCAGCTCCACGGCGCTGCCGGCTGCACTAGCGCTCTGCTGAGACAACCTGTTCGCTTTTGCGTGCGTGAAAAGGATGGAAGCGTTTATGTCCTCAGCTGTAATAGATAGGTTGTGCACCTTTATGCAGGTCGCATAACACCGAGGGATTCCCACCTTTGCAAGCTGGCTGTGCGAACACGCGATATGGGTCGCTGTCCCGTACTGCCATACTGCCTATGATAGACAATGCGCATTCACATCTGCATCGGCCACAATTGACTGCGTGGTGTCTACATCTGCAACTTGAATGATCAGGTGACGAACGACAGCTCCATCAACGGCTGCCTGCTGTGACGACCCAGTTGCATGGCAGTGTACTATATATCATGCAGATGACAATGGGCAAGCTCGTTGGCTCGTTGGCTGGCGTGCGCGTCATCGGTTGCCGCGGGTCGCCGATTTCCCATGCTGGTAGCCTTGCCGCTGCATTTGTGCGGCATGGGCCTGCAGTATATATGGTATTCCTCACGAGGGCGTACGAGCAGGAAATGAGCGCAGGTTCCACAGCGCCAATGCAGTTGCCAAGCCACATCTGTCTCGCAAGGGCGCCTGGAGATAGCGGCGTTGGAGTGTGACGGTAACAAGCTCAGCCGTCACAGTCAACGTCAGAGGGAGCATTGAGTGCATGGCCAAGGTTCATCTCCTGGTTCATTCACGCAGGACAATATGCAAGTCCTCAAAATGCTGCTCTTGTTTTGTGTATTACCGCACTCACGGACTGGACCACTGGTCGCACACTGTTTTTCTTACTATGGGGCGAGGCTCGCAGAGCCGGCCCAGTCCTGGGCTGCTTGCTCATGTGTCGGCACCGTAGAGGTGTTCTGCTGTTGCCTGCGTCTGGTGCGGCTCTTGAGCTGCGGACGGGCTGCTAGGTGCGGGCTGGCTGCAGCTCCTCGTGCTCCGCAGGCCAGCAGGCCGGGGGTGCGGTGACTACCGTCAGGTTCCTAGGCCCAACTGCCCAGGCCAAAGGTGGAAGAAGGTGTACGAGTGGCATGCATGGGCGGAATGGTACGGCGCGTAGGCGTATTTAGTGGCCCCGCCATGCACTGTTTTGGGATTTTCGGTCATAGTCTTGCGCATACTTACCAGGCAAACCAAGCATTTCACTGAATAGTACAATTGGAAGCTGCCTATGTAAGTAGTTATCGACGCTATCTCTCATTGACTCACGCAGGCCGATAATTAACAGTCCCTGCCGTGCCCCAGCACGTACATAACACACGCAACGTAACCTAGGTTGTCCACATTTACGTACGCAACGGACGCCAGGGTGTCCGAGCCCCCGGCTCCCCTTCCCTTTCAAGACCCCCTAATCCCTGTCCAAGAACCCCTCATCTTGTCCAAGAACCCCTATCCCCTGCCCTATCCCCTATCTAAAACAAGGCCGTTCGCTCAAGAGAAGCCGGTCCCACAGCAGCAGACTGCCCTGAGCCCACGTCAGCCAAGCGGGCACCCCGTCCAAGAGCAGAAGGCGCCATCTGAGTGCAAGCCAGTGCCTTACCCTGCAGCCGTAAGGCGTGTTAGGTCGTCTTGGGCGGTATCCAATAAGACAGGCGATACTGTAAGCTACGAAGCCATTCCTTGCATCTGTGATTGCCCTAATCTCTGTTCCCGTGTCCCTGTCGTGTGCTGTCTACAACGCCTCGAGTGCATGAGTCAGCATGAGTGGCTGGACATGTCGACATGTACATGCAGGTTTATTGGCTGCAGGTATAGTGGACGCGTCACCATGCGACCCCGCCCGTCTGCTCTCCCTCCCCTCTGCTCTCTCCCACCCCGCAGCTGTCATTGAGCAGGATCACACGCTGAGTGAGGCAGCGCCGTGCGGTGTGCCGTGTCCCTTGGCTCGCCACCGGCGCCACACCTCAGTGCTGCTCTTGTGTCCTAGCAAGCACACCGCCTAGACAAGCGGTGACAGTTAAAAACAAACCGTGGCTACTCTAGGACACCAGGATAATCGTTGGCTCCGAAGGCTGTGCGACTAAGCGACAAACAGTGTCCTCATACACTGCGTGTTGGCCCGGTTTCGGCGTCGTGCCCCTGAAACAAGGCGCGAAAACAGGTGGCTGGTGCGCCGTACGGGCGAAAGGCGGACCCCCAGCTCAGTACACTTGACCGTGTCAGGTATGGCAGGGATTGGCTGCCCCGGAAAGCCAGCCTGGGGATGCAAGTGGGTAACCCTCCCTTGCGAGGCCCTTCGGCAACCCGAGACGGGGCAAGAGCCTGGGTGCCGTATGGGATATGCCACGAGTCCCCTTCCGCCTCCAGCATCCAGGG
This sequence comes from Chlamydomonas sp. KOR1, assembly GCA_036984285.1. Classification (NCBI taxonomy): domain Eukaryota; kingdom Viridiplantae; phylum Chlorophyta; class Chlorophyceae; order Chlamydomonadales; family Chlamydomonadaceae; genus Chlamydomonas; species Chlamydomonas sp. KOR1. The sequence goes on along the minus strand of BQMZ01000083.1, from coordinate 215,178 downwards.
CGGCACCGCACGAGAGCACTGGAATGTGCTGAGCCGGAAAGTTGTTGCACGGCCCCGGTGAACGGTGCTTTGGAGCACGCTGTTATCTGTAGCTCTCATCCGCGCACTCAGCACAGTCGAGCTGGCAGAGAAGCCAAGCAGTTAAGGCCCGTCAGAGCCACCGCTGGCTTCTCCCCGACCCGCCCCCCGGGCCCCTCTCCTGATCCTTAACTTCATTCTTGTCCGGCAAACTCGTGCAGGAGTCACCCGGCCTTCACCGCAACACTGCCACTTGCCAACGGAAACGTGGCCGTGGCAGCCCACAAAGCCAATTTCAGTCTGTACCTCAACCAATGATTATGAAAACAAGTAAACTCAGCCAGTTGTGGCTGAGATAACAGCAGACGGCAAGCATCAGGACGCCAACAGCTTCTTCGTTTGGTCTCTGGAACAGCCTGTGCCATCCCGCGGTCATAATTGCCACGAATAGCAATACCACAGCAGGTACGCAAGACGGACAGCACCACGTTGCGTTCCGAGTGGAGTAGGTGATATGATTGTATGAGCTTCCCAGTAGGTTGCATGTAGGTCCTAAAGACTTGCTAATAAAATGTTTACTAAATCAACGTTTGGAAGCACACTGTGTCGCGTCTGAGAGAGCCCTTTTGCCGCTCCGTACAACGTGTGAAGTTCGCGCTTTCGCTGAGCTTGACCAAACAGACCTCTCGAAAAGCCATCTAACGACTTCGCCGCAAGCACTATTTGCTACAAGAAGCTTGGCCGTGGCCTCGGCGGTCTCGGCCGGGATTGGTCGCGTGCACCAAAACTTGTAAAGTTTTCGTAGAGCGCGTTTTCCGCCCTCGCACGACATACTGCCGCTACTGTAGCCCCTAACATATCGACCAAAGGCTCCTGAGGCGCTCCCGTGGCGCGTGGACGCCAGGCGCGTCCGGATATGCTGAGGCCCGCGAAAATCCTCAAGACCCGAGGCGAGTGTTGCACGACACATAATATATATGTATAACAAATGTTCATGTATTGATAGAAAATGACAGAAATGTCGCGGCGTCGAGGGGTTTCCCCGCGATGTGAGGGGGAAAGTGCCGGGGAAAGGCCTTCGGCCAACGCGCATGATTGAATTTAATGGAACGGATAGAAAGCAATCTGTAGTCACCATCACCCCTCTACTCCGCGAGCGTAAAGCGTTGTCAAGTCGTGTTGTGAGTCCAGGGTCCAGTTATGCCAGGTTATGCAGTGAAGTCAGCATAGGCACTGGCTTGCACCTGCCCCGCCCGCCGCAGGGAACAGTATGACCTCAGGCGCATCAGTGCCACCCCACGTTATCTACCCGCACACGTCTCAGCCCACAACCGCGCATACAGCAGAGCGACAGGAACAGCCAGCTAGCTCGGCAGCTGCGTGTGTGGGGTCAGCAGCTGCTCAGGCGTCCCCGCTGCGCAACTGGGACCACAGCGCCCCGGCGTCACCCCCGCGCAGCGGAGTAGGCCACGGAGCACTCAGTGCAACACCGTCGCCATCCGCGACTGCTGCAGCCTGCAGAGGCTTAGGGCGCTTCTGCGCCTCCACGCCGCAGTTTGCAGTCGCCTCTGGGTCACCTTCAACAGCGCCTCTCCTCAGCAGCGGCCCACCTGGAGCGGCTGACTCGCAGGATCAGCCGCATCATCAGGACCTTAGGGCCCGCTCAACCGAGGCCGGCAATCTTCACGAGGACACGTCGGGCCCAGTGCTCCCCAACCTCTCGAACGGCAGCCAGCCCATGCCTTCCCACCTGGACCATCCTCAGGGGGTAGCAGCGCACCAGGACCCAGGTACCTCAGCGACAGTGCAGAGCCCTTCCCACGAGCCAGCAGCGCCCCACATCACGAGCTCGGCTCCCCAGGAGCGAGGCTTCATGGGTCCGCCCTCCCCACCGCCATCCAACCTACCCAGCACCCCGCAACGCAACCGGCTCAGCTGCTCCTTCGTGGTGCACGGCACGGGCTGTGGCACCCCTGGTGCAGCGCCGCCACCGCTGAATGCCCCAGACGGCAGCCACGCCCCCAGCATGTCCCCCGGCCACTCCCTGTCGGACCACCTGCCTCGTACGGCCTCCCTCCCGGTCATGGTGGGCGGGGCCATGACCATGTCGCCCGGCATGATGTCGGCCGCCGTACCAATCGCCATCGCCGGCGTGGGTGCCAGCGGCCGGCCCCGTGCCACGACCGTGCACGCCCCTAGCGGTGCCGCCGCCGGCCCCGGCCCCAGCAGCCAGGGCGGGCCCCTGCCCGCTGCCGGCGGCGGCCCCCCGCACTTCCGCAGCAACCTCGCACAGTCGGTGGACCACCACTTTGCCCACCCGGCGCACCCCCACAACCAGCTGGTGTCTCCCGGCCGCGCCCCTGTGGAGGACCACCAGCAGCCTGGCCCCGCCTCCCCGCCCTTCCCTGTCTCACAGTCCGAGGGCGGCGCAGGCCCTGCTGCGCACTTCGTGGGCTCCTTCAGCCCCGGCGGCCCGTTCAGCCGCGGCCCCATCTTTGAGATCCTCGGGGCCATGGGTGTGGGTCAAGCCGGGATGGTGAGCGGAAGCTATGGATCGGATAGCCGTGGCCTCATGCCGCCGCCGCTGCACACCCTGAGCGGCTTGTCTGAGGGCCTGACTGACCTGGGCCCCAGCGTGGACCTGGGCCCGGTGCGCGACTTCAGCACCTCCGGCCTGACACCCATGTCATGCAACCTCAGCATGCGGGGGGAGCTGGGGGAGGGAGAGGTCCCGCAGGTTGCAATAGCAGCAGGGCAGAGCGCCTCAGAACGCCAGCAGCAGCAGCAGGCCGGAGGCGGTGCAGCAGCAGCGGCTGCGGAGGTAGCGGCCGCGCAGGCAAGCCACCGCATGGGCGGGCGAGAGCAGGAGGAGCAGGAGGATGAGGACGAGGATGAGATGATGGAGCACACGGCGGAGGAAGGGGGCAGCGAGGACAACAGCGGGGGCGGCGGGGCGGTGTGCGGGCCCACGCTGCAGCTGGTGGTGTCTGGCGGACCCGGCGGCCCTGCCCTGGGCCGTCAGGGGGCCACTAGCGCCGCGCCGCCTCCGGGTGGCCCTGTCAGTGAGGGTACCGACCAGGACGAGGTGTTTGAGGATGCGGTTGAGCACCAGGAGGGGGAGAGCGGGCTGCACCACCAGGTCATGTACGTAAGTGCATCGGGGCAGCAGCACCAGCAGCACTATGGCGGCGGCGCGCTGATCCTGGAAGCGGATGACGAGGCGGAGGAGGACGAGGAGCACCGGCATGGGGAGGACATAGACATTGACGAGGGCGAGGGGGATGAGGATGAGGGGGAGCAGCTGTACGAGGGCTTCCACGACGAGGAGGAAGAGGAGGAGGACTATGAGCTGGACGAGGGCGGCTGGGAGCCCTCCCTGCCTGTTGCCACCAGCAGGCCGGAGGGCGCCTACGCCGTCGCCGCGGCCCCCCGGCCGTGCTACTGCATCAACTGTACGCGGCCGTTCTGGGGGGAGGTGTGCCGGTTCTGCGGCCACCCGGCGCACACGGAGGTGGTGTCGCAGGCGGCGCTGGCGGCGGCGGTGGCGGCGGTGGATGCGGGTAGCACGCCCGCGCAGCAGCCGCAGGGCGGGGCGGGGTCGCCCCCGGGTGAAGTGGGTGTGCTGCTGGCGTACGACGACCGCTGCAGGGAGCACCTGGAGGAGGCGCAGGGTGCGGGGGCTGACCAGCAGCACGGCCGCAGCCACCCCGAGCGCCCGGAGCGCGTGGCGGCCATCATGGTGCGGCTGCAGGAGACCGGCCTGCTGGACAGGTGAGCGGGAGGGTGCGAGATCGCATGGCTTGCCGTTTGGGGGCGCTGTGCCGTACTCAGGTAAGCGTCGAAACGCTGCGCCTTTCGTGTAAATTTGATGCGTGTGCGCACCCCCGAATGTTGTTGTGGAGGTGGGACGAGAGGGGATCGGGGGAAGAGGGCCAAACACCTTCCGGTACACGGTGTGCGATCTGGGCGGTGAGCTGTTGGACCGAAAGGAATACGGTCGCCTTACCGGTACCTCGCTCTGTGCGCCGCAGGTGCCACCGCACTCGTGGTCGGGCTGCTAGCACGCAGGAGCTGCTGGCGGTGCACGACCCCGACCTGGTGGGGGCGCTGGAGGAGGCAACCGCCAAGGCGGGGGGACAGGCGGCAGGCGTGGACGAGGCGTACGGCTTCTCCCTGCGCCGCAAGTGAGTATGAAGCCCATGCTAGCGGCCGCAGTGTTTGCAGGCTCAGCTTGCTCGCATCAGCCCTCCCCCTAAGAAAATCACACGAAATCATCTTGCACTCCTACCCGCACCTCCAGATAGTCATTTCACCGCTACTCAAAGACTGCCACGTGCCACCAATCGCACGGTCATCGAGCCTTTTTGCCACACTCCTCCACCCCTCCCCACTCGCACTCGGCCCAACCGCTCCCCCCGCACCAATAAACCCTTTCGCCGCAGCCCCCACATCCTGGACTGCTACTTCAACGCCGCCACCGCCTCCTGCGCGCGCCTGGCCGCCGGCAGCGCCGCCGACGTAGCCGTCCGCGTTGCCACCGGTGCAGCCCGCTGCGGCGCCGCCATCATCCGGCCTCCCGGCCACCACGCAGAAAGCAGCGTGGCCATGGGCTTCTGCTACTACAACAACGCGGCGGTGGCGGCACGTGCCGCGCAGGCGGCGGGCGCGCGGCGCGTGGTGGTCATGGACTGGGACGTGCACCACGGCAACGGCACGCAGCGCATCTTCTACGACGACCCCACCGTGCTGTACATGTCCACCCACCGCTACGACCACGGCACGTTCTACCCCGGCACGGGCGACGCAACCGAGGTGGGTCGCTGGGTCCTTCTCCTTGCCCTCCGCCTCCTACACTACTACTAACTACTACTACCACCAGGTCCCCAGAACCCCACCTACCCTCTCCCTTCTCTCTCACAGCACACAGCTCGCATCCGTTCCCTGCCATAGCCCCTGTAACACATGACGCACGCCCTCGTCATATCCTTAACCTTCACCTGACCCATGGGTCGTTCCTCCACAGGTGGGCTCCGCCAACGCCCAGGGCGCCAACGTCAACGTGCCGTGGAACACCTCGGGCGTGCGCGACGCCGACATGCTGGCCGCTTTCCAGCACGTGGTGGTGCCCATCGCACGGGAGTTCCGCCCCGACCTGCTCATCATCTCCGCCGGCTTCGACGCAGTGGAGGGCGACCCCCTGGGCGGCTGCCGCATCTCCCCCGCCGCCTTCGGCCAGTTCACCGCCATGCTGGGGCAGGTGGCCCCCTTGGTGCTGCTGCTGGAAGGCGGTTACAACCTGACTGCGACGGCCTCCGCGACGGAGGCGTGCATGCGGGTGCTGCTGGGGGAGGCGCCGGCGCCGCTGCCGCCGGCGGCTGCGGCGGCCGCGACGGCAGTTGGTGTGCTGGAGGGCGGCGGGGCGCTGGCGGAGGCTGAGGGCGCGGTCGTGGGGGCGCTGGGGGATGTGGGGGAGCTGCTGGCGGGTGTGTCCAACAGCGCGGTGGACTCGCTGCGGCTGGCGCTACGCGTGCAGGGCACCTTCTGGCAGAGCGCGCAGCGGCAGCTGGCCCTGGTGGAGCGGGCGGCGATGCGGAGGCAGGAGCTGGAGGCGCAGCAGCAGCGGCTGCTGCTACAGCAGCACCAGCAGGCGGCGGCGCTCGCGCAGGGCGTGCCGCAGCCGCACGAACGGTGGGGCTGGCACGTGCAGCCGCAGGCGTCCCCTGGAGTGCTTCCCTCGCCCGGCGGGCAGCAGCTGCTGCAGCAGCAGCAGGCCAACGGCGGTGGGCTAGCGGCGCAGGTGGCTGCTGCTCACTTGCAGGAGCGGTCGTCGCCGTCGGGGAGCGCGCAGCAGCTGGCCCTGCAGCACGACCCGTCCGAGGTGCAGCAGCCGCAACAGGCGAGCGGCTCGCAGGGTATGGGGTACTCCGTGGGTTACGGCGGCGTGCATGGGGCACAGGTGGACCAGGTGGCGGGAGGCGTGGAGGGGGCTGGTGGGTGCGGGAGGCGTCCCCGGGCTGCGGCCGAGAGGTGTCCATGTGCGGCACCGCCATGGAGGTCCTGGCGCAGCAGACGCAGTGCACAAACGGCCTGATGCTGCACGACGCGGACGACTCGATGCACGTGGCGTGAGGTGCCGTTGGGCCCTCGCTGTGGGCAGGCGCGTAGTAAGGGGACCTGTCTATACGTGGCAGGAGTGTGGATGATAATGTAAGGTGCAGTTAACGTTCTGCCAGCGGCATATGAGAAGGTCAGGGCGAATAAGGCGCGTTCCATGGCGGCAGCCGGCTGAGGCGATGCGCCCCATGCGACACGGTGGAACACATGACGGGACTGGGCAAGCGGGAGGTGCGGCGCAGTGCACGCTGTGTACCATTCGAAGGGAAAGCTAATGGTGGTCTAAGAAGAGGCTACGGGGATTGGCGTTGTGAGATGCTGGGGGCGAAGGGCGCAGGGTCTGCAGGTTTGCAGGAGTGTACGTTGTGTGCTGCTGTGTGTCGTTGTGGTGATCCCCGCGCGGGGCAGCCCATCATGCAAGGCTGTGTGGAGCCCTGAGCGAGGTGTGTGCTGCGTGCGTCGCTGCGGGCACGGGGCCTGAGCCCTGACTGACGGTACGTTGCCGTCTTGTGGCGGACTAGAAGCTGTACATGGACCATGAATACGACCGGGTTGGCGCGGAGGAGCTCTGTCGCCGTCTTTATGCTGCTGCGCACAACACCCGTAGGACCCTCATACACAGTGCAGGTCATGACCAGCCCTTCCGTGCGCATTGGTGTGGTGGAGGCGGCCCTGGTATGGGCGGGAGGCGGTGTGGAAGAAGCAGTACCGTTGTGGATGCGCATATGAAGGCGTCGCGGTAGCGATGGTCGCAGTTTTGTGCAGATGAGGTGGAGGGATTGCGTCGGTGGACAAGCGCCGGTGTGTGGTGATAGATGCGGTGAGGAGAAGTACGAGCGCAAAATCCGCGCCGGTGTGTGGTACGCTGTTTCCTGTTCCATGTGTGGCTTCTGGTTCTGGCCCCTGCGTGCTGTGGAGTGTTCGTATTACTTCACGTCTTGTGCAGGGCAAGTGGCTCGCACCCAGGTGCAGGCCCTCCTGACGGGCGTATCGCAGGTTTGCTTACAGAGGGGTATTTGAGCGCCGTACTGTACGGGCTGCTGACAGAGGGAAGGCGTACTTGAGGTTAGGCTGGTACCTCTAATGCTACTCTCGGCAATGCCGTCGTGCAGGTACTGTCTCTCTTGCCTGTGGGCGTGGAGGGGCGATTGTGCCATTGTGGTACCGGTATTGATAAGGAGGCCAGACGACGAGGGTGTTGCCCAATAACAGCACACCGGTACGGGGCTTGTGCTTGATGGACCGGCATGCAAAGGTGCTGTGTACACCACGTGCAATTTTATGCTACGGTCCCACGGCTTGGAGTTAACGTGCTTTGTGCTGGGTCGCTTGTGTCTTGAGCAGGCTGCGTGTGTGCATATGGGGGAAGAGCTGGCTCGTCCTCAATACATCCGGCTGCGAGGTCTGTTACTGGTGGAGTGTCGTGGCGCTGAGTGTTTACACGTGTTAGCGCTTCGGTGTCCAGTGATCGTGAAGCAGGGCATATTCTTTACACCTGGATTGTTTGACTTTTGACTCAATGGCGGTACTTTGGACGCCTTACGACGAAAGCATTCGGTGTATAGTGACTGGTGGACACGCATGGACCTTGAACGTACCGACCGCAGATGTAATTTACTGACAGCTGCCCTTACGTCATGCCCTAGTATGTACACACCAGGTGACCTTATAGCCGCACGAGTCACTTTCTGCACCAGTAGGCATGCGCACCAGCGGCAGCGATCTTGGGCGTGAGCTCCATTGCATTGGGCCTCAGTCAGTCAGTCAGTGTTACACAGCGAGGGTTCCTCCCCTCCGCAAGTGCAACGACCCATTGGGCCTGAGCGTGCAGGATGGGTGGCCAGCAGGGGAGGGCATACGGATGGAGCATGTGTGGCTGGCTAGGGCGCCTTCGGGGGTACACAGTGTGTGTGGGAAGTGGTGGCCCTGGCGGCCCTTCAGGCCATGGAGGTGGGAAGGCAATTTATGCACGCACGCATGCGAGAGCATAGGGCCAGTGCAGCAGTTCCCCAGTGGCAATCCCTGGTGTCGCAAGCCTCACGCCGGGCAGTTGCATGCATGTGGGCGCACCTGCGGGCGTTTGCAAGCGAGCCTAGGTTTGCCACGCACAGGGTGGGATGAGGTCGGCACGGCCCACCCCTGGCTTCGGGTGGTGGACGGCGGCCTCCTTGCACATGGCCGGAGGCCCTTAACACTAACTAATGCAAGGGCGGATACTGCCCAGGAACTAGTACACGTGCTGCGCCTACCCTGTCTTGTTTGCCTGCCTGGTATGGAGGGGTGCTTGTGTGCGGGGGGCGGTTATAGGGCACTTGTGGCCTGTGTTCGTGGGAGGCCCTTGAGGTTTCGATGGGGCGAAAGCAGCAACCGTGGACAGCGACAGGGGTGCTGCGTGTGCTCTTTGGGTCGTCTTGTGGAGAAGCTGTGTGGGGGCGGGACCAGGCTGTGGTAGGTAGGGTGAACTTGAGGCCGTCGCACACCACCCTGCCCACACACCGAAATTGTGGGCTGCAACCCTCTCCAAAATTTCAAAGCGTCCATTCGAAAATCATCAATTTTTTCTCTGTTTCCACCCACCGGTCTTCAGAATTTTCATCATTTTCGCGGCCGTTTCGGCCGCGGGCCAGAATTGTTTTGGCTGAAATTCTGAATGATTCAGAAATTTACCTTGTGATTGCCGTAATAATTGTGACCAGTACCGTCAGAAATATGGGCGATGATACCAGGAATTCTGACGAGGTCAGGCCCTCACATCACCCCAGTTGGACCGCGACCATGCCGCACCGAGTGTGCACGGTAGCCTTGTAGGGTTCCCCAAGTGGGTGTGCGGCGCGCATGGAAAATTCGTGGTGTGCAACTGGGAAGTAGGGCTGGCATGCGCGCAAGTTGCCAGACGCCAACAATGATGCCCGCTGAGGGACGCACAGTACTCGTAGTGGATGGAAAGGGGTGGTGCAGGACGAGCGACTGTACTGTTTTTGCTCTGGGCCTGATACCGGTCTGGCGTCCCTTGTCGCAACGGTGCCACCGTGCGGAGATGGAATGTAGTGCTCCTGACATTTGAAGGTTCCACAGTCATTGGGGACCTGGGGACCATAATCTTTCACACCATAATTATGACGAATATTGTCAGAATGTTGACTCAAAAGGCCGAAAATTATGAACGGTCAGAATTTTCCGCGAAGTAAGACCGGGACACTGACTTGAGGCCCGCACGTCGTGGCCTGTACTTCATGGAGCTTGTCGCTCATTTCCGTACAGCGAGAGGGGTGGGAAACCCCGTGTCTCTAATGGCCGGGACCGGCTCTGTGTTTCGAGCGGGATGGGCTGGGCTCTGGAAGGAGACCAAGTAAAACTGTAAAACCATACATACATTGCAGGAGGACGGCGATGCAGCATCACGGGTTTTTTTTGGTAGCTTGGGCACTAGCACACAAGATGCCAGGTACCAGCACAAGCCAGCAATGCGCCAAATGCCCTTTGCTCACACGCATGAGCACTGAGTCAGAGAGTCACAGTCAGGTTACATGGCGAGGGGCTTCCCCTCCGCAAGTGCAACGACCCGCGCACGAGCCGGGGGCTCAAGGGTCTTCGTACAGAAACGCGGGGCATGCAAATGGTGACCGTGTAAACAGCTGTTACTGACACTTGCAAAGCCCTGCTCCCACCGCCGCCGCATCTTGCACTGCGCTGACCAACATTGTAGCCGCTCTGCGCTCGCCCCGCCCCGCGTGCGCACCCTTTTCCCAGGGATCCAGTTATGTCACCGCCAAATCGCCTGTTAGTGTCCCTCTATCAACAGTCCCCAGACCCACCCATCAACCCCGCAGCCCCCTCACTCACTCCGCCCTCCCCGCGCCCGCTCCCTCCACCCCCGCCATGCCCTCCTCCGCCTCCGCCTACTCCGCCACGCCCCCAAGCCCCCGCTCCTTGTCGGGAGCCACCGTGCCGTCGCCGTCCACCGCGCTGGAGCTGAACACGTACACCTGAGGGCGGGCCGGGGGACACACCGTAAGCAATAACCTAGGACAATCAATGAAACATACATATGATGGGCCACTGATTGATCGCACCACTCCGGGGGCGGGGGGGGGGCACATGGTAAGCAATCCTGCAAGGCCCAACCACATATCAGTGAAGTGCTATGCGGTATGCTGCATTGGTGTCCCCCATGTACACCTGGTGAACAGATGCGTGGCGCCAGTGTTCCGGTCTTCAGAATTATTATAATTTTTGCGGCCGTTTCGGCCGCGGTTTAGAATTATTTAGCCAGAAATTCTGAAGGATTTAGGATTTCCCTTAATCATTGCCGTGGAAATTCTGAGCAGTACCATCAGAATTCTGGGGAATGAAGGCGATAATTATTATCAGGTCAGCCCCTCACATGACACCAGGTAGACCCTAACTGTGCCGGAGGCCGCAATATATGACCACCCTCCGGCAGAACGCTAGCCGGCATGTAGGCAGCGCACGCGCGAGCGCTGGGTAGCCGGGTAGGGTTCCCCAAGTGGGTGTGCAACTAGGAAGTAGGGCTGGCATCCGCTTGAGTTGCCAGACGCCAACAATGATGCCCGCTGAGGGTCGCACCGTACCCCGTAGAGAATGGAAAGGGGTGGTGCAGGACGCCTGGTGGTACCGTTTTTGCTGTTGGCCTGATACCGGATATGGCATCGAACGCAACGCTGCCTCCGTCCGAAGCAAGATAGAATGCAGTGCTCCTGCTATTTGAATGTTCCGCAGTCATTGGGGGGTCTGGAGGGCTTGGCCCCCAGGAAAAAAATTGGAATCATAATTTTTCAGGCCGAAATTATGAGCAGTACTATCAGAATTTTGACTCAAAAGGCCGGAAATTATGAGCGCTCAGAATTTTCCGCCAAATAAGACCGGGACACTGCGTGGCGCATGGCGTGGTGGCTCACGGGCAGGCAGGGGCGATGCAAGGGCGCAGGGTGGGTGGACGGGTTGCGGCGAATGACACGTGCCCCAGCCATGTCAGGAGAGGCCGGGAGAAGGATTTAGGGTTCCCAGCATGGAGCCGTGGGACCAGATGTTCCGTACTTTACCCATCTTCAGTAGCCACCAAAGGCCATTTTGCTCACAACTTGGCGCGCGCGCAGTAAGTAACACGCCCGCACGGGGGAGGTGGGCCTCGGAGAAGGGTTGTTGGTTTCCAAATTTAGCGATTTGCATGTGCACAACCCTGCACGAGCCATTGTGGAAATGTACTCCCAACTGTTGCAGCCAGGCGCGCGCGCAGCAGCACACCCCCGTGCGCTCCCCTCGCCCACCTTTGATGGGTGCGTGAACTCGATGCCGTTGAAATCGCACGCGTCGGCCACCGTGTAGGCACCGGCGTTGCTGTGGGAGAGAACAGCATCATGTATCGGGGAGGGTGGTGGGGTTAGTCAGCTAAGGGGTCGTGTAGTCCGCCGGGGGCTGGGAAGGGAATGGCGCTCATGGCAGCAGGCTCAAGCACATTATGGAGTGGCCCTTCGCGGGTGTGGGGTTCGAGGTAGCGGCTGGAGTGGTGCGCAGCTGCAGGCCAAGGGAGGTTGACACGCACATGGCATAGGGAGGGACGTACCAATGGGGGCAAGAAGCTGGTTGCACTACAACACCGTGCACGCACACCATGCCCCTCAACCCACACGCCCAGCACCCAGCAAAACCGCATGCATGCCCCCGTCCCGTTCGGTTTCCCGCGTACACCACCCCACACATGCACTTCACGCTCACGGCCATTGCAGCCAGTCCCCATTGCGCACCACGTTGGCTCTGTCGCATGTGGGGCCCCACAACGTGGAGGTGAAGGATCTGGTACTGCGGGTTCTGCCTGTCGTACACGCTGCGTACGACATGCCAGGGGAGGCGGGGCAGTGGCAGAAGCCAATAAGTGCAAGTGCAAATTTCGCCAAACATGCCGTTGACGCACTCGTTAAAGTGGCCTGTGAAGCCGCCGCCAATGTCCATCAGGTCCATGCGGAAGCCCAGCGCCGCTGCGTCGTCAAACACCTGGCGTGGGCGCGGGTATTGCCAATTGAGTAGTTTCAATGGTGCAATACTGATCATGTTTGAAGGCCCATGTGGAAAACCCGCGCCCCCGACACCGGCGCGGTTGCGGGTATCCAGGGCGCCCGCGAAAAAGTGGGGACGCGTCGCTCAGTTTCCGTCAATTTGCACGCATGCCGTATACCATCGTGCAGGACCGCACGCATACGCTTGCGCCCTAGCCCTGCCGTCCAGCCTTGGCCCCGCTGCTCGCACCTTCCTGGCGCTGGCAATGTCGTTGGTGAAGGTGCTGAGCTGTGCTGAGGTTCTTTGCAGTGCTGCCCACGTGGACACGCGAGGTCGCTTCTCGCACCGACGTTTCAAGGCCACCGAAATTTAGCGCTAAATTTCTGTTTATATGGGCTTTGACGCGGTACTCGCGGTTTACGCTAGGACTGAGTTTGGTGCACGCAGGCACGGACAGGGGTGGTCCTGGGGGACTTCGCCCCCCCTGAATCGCTTCGCTCAGGGGCTGGCGTAACCATCGGACACATGTAACGAAACGTGCACTTGGCTGTGTATCCCGTTGTACCTTCTGGCAGTTAGGAATAGCTGCTAGCCCTTCATCCCACTCGTTTGCTTGAGCGATCGGGCGGACATCTGGCGCACTCGCCTGAGCGATCGCCACTGTACAAGAACCGACCCGCGGCCTACGCGTCGCTGGAGATGATACTCACACATTTGGCACATTTGACGGTCATAGGCCGAGACACCCGAATTCAGCGCCCGAATGTTATCTGCCGTACATGAGCATAACTCACCCTGCATGGCTACACGTCGCTGAAATTCTGCACCACCGAGTCCGGCGTTCCACACCAGAACCCAGTGGCATCCCCAAACGTCCACACCCCTGCTAGTGGGCCACCGTACCGCTATCCCGCACACGCAATTACAGGGACACCGGCCGCACCGCCTTTGGCACGTACCGACATGCCCCCATCGACTGCGCAACCATCAGACCGCCACATCCACGTGGGCCTCCCAACGCCACCATTTTACACCCGTCCACGGCCGCACGTCCACACCGCATCCGCTCCACCTCCGCTCCACGTCCACACCGCACACGTATCAGCCCCTCGCGTCACGCGTATTGCGACGCGGACCTGTTGCCGGCCATGTTGGCCATGCTGCGCCCGCTGGGCTGCGGCACGCCTCCCCCGCCGATGGCCATCTCCTCCGTCACCGTCTGCAGCCGGTCGTTGGCGCGCTGGATGGAGTCGGCCAGCTCCGTGTACTGGTGCCGCGCCTCCTCGATCTGCGCCAGCAGCACCTCGCGCCGGTCCTTGTGCGACTGGGGGTCGGACGGGGTGGGGAGCACGGGTGGGATGGGATGGGATGGGTTGAGTTGTGCGAGGGTTGGTGTGGGCTGGATTGTGCGTGTGCTGTGTGTTGTAGTGTGGTGGCTCGCCAACGGAGCGGAAGCAGTGCACTGGCTTGTATAGCACTGCGTTCCCGGAGGTGGTAGGTGGTGGTGTAGCAAGGGCAGGAACAGCGCGGTGCTGGTGCCGCGCGTCGTAATGGGGCCGGGCAAGCAAGCAACCAACCAATGCGCACACGTGCAGCCACCGCACCTCAATGTCGTCCAGCAGCGCGGCGCTGGTGATGTTGCTGCCGCTCTCCTTGATCTTGCGGCCCTTGAGCCGCAACGTGTCGCGCTCCGCCTTGGCGCGCCCCAGCTGGTCGCGCTTGTCCGCCAGCTCCGCCTCCAGCGCCGACAGCTGCGAGCCCAGCGCCGCGTTCTCCTTCTCGATGAACTGCAGCTTCTCGCGCACGTGGGTCAGGATCTGCGGGGGCCGGAGGGAGGAAGCAAAGCCCTAGTGTCGCGAGGCGGAGGTAGTGATACTGGTACGGTAAGGAGGGCAGAAGGCCCTGATGGGTTGTGGAGCGGCGGGGGGAGGGCCTCCCCGGAGCAGCTGCTGTTAGGGTGCAGGTTCGCCGAGTGCACAAACTTGCAACCCAAACGCTCCATACTACCCTGTGCAGTACCGGAATTACAATGGGCTGGTCATGCTGCGGCGACGATGGCTTGTTTACAAGGTGCAGTGGCGCACCGCTCCAACCGCCGCCGATCACACTACCCACCTGCACGGTGGTGGTGGTCTTCTTCTTGAGCTTGAGCAGCTCCTCGTTGCGCTCCTCAATCTTCTCGTTGAGCGACTGGTTCTCGATCTTGAGCTGCTCAAAATCGATGAGGTGCAGCCCCTCCGCCAGCTCCTCCTTCTGCCGCAGCGCGTTCTCAATGCGCCGCAGCTGGTTGCTGAGGTGGATGTTCTTGAGCCGCACGCGCTGCACCTCCTCCTCCTTGGCGGCGTCTGCACACACAGCCAAGGACAGGAAGCGCGGGCGCACACAGTTGGTGCGCACATTAGTACCGCGCAGGTCCAGTCCTTCCCTAATTCCCGTAGCCCGTGCTCTTTTCGTTACGCCGTCCTCCTAACCCCAAAAGGTCCGCAAACAGCTAACCCACCGTCTGCCTCCAGCTGCGCCAGCAGCTTGTCGCTGATGGGCCTGCTGGTCTTGCTGTGCTCTGCGCTCTTGGCCACCTCCAGCCGAAAGTGCTTGTAGGCCTTGGAGATGTCGTCCGCGCGCTTGATGCGCTCCTCCAGCGTGCTCTTCATGTCGAAGATGGTGGTGTGGTAGTGCGCCTCCACGCTGCGTGCGACACACACGGTGACCCAATGCCTTGAGGCGCATGCAGCAGAACTACTGGTGCAGCGCGAGGAGCTCTGCCCCGCCACTGCAAGAGCACGGTTCGCGGCCAAGGCCAACAGCCCGCCCACGCCTGGCGCCCATGCCACCTCAAGTCAGTCCCGGAGTACAACACGCATCCAGTCGCCGGCCCTCCCCTCGGCTAATTTCCCCAACCGCCACGTCCCCTCATCCCGCCATCCGTCCCGCCTCACTTGTCCCGCTCCTCCAGGATCTCAATCCACTGCCGTAGCGCCGCCCGGTACCGCGTGGCCGCCCCGTCCAGCCGCGACATGTCCCGCGCAACGGGCGGCCGGCCCTTGTTGCGGAAGTCCAGCGCCAGCCGGGCGCGCCGCTGCAGCGCGTCATTGGCCTCCAGCAGCCGGGCCTGGGTTGGTAAGGGGGAGAGGCAATGACTAATTCGGTGAGGTGCCCAGTGCGTGCAGCAGGGCAAAGAGTGTTCACAGGCTGGGCCGCGGTACTATTGGATTGTTTAGTGAGTCCCAGCGGTGCAAACGCAGACTTTAGCAAGGTCGCTGACGATCTGCAGCCCACGGCCCCTGGCAACCCACGCCGTGCATTCCCGTGCATCCCGCCGCCTCATTTATTGCTGTGATGCGGTACATGCTTGCTAGCCACGCCACCACACGCGGGGGCGAAGCGGTGCGCGACCAGTCGCCCACGCATGAAGCGCAGGCCTGGCTGCCGTCAGCCCCACCTGCTCGTGCTGTGCCCGCTCTATGAGCTCCTCTATGCTGGGCCCCAGGTCCTCCTCCTCCTCCTCCTCGGCCATCACCTCCTGCTCGGGCTCCTCCTCCACGCGCTCCTGCACCACGGTACAGGCGCAGGCACAACAGGCGGGCACGCGCAAGCATTTTATCCCGTAAGAATCAACGCCATGACGTTGTTGACGCGCAAGCCTGTGCGTCGGAAAAGCAGTGCGGAACGCAGGAGTAACATGGCTGGACCACACGGTAGGTAAGTGCTGTAAGGAAAGGACGGCCGCAGCATGAGGCCTGCGGGATGTGGGCAGATCCTCCTTCACGCGCTCCTGCGCGCCGGCAACAGGCGATGTGCGGAGAGAGTAAAAGCGCCAGCAGTGCACGTTCACGCACTCCAATGACCAATGGCAGCGGTCTGATTGTGCGATGCCGCATTCCCAAACTGGTATCCGCTGCCAGGTCGATGGCCTGCAGCATGTCGGCTGTGGATTAACCGCGCTACTCACACGGCCATCCTTCGGTCCCACAGAGGCCGTCTCATCGGCGCCAGTGCCTTGCTGCTCCCCACACCAAACCTGGCCCCTACACCTTAGACTAGGGCACCAACCAACCCCACACTTTCGCCCATCCCACACACCATGAAGTCATCCTCGAAGCCCTCGATCTCATTGGCAATGGCCGCAGAGTTGGGTCTGGAGCCGCGCAGGTTGATGACGGCGCTGCCCGGCCGCGAGTACCGTGCGCTGCTGCCCATGGAGCGGGACGAGGAGGACCGCCGCGCCACCGAGGCAGAGGCCAGCGCCTCCAGGCGGCTGGGCATGGGCATGTCGTCATCGTCCGAGTCGTAGGGGCCTGTGGCGCCCAGGCCTGACGCCAAATGCGCGTCCTGGGGGGTGGCTGCGGGGCAGCAGGGCGCCGGGGTAGGGGCGCGAAGGTGTAAGGGTGATGGGGTTGGTAGGTAAGGGGAGGGAGGGCTCAGGGTGCGGGGCCTGGGCGTGCAGGGGTGCAAAGGTGGGGTGCAGTTGGGGTGCAGCAGAGACGGCTCAGGTGGGAGCGGTTGGCTGGGGAATGCGTGGGGTAGCCGCGGTGGGATGTGGGTTGCGGGAGCACGGGGTGGGGCACCCTTGAACCACTCAGGGCACGAACCCCCGACCAGATTGGCCACGTACCCACCTAGTGGAGATTGGCCCGTGCCGAGTAATCGGGGTGTGTCATCGTTGGGGGTCAGTAGGGCTTGTCGCTCTGCTTCCGTGTTCCCGTGTACCTGCGGCCGTGTGCCGCGGGGCACAGGTTAGGGAACCAAGGGGTAGACAACCGCCACGAGCACCGCCGCTTGGGGTGCTCTTACATCACACGTTGTCGCCATACAGCGAGCATACAGACTGGATTAGCGTAGTGCCCACAATATGCATGCGGTGAAGAGGCCAGTGGCCGTTGCACGCGCAGCACTCACACCAGACCCACCACTCCTGACTCCGCTGTCCCCCCTCGGCTGCCGGCTCCTTCATTTAGGTCCTCCTGTACGCCCCATGAACCCGCATCCTCTTAGAGCATCGTATCACGACGTTACTCGCATGACTGAGATTTCCTCCATTGCTGAGGCTCAGACAAACCAGCTGCGACATGGCACGCGGAGCCATTTCTGCCTTGTGGCCTACCGGTTGCGAGTCATCTGGGTCGGCCATTTATATTGTAATGAGAATTTAGGTGGCAATGGTCCCGAGCGCGGGCCACCGCGCTGCTTTACAGCCAGGGCCTCCCTCGCATTTGCCCGAGCCTCTTGCCTAGCAACGGTTGCACCTAGGTAACAATGCTTGAATGTAATAGCTAATAGTCGCAACAGAGCAGGCTCTGGCGTGTGTCTAAGCTTTGCTGTACGGTTTGTAAAGGGGTTTGCGCATAGGCCTGCGCAATATCACTTATTGACAAATAGTGTTGAGCTAACGCAACAGGAACAGCATGTTAGGAAAATGGCTTTTCCGTCTCTGCTGCGGGGTGAGGGTTCTGCAACATGCACGAGGGACTCATGCAAACCACACGATACCAAGGACACTATCTTCATCGTCTCTAACATAAGATGATATTAAGATGGGCATGCCTACATGACTCTCACGGTCTGCAGGTTGGCGGGATTGCGGGGCTTGGTCTCGCCCTCCTGTACTTCTTCCAAGAAAAGATAGTAAGCTCACCACGGGATCCTGCAGTTTGTCCTACTGTTGTGCGGGGTGCCCAGAGTTCCTGCTCTGGAGCCTCCCCTGGTAACCTTTGGCCCCCTTCCCCACCACGACGTCGAGCAGCTTTACGTGCCACGCATTCCCGGTCTTCCCAGCGGAATCTGGAAGTATCCAAATGAGTTCCAGCTCGAGTACGAGGTGCGTTGGTGTGCATCTCCTGCATGTACGCATGACGGCTCACGTCCCTGTGCAATGCCACGTGCTGCTCACGCACCGCACACTCGTGCAACAGCTTGTCACGACGACCTGATTCCCTGCCTACCTCAGGACGTGTCGATCAAGACCGATGACGGGGTGGATCTGCACGGGTGGCTGCTGTGGGGCCGGGGCTGGTCGAAGGAGGAGATCAAGTCCCGCCCGGTGGTCATGTTCTTCCAGGTACGGGGCGTTGCGCGAATTACGCGTATCAACTGGTTACTGGTACGACACCTCACATTCTCACAACGGAGCAGCACCCAGTCCCCAATGCTATGCACTGAAACCCTTACTGCTTACATGCGGTGATCTGTAGCCATCCACCTTACCATACTTGTGGTGACGTCCATGTGAGGGTGTGCCGTACCTCTGTGGCTACGCAGGAGAACGCCGGCAACATGTCCTTCCGCTTACCTTTCCTGCGTCTGCTCGTCTACCGCCAACGGGTCGTCGTCTTTGCCCTCAGGTACTGCTTTGAATGATATGCGCCATATGATTCTGCACTTAGTCCGCGTAGCCCCCAACAAGCACCCTGTAAGGTCAGTCACTGTGCACACGCTGCCCGTGGCCTCGTGCCCACGACCGAATCCCGCCTCGGCATCACCCTTCCCCGCGTACGGCACTGTCCGCAGCTACCGTGGTTACGGCCTGAGCAAGGGCACCCCCAACGAGGTGGGGCTGAAGCGCGACGCGGAGGCGGGGCTGCGTTACGTGCTGTCGCGGCAGGACCTGGACACCAGCCGGGTGGTGCTGTTCGGGCGGTCGCTGGGAGGGGCGGTCACAATCCACCTCGCGGCAACGCAGGGCGACAAGGTAGGCACTGGGGGCCTGCCCTCCTAGGTCATGGAATCGTGGCGAGGGGTATACGGTGCGTGTTGCTTGACTGCAGCTGCAGGTGACGTGACGGATGTCGGACGGTTGACTGTGTTGTGTGGAAGTGATACTTACGGGTGTCGGAAGGGGTCGGCTGGCAGCGCCTGCATGTCGCGTGCTGTGCCGCCGGCGCCACACCTTCCGCAGTTGGGGTGTTCTTTTGCTCCTCCACTGCATGCCCATGGCCAGCTGGCGCCCCTTGCCCCTTGCCCCACCCCGGCTTGGCTGTAGGTGAAGGCTGTGGTGGTGGAGAACACATTCACTGCCGTACAGGTGGGTGTGAGCACTAGTCTCGGGGTTGCGGGACGCCTTTGGGCGAGGGACGCCACCGGCGCATCACACATGTGCTGTTGCATATTACTGCTGTTGCTGCAGCAAAGCGTATACCGCTGGCACGGCAGCGGTACCCCTTGGAGCGGGCTGCTCACGAGGGCATCACCATCAGACAGCGGTCTGCCAGCCAACCGCCAGCCAACCGCCAGCCAACCAACTCACGCCATGCCAACTCCTGCCTGTCCTCGCCGCATGGCCTGCCCACAGGACATGGTGTCCAAGGTGGTCCCCCCGCTCAAGCTCCTCATCGGCACGGGGCGGCCCTGCAACTTCCTCGTCACCAACAAGTGGCCCAACATCGAGCTCATGCCGCGCATCAACAAGCCGCTGCTCATGTTCGTGTCCGTGCAGGTGCGCCGAAGCGTTGCAGTGAACCCCCTCCTAGCACATATTGGCGGTGTACGTATTGGTGAAGAGCCTGTGAGTGCTAGCCACGCACTTAGCTCGGACGACGCAAGTTGTTACAAACCAACTGGGAATGACGCGCCAACTCCATCGGCCCCCATGCCCCCAAGTTCACAGTACGCGGTGGCTACCTACCCACCCCGTGCACACAAAGCGATCTACACCCTTGTGCCGGCCCTGTGGCCCCAGGACGAGATGGTGCCGTCCAGCCAGATGTACGCGCTGCACGAGGCGCAGCGTGCGCCCTCCTGCGAGCTGGTGGAGTTCCACAAGGCCTCCCACATGGACGCCTACGACGCGGAGCCGGAGCTGTACTGGGGCGCGCTGTCTCTGTGGTTCAAGCAGTACGTGGAGGCGGACTGATTATGTGGAATGGGAATGTATGGACATCGTGTTCAGGAGACGGTAGTCTCAGTGGAGGCGGACTGAGGCCCGCGGGGCGCATGGAGGGGAGACGGAAGCGCAGCCAGAGAGGGGTGGCTTTAGGGCTGTTGCAATGGGCTTCTGGGTGCGTTGACAATCCTATGACGGCACAAGTGTCGCATTTGGCTGTGCAGGTGCGGCTGGGAATGCTTGGGGAGGGAGGGGCAGGGTGCGGGGGGACGGGTGCCGGGATGGCATGGAAGGGGTTACGCGCAGGGCGGGTTGCCGTACGGTTCATGATGTTCGCGCGTGCCAATTGTAGAGTGACGGTTTGCTGGCGAAGGGATCCATATAGGCCGGCTATGATACTACAGTAGCGCACCATGATGCCGTAGTAGCTGGGACCCGGCCGGCAGTGTACGCACGCTGCTCGCTGCTACGTGTCCTGCTCGACGGTGATTGTGGTGTATTGCAGTCATGCAGTGTGATGCAATGTTGCGAACCCTTTTTCGCACCCCAACAGCCACCATGGCGCTCGAATAGAAGGCTGGCTGGTACGTGAATCCCTACATCCGCGGAGTAACACTGGTTGGCTGGCTGACTGGCATGTGTGTGTCCAGCCCAGGTTCAGCCCAGGTTCAGCCGTTCTGTATTGCTCGGGTACGCCTCCGCTGGGGAGGGTCGCACATGTCGACAAAGCCTTAATACCTAATGTGGCTCATTTTAGGTCACATGAGTATGTGTGCATGGTCCTGACGCGCCCGGCATTGGACAGTCAGACGACGGACCCATGGGTCAGTAGCGCAGCCCTCACATGTAGCTGGACAGCATTAATGCCAGTGACCACCCAAAATAGAGGCGTTATATACACGTTTATATATCATGCAGCATCATGTGGGCTGGATCCCAACCCAGGCAATCTACAAGCCATCCCGAGTTCAACCATGCATGGACCAACATTCCATACGGTAACATGGCCCAAGCCACGCAGGGGAGCCCTCCCCTGACCCAACCACGTACATGCCCTCAAGTAAGGGCTGCAGCCAGGGCCCCTGCCTGCGGCAGTTCCTGTGCCACTGTGCGGTAGTCGCTACGACCGTACGACACGTACCCATGCCTGCACGTGACGTAGCAGCGTGCCGTCAAGGCGACGAGGAGCAGGTGCTCACTGCGCAACCAGCAGTGCTTGATGCACAATGAAGTATGTAGGCAAGCACGAACCAGGAAAAATCATACATGCCAACGGCATCAGGCAGTGCGGTACGAGGGTGGAGCGGGGTACGACGGGGCGGAGTCGGATGGAGGGCCAGGGTTGGCAGGGTACGAGGGTGGATAGGCGGGGTACGACGGGGCGGAGTACGACGGCGATGGGCGCGAGTACGATGGTGGACGCGGCTCGGGAGATGGTGGGGCTGCAGGGTCAGGTGATGGAGGAGGGGCCACTGCGGGCGGGTTTCCGGCAACCATGGCACCACGGCAGTGGTCGGGTGTCAGGTTGGGCTCGCAGGGGAAGATGGGCCGCTTGTAGTCCACAATGTGGGGGCAGTCCATGGCCACCTCGCACCTGCAAAAACCAGCACACAGGCGCACGGCAGGCAGGCGGGCAGCTTCAGCGCCTGGCCGCTGCACAGGGGAGGTTGGTCTCAGCGGAATTGCAAGGCTAGATCCGGAGCACAGCAGTGAGCCGCCGGCTGTAATGGCGACGCCCCAGCCCCTGGCCCCGCACCCAGCCTACCCCGCAGTGCCCCCCGTCGCGCTGTCTGCACGTCCTGTCCTTTGCCGGCCTCGCCTCCTGTCTTCCAACCCCGCCTCCCCTCTCGTCCCCTACATTTTTTACTTCCTCGTGTTTACCAGGACTTTGTCCCTCCGGCCCCCATAGCCCAGGCAGCAGGTAAACTGCTCTGCATGCGTCGCCTGCTCACCATAAACCTTCTTCGAATGGTAGCGGTGCACAACAGCGCATCACGTCGCTGCTGAACGGGTTCTCCTTCCAACTGCTCCTGCACGGACAGCCGTTGGCGGCAACCTGCGGTACGACAGATAGCAGCAAGGACGTAAGGGAGGGAGAAAAGGGGCGAGGTGGCGGTGTGGCGGCGTGCGGTGACGGTTGATTTCAACGTAACGCGGCAGCCCACTCCCGCCACCAGGCTGCACCAGGCCAGCCAGTCGTGTGCTGGGGCTGTGTATTAACACGGCTGGGGTTTGCGCGAGGCTGTGGGTGTGAGGAAGAGCGAGCCCCAATTCCCTCCCCCACCCGCCCCTGTTGCCCCAGCTTGTACAACCAACAGCCGATGGGGCAATGACTCCAGGGCAACGAGCTACAACGAAAGAGCTTGCCCCGCCCCTGCCAGCCCCACCGCACGCTGTCATCCTGCTGCGACGTACCCCAACCACCGATTTCACGAAAGGGACTTTCTCTCAATGTATGCCCACAGGGGCCCTCCAGAGCTTTGGCCTTTCGCCAGCGCACGCAACACAGCGTCAACAGCAGCAACGGAGGCTGAGTTTGAGCGGCACGCCACGGCTTGCAGCGTCCTTCCTGCACTATGTACCCACACGTGCCATGAGTGCCACGTGCGATTCGTGTGACGGCACGTGCCACCTGTGCCGCGTACCACCCATGTGACGACACGTGCCACCCACCATGCAGTCAGGGGGCAGCGCAATCGGTGGCGGCGGGGGGCTGCCGGTCAGGTTGTACCCCGTGCGCGGTGGTGGCGGCGGCGCGTCGGCCAGACCACACATCCAGACATTGCCTGTTTCGAGGGGGAGGGTTTGCGATGAACCCATGTGAGGCAGGGGGTACGTTCCATGGCAAAGCAGCGTTTCCGGCCACGGGTAGTGTTGGCATGTGTACACGCTGGTCCACGGCCACGACAGCATAACGGCTTGTTCCACCAGTAGACGTAAAGGCTCACGCCGCCACGTAAAGAACCGTGTGAGAGGGAGGGAGTCTGCCGTACGTGTGTCCCACGCACATCCTCGGCCTAGCTAACCCACCTTCGCA
The DNA here is from genome assembly GCA_036984285.1 of Chlamydomonas sp. KOR1. Taxonomy (NCBI): domain Eukaryota; kingdom Viridiplantae; phylum Chlorophyta; class Chlorophyceae; order Chlamydomonadales; family Chlamydomonadaceae; genus Chlamydomonas; species Chlamydomonas sp. KOR1. Next base: position 192,178 of record BQMZ01000083.1, on the reverse strand, counting down.
GCTGAGGATGCAGGGATTGAAGTCGCTGCAGTCGGCGCAGGTGGAGGGAGCGTCCACCTCACAGTACAGCCTCGACCCGGAAGAGAGCCGTGCGCAGTAGCTGTGCTCCTGGCCGTCCGAGGTCCAATTGGCCTTGCAGCGGCAGGCCATGTTGGTGGTCATCTGCGGCGCAACGAAAGGGCGCGGTGGAATGCTGAGCAATCCAAACAAAGACAGCTGAACTGAGACCTCCAAGAAAGCAGTCAGTGTACGTATGGGATGCCATGCCACCCATCAGCGCGAGGCTGCTACCCAGCCGTGGCCCCACACGAAACCGAATGTTATATATTTGACACAGTCTAGACAAAAGCCGTGCCGTTGTGTGGTAGGGTACGGTTGTTTGGCATGTACGGTGCAGGACGTGGAGCTCAGGCAGGGCGCAGCAGCAGCCCCGGGCAGAAAGCATCCGATGTACGACAGGTCGCTCGCCCCGCCTGTCCGCCAAGACGGAGGCGGCCCCAGCACGTCGAGCTGTAACCCTACCAATCAGCCAACAGCCAGGCACTCCCTTTGCAATCAACTACATCACAGCGCAAACCAACAAGCGCTTGGCGCGCGGACCTGGCAGTGTGTCTTGGGTGAGACTTCGGGCGGCGGCGACGCCATGGGCGGCGGCGGCGGCGCATTGAGTGCGTAGTACTGCCCCCACGCGTAAAGCACTGGGTTCCACTCGGCCGTCACGTAATGTGCCGCTTGCACCTGGGGCGGGGCAGGAGTTGGGGGTGGGTGGGCAAGCGGCCAGGCAAAGCAACAGCCCCCGGCAGGCAGTATGCGTCACGCTGTACAGAACGCCACCTTGGTGAGGACGCCACCAACGGCTGGTGAAGGAGAGGCTGGTACACAACACACAAGTGACCATCCCTGGCGCGGGTGCGACGTGTGCGCGGCAGCACGAGTTACACTGCTGCTCGTGTTGCTCGTGCTCGCGCTTGCGATACGCTGTACACGGGGCAACGAGCTGGCCGCGCAACCCGGCGCCCAGACGCTTGTATTGCCGCCGCTGCTCTGCTGGCGCGTGCTGGTGCGGGCACCACCAGTGGCGGCCGCCTGTTGCCCCTCACCTGGCCAGTAGTGAAGTGCCCCAGCGCCGCGGTGCACACTGCAGGAAAGCAAGCACGGGGTAGACACGCGTTTGCCGTTGGGCTCGCACGCATGAGCAATATTCCAACTGATGCTTGCTTATAGGGGCCGAAGGTCGCTCGCTGACAAAAGGCGCTGTGCCGCTGGGCCGTGCAGGCAGCCGCATGTACCCCCAGGCGGGCCCTGCCCCTCTCTCCCCACCACCGCATGTTTCCACCACCTCCCTCCTCACCAGGGGCTGTACGTCATGTAGTTGCCCAGCTCGTCGTACCCTGCCAGGGTGGGGCAGCTGTCGGCCCAGGCGTTCATGTCTTCCTCGGGGATGCCCAGCTGGGTGGACCACCTGCGGGGCGTTAACACACATGGATGCGTTAATACACATGCCTGCCTGGGGCACGTGTCTCCCCACGCATCCATGTTACCGTATCCTCGGGGATGCCCAGCGTGGCCGACCACCCTGTCAACGCGCTGCGTGCATGTCGGGTTGGGTCGCAGCTGTGATGAGCAACAATGAAGCCGACGCGGCAGCCCAAGGCACTGGCAAACTTCGGTTGCACCGTCTGTGTACGGCAAGAGCTGCAGCCACGGGCAGCAACCGTACCTGTCGTACACCGCGTTCCATTTGCCACGGTAGCGCCCCCAGAAGGACTCGCTGCAGTAGGTGACCGCCACCCTGAGGAACTCGCTGGTTCCGACGGATCCTGGCGGAACGCGGGAGCAAGCGGCGCAGCAACTGAGCACAGCGTAAGCCCTGCCATGCCACCATATGATGACAAGTGGCATGCAGCGGAAAGAGCAATGACCCGCCCTGTCGCAACGAGCTAGGCCGTTGCTCCTCTTGCACACGGGGTGGTCACAGCAATACACGCAATGTGTTGGGGCCGTTACCCTATTGCACACCGGAACAGTCTCCGCTGCCTGTCCAGCCTCCCACACCACTGCCAGTCCGGAAGGCCCGTCCGTTCCCCCCGGGGACTGGCGACAGGCACGCCGGCAGACACTCACTGCTGCCAGTATGCGTCCTGACAGAGCAGCTCCTGCTGCAACAGCCTAGCCCACAGTTCTACGCCAGGCTACCGCGTTGACGCCCTGCAAGTACACACTCACGCACACGCACGGCTGTGTTCCAATGTGCGACTCCTTCCCGCTGCCGCATCGCGCTGCACATGCCCACGCACACGCACACGTGCGCACGCACCGAATGCGCTGGGCGTGTCCGCCACGCCGTCGTCGTCGCTGCACGTGTTGTAGCGCAAGTCGTCGGGCTGGGTGCCAAAGGTGTGCTGCAAGCCCAGGTGGTGGAACAGCTCGTGCAGCAGCATGGCCGCGCCTTCGTTGTAGCTCTCCAGGTTGTTGCGGCCGCCGGGCCCGGCATCCAGCGTGTCCCACGCCATGTACACAGTGCCGTACTCGGTGTACTTGTCGTTCCTGCACATGGCCGCAAGCGCGGATGAAGCGACTTTTCGGCCTAATTGGACTGGCCTGAAGGAGCTTTCCACTCGGCCGTCACGCCCTTGCTCCAAAAATGCGTGAAGCGCTCACTGAGTAGCCTCAAAGCCCGCCAGGGCAGTACTTACCCCGGCGCGAATGCGGTGCCGCTAATGCCGTTGTTGTATATGGTGAGCCCGCCGACAAAGACGTTGATGGCCCTCGGGAAGTCCACCACGTTGCTGCAGCAGGAGCAAGCACGCCATCGTGGTGGATATGGTGACGCAATCGTTGGAAACGAATGCAGGCGCGTGGTAGCAGAGCGTAGTGATAGTCCATAAGCGGCCAACTCCAAAAGCATATCCTGACAGGCTAGGGTGAGGGCGGCCAGCGCAAGGTACGCTTGGGGCTGCACGTGGGTGGCACCATGTTGGAGCTGCATAGGGCATGGCATAGGGCACAGGGCGCGCGGCATGGGTACCATACCAAGGGCTTTGTTCATGCTGGCCAAGAATCCACAGAGGGTCGTGCCTCGTGCGTGCCATGAACCCGGTGCATTAATCTCGAGCAGTAATTACCTTGTCACCAGGCCGTCATCCCTCCAGCACTTGTTCCGCAAACTGCCGCCCGTGTAGCACTCCCGCCACTCGTCATCGCTGGCCGCTTGCAGGTAGGCGTGCACGACCGGGTCCCATCGCACCTCCTGTGCCAAGGAGAGGGCACAGGAACCATGGGCCCAGGCGGCACGGGCAGCACGACGCAGCCAGCTGCCGAACGCTTGGCGGCAAGCATGGGTGCGGCGGCCAGCGGTACAGAGCATATGATTGCATAGCAGAGCCCCTCACTCCTGCCCCACCTGCACGGAGAACTGAAAGTTGGTGGGCTTGGCCATAATGTTGACGAGCCGCACCCACCGGTCCACGTACCCTGGGGAGCTGCTCACGCCGGCCGGCTCCGACATGGCGGACAGCACGTGGAACACCAGCGGGACGAGCAGCTGCGGCAGCTGCCCTGGCGGCGCGGGGGTGAAGCCCGGAGGCATGTCGTACCGGAAATTGGGCGGCACGGCGCGCAGCTGCCGGCGGCGGGCACGGGATTCTGCCGCCCGGCCGTCGGCAGCCAATCGCGCTGCTGCCGGTGCTACTGCTACTGCTGCTGCAGCTTGGGGCTGTGCCATCACGGCCTCCGTTCTGAGCTTCCATTGAGCAGAGTACACCGCCTCTGCCACCTCCCACAAGTCCGCCAGGCCGCGGTGCAGCTCGGCCAGGGCCCCGGAGATGCGAGGCACCAACGGGGCCAAGGCCTGCCCGCTGAGGCGGCCCTGGGTTGCGGCCTCCAGCTCCCGACCGACACCGCCCAGCTGCGTTTCGTCGATGAGGGCGGCACCCAGCGCGGCTACGAGGTCAGCGGGGTCGTCCACGTCGGGCCACGTGGCGTCGTGTGTGGGCAGCTGGGGCAGGTGCTGCACGCGGAGAGGGGCGTGCTGTGCCACCCAGGCGAAGGTGGACCGGAGCGCTCGGTACAGCGTGTAGCGGGGCGCCTGGGTGGGGTGGAGTGCGGGGGAGGCAGGAGATAACGGGGCGGCGGCGTGGAAGGCAGCACAGGGGCTGCAGCCTAGCTTGCTCGTTATGCGCATAAGTAGTGCTGTGCGATGGAGGCGGAGTAGTTCCTTGTCAGTCGTCCTGTGCCCCCGGCAGGTCCGTCCGTCAACGCACCGTGTCATTCCACGTGCCGTACAGCTGATGCGCAAGGTCGTGCACCTCTTCTGCGAGAGCTGGGCTGCAGCGGCTTGGCTGGGAGAGGTACAGCCGTAGCACACCGGGCGTAAGGTATGGCAGCAGGGCCGGTGTGGAGCCTGAAGGGGAGTTTGGTTGGGGGTCGGGCGGGGTGGGATGGAGGTGGAGCCCCGAGCCTCTCCTGGACGAAGCGCAGAGGGCCAAGTGCTGTATGTCCCTAGGTTCTGCTGCATGTCGCAACGTACTCACCGCTTGCGTGCGACAGTGGCTCCGCGGCCCAGTACAGCAGCTCAGCAAGCACCTGCACTGGAGCGCCGGCCTTGGTCGATGGAAGAGTGTCGCCGACGAAGGCTCCTGCGAATGCACAACATTTATTGCCTTTGCAGCGCGCCACTGCGTCGAGAAGTAAACAAAGTGATAGGCGATTACACCAGCGTCGCCGGGAGAACGGACCTGCTACCGTCGGGCCCTCGATAAGTGACGAAGTGAGCAGTGTGCGCGGGAATCTCCTGTCCGCGGACGCGTCAGAGCTCAAGGCGGATACATAAGCAAGTACAAGTGCAGCTCTCGTCCACCGAAGTGCGCTACACAAGTTCCCATTTCGGCTGAAGGGCCTCATTTCCAGTAGCGGGTGCGCAGCGGCATTTGGACGACCCTGGCCCTTGCTCGAAGACTTGAAATCTTCAACATGTGATAATCATGGCGATTGAGGACGTCATGCGAAAAATATCCACGCACGCTTGGGGCACCCTGCGCATGGGGTACTCCTGCCGTATACCATCATCCTCTCAGAGCCTTGAGATACTTGTATTTAAGCAGTTACAATATTATGGCAAATGGCATTGCCTCGATCTGGACACAAGTGGCGATCAGTCTCCGGCGACGAACACACAGCCTCCGACCAACCGCTACTGGAGTAGTTGTCTTGAGTAGTGTCAGCCTGTCGGACCCCGTCCTAATCCCAGTCAGTTGCTGCTCACCACAGTTTAACTGGCTGTCAATCCTGTCATCAAACGGCTGACTAATGTATGCTAGCCCAACAACGGCCAGACCCTGACGCAAGCGCAATTGTCGGTAGAAGAAACCCCTTGGTAGGCTGTCACCCTGACATTGAGACGTGGGTTTAGGTTTTCAGGGTGGTGATGGGTCATGGCACAATGCATAGCAGCCCTAGCAGAGCGTTAGAGCTTTCCCGTTCCCTCTGCAGCTATCCGAGTACTTGTCTGTAATACGAATCAACGCCATCGCACTGCCGCTGTGTTTGTGATTTTGCCAAGTTCTTGGCAGGGGTTCTTGGGCGCTGGGGCTCAGCCTCATAGCAGGCACCAGGCTCTTGAGACACCCACTTGACCTCCATCAAGATTGCACCCTCTTCTCCACCACTAGATAAATCATCATCCAGGACCTGCCCCGCGCCCAATGCCTCGGAAAGCAGACCCCGGCACCCCGCTGCAGCCATAAGCATGTGTCGACATACGGTACGGTGTTACAGTACTTACTGAATACACACCAAAAAAATACGGGGTCACAGCTGGGGAGCTCCAGGGAGCTCCCCAGCTGCCATTGGATTCGCTTCCCTCGTAAGCCCACGTGCAAGTTCTGCAGTTTACACAGTACAAGGAGGCCCGCCTCAACAGCTTGTGTGCCGCCCCCACAGCAAGACGGCATCGACATGCCCCTTTACTTCTTGCAAATCTTGCATGACCGCTTGCAGTTTTCCTTCATGAAGCCGGGGTTTTTATCGCACTCTCCAAAGAAGGCCCACTCCTGGCACTGGTCGTTCTTGTCGGCGCAGTCGCCCTCGCCCAGCAGGTTCCGCCGTCTGCCACTGCACACCAGCACAAGCACCAGATGCGTCGTCAGCCACAGCTGCTCAGCTGTCATCACCGCTGCATGGCATTGAGAGCGCATGGAAGAGAGCATAATGAGGTACAGTGAGAATGTAAGGTGAGGCAGTGCCGTACGGGCGCCACGGTGCTGTTGCTAGATGCATCCCCCTTGATGCAAAGCGTACAGAGCCCTTGCGTGCCTGCTGCTACAACCCAAATCCTCCTGCACCTACCCGATGGGTGCAACGTGAATCCACTTGGTTGCCGACCATTTATCGCCCTTCACGGTTGGGCAGCTGCCGTGCAGGCTGGCCGTATCCTGGCTGCCGTCCGGCTTCAGCGAGTAAAACATGAGCGCGTCGCCCTTGACGGCCTTAACGGCCAGCCCGCGCTTGGCGCACTCGGACCAGCCGTCGCCGGACACCTTCTGGTCGGCATGGGGCAGCACCGTCTCGCCGCCCTCCTCCACAGTGGTCCTGGGGGACAGGACAAAGGGCAAGGGCAGCATGGGTGCAAGGGCCGAGTGCACCATAACGGAGCACAACAAGGAGCATGCGCACGGCTGCGTGCCCTATGCTGCAGGCAGGCAGGGAGGCAAACATTGCAGCCTCTTATCCCAAAACAGCCCTGGAATGTGCCTTGCCGCTGACGACGGGCGTACGGGAGCTTGAGAGGCTCAGCAGTGTCACCCAAACCGCAGCTCCCTTGCCTCAATGAGCGTGCTTTGCGTCCTTGGCCTCAGGGCAAGGCAGTGCCATGCCTGGCGGATGACACGTGCGCACCACGTGTGCCCACCCCAGGCCCCGTTGCAGGCAGGGCTGATCCCTTGCGCCCTCGAACAATCCCCAGAGGTGCCTGTCATCCAGGCCCATACACTCACAGGTACATCAGGACAGTAACCACACGCTGGCCACCATTCTCCGCGCGTGCGTTCACAGGGTCGTGGAAGTAGTCGAAGTGGGGCTCGTACTTCTGCCCGTCTCGGTAATGCAGGACCTGCATACCCTCTTGATGCTCGACGGGGATCATAGTGACCTGGGCCACACGCTTCTCGACGCGGGCGATGACGTCGTCCTCAGCATGGTTGAAGAACATCCCCGTGCTGGTGCGGATGTTGCTATCCACGCTCTTTCCGGTATCATTGTCTACGACAGATGACTTGGTCATGCGAGGCTCGGCCTAAAGGCAGGGAGTTATTGGGGTTACGGGCGAACTTCAACTGCTGGTGCACCCCAAGGGAGCTCAAGTGTAGCATACCTTCTTGACAATGTGGTCGCACTCCTCATCAGTTAGGAAACCCTTCAGCAGAAATGCCCTAGGCGACCAGGACAAGTGAATGACCTCGCCCCGCCACTCCTCCTGCGCAGGAGAGGGTCGTGTTATAATCACGTAGCAACTTATTTTGTTTGTTTACTTTCATTCGGGTTCCATGGCAGTTACCTTCAGCTCGCCGAAGCCGACCGTGTGCCCAGTTCCCGCAATTGCTCCCTTTGGCAGTGGGTCACGCGCAGCGGCTAGACCTATAAGTGAGGCTACAAGCAAGCACACTAAGTGCCCTGTCGAGGCCATTTCCGTTTCCTTAGCAGCAGTTTGCTACCGTCGATCGCTAGTTCAGGTACAAGCTACACCAGCTATGTCTAATTGTACAAGTATCATTATACTTGGGAAGAACCGCTGCAGAAAGATGGACTTGGGGAGTAAGCTCGCTGTCTCCCACGACACGCCAGCGCACGGCGCCCCTGATCGCACTCACATGGACGTTCCACGACACTGCCCAGGCACTCCTGCTGCCCGCCCTATCCATCTTTGGCCCATAGTCGCACACGTGTGTTCCAACCGCCCCCTTTCCGCCATACTTCTGCCACCAGTGGTACCAGGTTCTGAGTGGAACCGTGCCACCCCTGGTGCCACATCGCCTGTGTGCGCCCCAGTGTGTACCGGTACATGAGTCACATAACTCGAATACTGCAACCTCCAATACTACGCACAGCGTATGTCACCACATGTTTGGTAACATGCTAAGGCACGCACGCTAAGCAGAGAGAGTTCAGGTGCACCAGGGCACCGAGGATTGGCAGCAATTGCAACACGAGCAGTTGAACCGCATGACCAAGCCAGGTCATACCGCCATGCCGATACGACGTGATTGCAATACGACGCGAGACATGCTACGCAGCATAACCTTATGTGATGGAGGGTTGAGCTAAAAAGTGCTATACGGTGAGGAGCACAGGCCTCCACCTTCCGGGCCCTCCAGGGGTCACAAGAAAGTAGCCTTTCCACCCAGTATGATACACCTACCGGTACACATGTTGCGTTGCTCGCACTGGTCAACGAGGATCGCCTGTGCCTATGCAACGGAGTGGACGCCGAACCAATCGGCCCCAACTGCACAACCCATGCACAGCCCGCTGAAAATTCACACGGTAGTCAGCGTAATGCAACTTGACTGCCCCAACATGGCTTCTCATCCTGCAGTACACAACGCTGCACTCAGCACTCAACACGCACACGTGCTCATTGCATGAAGTCAGACCCCTCTCCTTCGTCAGACTCCTCCCATTCTGGAGCGCATATCCGCTTGGGCTGCGGCTCTGGGCCTTGCGGGGCCACAGCACCCTCCTCCCGCGTCCTGACCTTGACTACAATTGCCAGGGACGCACTTCCACCTCCACCGCACGAGGCGACCAGCGGTTGCGTTGTCAGGTCCACTACCTGTGCTGGTTGCGACTCACTGCACACGCCCCTGCCCTGTGCCCAGCTAGCCCTCGCGCCCCCGCCTGGCACAGCGCCTGAGGCGCCCTGGCCCCCGCCCACCCGCGGTGTGACTGCCCCCGTGACGCTGCTTGGCGCCGCCGAAAGCCGAGGAGCACCTTTAACTGACGCCACCGTAGAAGGACCTGCAACAATCGGAGACCGCAGAAACAATTGAAACCCGTGAACAAAAGTGGCAGCCCCTATATGCTCATGTGCAATTGGGAATGGACGCCAGCAAAGCTCCTTTGCCACGTCTTGGTGCTCCTCGTTCAATCGCCACCCACCTTTGCACACCGCTGGCTCCGTTACAGCAGAGGCTGCTGCCGCCGCGGCCAGGGAGGTGGTGGTTACAGGCGTCGGGGCCCCCGCTGCCCCTGCTGGTCCACCCGCTCCCGAACCGCGCCTGCTCGACACCCGGGCCACCGCTGCAGCCCCCCGGCCCGCCGCCTGCCGCATCGGCGCCGCCCTCGCCGCCGCCCCCGTCCCCGCCGCAATGCGCTGCTCCTCCTCGTCCCCGCCCTCGATGTGCTTGCCCGACACCCGGCAGCTGAAGATGAAGCTCACGTCCGGCTGCGCGACACGTGCCATGACCGCGTCGGGCACCGTGTCGGGCGTGGGGTGGTGGCCCCAGGACGCCAGGTCCTCTTCGGCTGGCTCCCCCACCTGCATACCGTATGCACAAGTTGACGCCAGTAGCTGTGGACAATTGACGCCATTAGCTATGGGCATATGAAGCGCATTGCCCCGAGTGGCACGTGGTGTTGGCGAGAAAACCTCGCAACCCGGGCGGTTGTCGTCAATAACCAAACGGTGAGCTGCGGCACGCACCTGTAGCTTGAACAATGCCTGGAGGACCTCCCGCGCTGCCTCCTGCCCGCCCACGGCTCCATCTGCCCCTGCCTGGCCATCGGCCGCCGCTGCCGCCTCGCCCGTGCCCGCTTCCGCGCCTGCTACTGCCGCCGCTGCCGCTGCTGATGTTCCTGCTGCGGCCGCGGCCGCCGCCGCTCCGCCGCACATGCACTCGTACGTGTCGGATATGCTGTCGGCGTTGAGTGAGAAGAGCTCCCGCAGGTCCTCCGCCGTCATGACGTTTGCAGCGGCCTTGCCTGCACGCAGCGGACCGCGCGGCAAGAAAGCGCGCGGCAATAAAAGCGCGTGCAAACGCACATCTAAGGTCAGGTCACGCCAGAGCTGCGACTGGAGCACACGGCAATGATCACATTAGGCAAAGCTATTGGCACAGGTGCGACGCTGGGGCGTGGAGGAGCCTCCTGCACCATGCCGTTTGCCGGCCCCCGGCCCCGCGCCCACCGTTCTTGCTGACCAGCTGCTTGAGCCCCTCCTTGGACAGCTGCCGCTGGTACACCTTCTCCTCGATGCTGCCGGTGGACAGGAAGCGGTACACGAACACGCGCTTGCGCTGCCCGTCGCGCCACACCTGCAGCACGGGGTGCCGTACGGTGCTGAATGCGGTTGGCAAGCCGCCAGCGGCCTGTCGCAGTTGGCCCGCCAAGCTCTCGCACGCCAAAGCGCTGGCGCTCCCAAACATCACCTCTCCCAAATATCAGCTTTCCCAAGCACCAACCACGCAAATTTGTCCGTAACTTTGGTCGTGTACCAACGTTGTATGCCACTACGGACTCCCTTTGCCGCTACCCACCCGTGCCGCTGCCTGCTGGTCGTTGGCCGGGTTCCAGTCGGGGTCGAACAGCACCAGCCGGTTGGCCCCGATGAGGTTGAGCCCGCAGCCGCCCGCCTTGCTGGACAGCAGGAACGCGAACTGCTTCTCGGCGGGGTCGTTGAACACCTGCAAAGGTTTCATGTAAGATAAGTGCCAGCGAAGGAGGGTGGTAGAACGTTGAGAAACGTCACTGCACACTGTGTTGCATTGGCGCAGATCAGCAAACGGAGAGCACCACACGCCAGGGCACGGGCAGGCGGCGGAATGGCTGCGACACACCTTGACCAGCTTCTGCCGCTTGTTGATGGTGGTGGTGCCGTCCAGCCGCACAAAGGGGTAGCCCCGCTCGCGGCACAGCTGGACGAACAGGTCCAGCATGGACGTGTAGTTGGACACCAGCACGATCCTGCACACACCAGAGCAACGCAGAAATCAGATCATCTTCGTGCTACAGGCTAACCATCCGCTGCTGGACAGCGCCAACCCGACCGGTACAGCCCCACACATTCATATGGGGAGTCAAGTGCGACACAACCAACCGCACCTGTCGTTGGTCTCTGTGTACAGCACGTGCAGCATGCGGGCCAGCACCGCCATCTTGCCCGAGGTGGCCTCCCAGCCCAGCGCCATGCCCCCGCGCCCCGGCCGCCCGTTGTCGAAGAGGCCAGGCGGGAACAGCGAGCCCACGTCCTGCGGGGCGACCAAGGGCAAGGGCTCAGCAAGCAGCTATATGGCTCCGTCTTCACACATCCAGGGCCAAAGTGAAGCCAACAGGGTTTAGGATTACACACGCTATTGTAGAGCACATAAGTGAAAATCAGCAATAGATCAACAGCAGTACGGCCCCTCAACTGACTGTGTCCAAGTAGCATATTTCACGCTACAACACACGCCTACAAGCACATCCACGATTTTCAAACGCCTTAGACTGGTTTCTGGCGGCGCACACGTGTCCCACCCACCTCGAAGCCCTCGGCGCGCGGCTCCTCGTCCCCCGCTGCCGCCGCCGCCGCCTTGCTGTGCACCGCGTCGTATATGAGCTTGGGGTGGTTGCACAGCTTCTTGAGGCTGGTGATGGCGGACAGCACGCCGCTGCTGCGCCCCGACAGCACACGCCGCGCCGCCTTGCTGGCCAGGAAGTGGCAGTACAGCTGCCGCTGCAGCTCCGTCAGCCGGCAGCACACCACCTCAATCACCTGCGGGCAGGGCAGCGAGGGTGGGCGGTGCACTAGGTCAAGGAACATTCAAGATGATCTACACTTGAATACTCAGGGCCAGGGCGACACCCAAAATGGTTTCCACACGTCCGCCGTGAGCCATTTCTTGAACCCCAAAGTTGCTTAGCATGTGGGGGCCATACTATTGGGAAATCGTGAATGTACAGTGCCGGTACACGCACGACCAGTACTGAAGGCCAAGGAGCATCACAAGTGGTACTCCGCGGCGCCCCCCATCCCACTACCTTGGGCGGCAGGTGCTGGCTGAGCAGCTTGTTTGTGCGGCGCAGGATGAACCTGTTGGTCAGGCTGCTCAGCTCGCGGCTGCGCTCCTCGCCCAGCGCCACCTGCTCGGCGCTGGCGTCAGGCTCACGGCCCGCCAGGATGGGCAGCTCGAAGTACTTGCGGAACTGCAGGACGACGTACGACGCAGAGGGACCACAACGCATGGGACTGTAGGTAGAAAGGGGCACGGCTGGGAGCAGTTGTGAAGCACGGTGCACGAAGAAAAGCTCGGGCCTTATCGCTGCATGTGTCTACGTCTGTATGGTAGGGGAGCTCGGTACATCGACCCATGTGCTTGCAGTCAGTGGGCAAAAGGGCACAATATCCAGCGGAAAGCGGTGCAGATGCATAGAGCTGCTGGACAAGGAGGGGCGCACCTGCGCGGGTGCGCCCAGCACTCCTGGGTTGCAGAAGTCCACCATGGCGAAGAACCTGGAGGGTGCAGGCCACGTACGTGTTGGGCGTCAGGAATAAGGTACGGTCTACGCACTGTCAGCCCTTCAGCCGAACCAACCTGCTGTTATGATGATGTACAGCTTACCCGTCGGCTACTCGACGTGCAATGCAGTGCATGTAGCATTCCTGCGACTCTTTCACTTACTCATCGAGGTGGTTTTGCATGGGCGTGCCTGTGGGTAAAGGGGACAGGAGGCAGGACACCGCAGTGCACAAGAACGTGTCAATAACACATGACGTGCGCATGCAGCAGGCAGTCCCAAAGCCGCAGGTGTAGCGTTACCGGCCCACACCAATGCACACACTGGCAGTGCACAGCAGTTGCATGCAGGCCGCCAGCACCTTGCATGCGTGTGCACGACCTGCACAAAGCACACACACCTGACAGGAGGACGCGCCGCTTGCAAGCCAGGTTGTCCAGCGCCTGTAGACGCACAACACACATGTGCCTTTGCCGGTATGCACACGTGCCCGCATACCCCGAAGGCACAACGCGTGCTGTGCTGGCACCCCAGTAAAACAGTAGGAGGCCAGGGAGCCCGTGTCAAGCCACGAGACGGGGCACGCGCAAATTTAACGGCCAGGTACCGCGGGCAAGCCAAGTGGCCAGCATACCAGCCATCGGAGCCGCTAGGGCCACCACAGGCCGTACAACCCATCTGGCTCAAGGGCTTCGCGGACCCACCCTGTTGGTGAGCGTGGCGTCGTTCTTGAGGCGGTGCGCCTCGTCGCAGATGAGCAGGTCGCAGGCGTGCGGCACCTGGAAGCGCTCGGAGTGCAGCCGGAAGGTCTCGTAGCTCACGATGAGCACCTGGCGGGGGCGGCAGCAGGGGCACGCGGCTGCGTGTGTGTTGGGAGCATGGGTGCCACTGTGAGGCGTTGGGACAACCATCCGGTCCGGTCCTCGGCGTGCGTCGTTAGTGCCGCTGCCAGGACGCCAACCCAGAGACCCCATCCCCTGCACCTATGCCTCTGCTCCGTTTCCCCGGCCCCCAACTTGTACACCAGCCGTTTCTGGTTCATCTACTTTGCCGCTTTGCGGTTGCCCCATACCTTGTACACGTTGGCTGGGTGCAGGAACAGCTGGATGTTAGCCACCACGTCCTCGCGGGACGACTCGCACAGCGCCAGCGTCCGCAGCCGGCCCTGGGGGCAGAGGCAAGGTTCGTAGCAGGGCGTGCAGCAGCCGAGCAGCAATCAGGAATGCAAAGACAGGGCCAGTGTCCGTAGCAGGCCCCGGGGCGGAGAGAGGAGGCAGGGCGCAAAGTTGCGTTGCGCAGAGGCACGTGAGGACAACTCGGCTCATCAGCGCACACTCAAAGCAACAGCCAGCACCGATACGCGTGCCTGCCCGCTTGTGTAGATCACCCATGAGGCATATGCACCCATCCGGCACCGCACCTTGAGCCACTTCTGGCACTCGTTGTCCCAGTTGGACACCAGGGAGGTGGGGCACACGATGATGGCCCGCCGCGCCACGGGGTCGCCCCCCAGCGCCGCGTGGCCGCCCTGCAGCAGCGTCCACAGCAGCGTGATGCCCTGCAGCGTCTTGCCCAGGCCCATATCGTCGGCCAGGATGCAGCCTGGGACGAGGGGATGAGCCAGGGGGGCGAGATGCTGGACAGGGCCGTGCATGAGGGGCATACGGTGGGGTAGGTTGCGATAGGTGCGAAGCACAGGAGTGCTGGTCGGCAGCGGGTGTGCGGTGAGCTGTTACGCGGGTAGTGCCCATCTGGGCTGAGGCTTGCGAAAGCCAGAAAAGCCAGTGAGGTGACTTCTTGCTGAAGAACTGATGCGTGGTATGCAAAGGATGGAGGCGTATGTGGGCATTCGGATGGGCTGAAGACCGCTACACACGCCTTATGGTGCTCCTCTGTCAAAGGGGCTTGCTAGGGGTGTAGGACTGACACACAACGCACGGTGCTGGGCCCCTGGGTGCGACCAACGCGTTTGCAGCTGCGCCTCACCGTGCTTGTCCTCAATGCGCTGCCCCGTGACGCAGTCGAACATGAACTGCACGCCCTCGCGCTGGTGCGGCCGCAGCCAGCGTACCAGCATGTTGTCCACAACCACCCGGCCGCCGCCGCCACCGCCGCCGCCACCACCACCGTCAGCCCCGCTCGCCGCGCCCTCAGCCTGCGCCCCCGCCTGCGGCTCCTGCCACAGCACCAGCGGCTCGATGCCCTCGGGCAGGGCCTCCTCCTGCACCCAGAACGCGAGTGTATGTACCCGTCTAAGACCAAAGCCGTGACATTGTGAAACGGAACCTGGTCTTGGAGCACACGAGTGTGTCACTCATTCCTGTGCTGTTGTGCCGGCACATGTGCACCCGGCTGACATGGTGCCCGAGCATAGAGTGCATATCCGGCCACATAACTGCGGTGCAGCCCGAGGCTTGAGGATACCGCGCGCAGTCAGTGCAGTCAGGGCATCAGTGGTATCTGGCATGGTAACCTACCGCAGACTGAAGCGCGGGCTGCGGCTCCGGCTCGGGGACCAGCTCGGCGGGCGTGGCAGGTGTGCGGGCCACGGTGGGCACCGGCAGCGGCGTGCTGCTGCCCCACGGCACGAAGTGGCGCCGGGCCACCAGCCGCCGCCGCAGGGCCTGTGGTGCAAAAGCCGACAGGCAAAGTAAAAAGATTGCCGACGGACAACCACAGCCCATCACGCAACCTGTTTTATTCCAATGGTATGGGTGTAGGTCTTGGTGCTTGGTGTAATGGACCAGGAGAGAGGAGGCGGTCCGGGGACGTGCAGTTGCCGGCCTACGCTGCGGCGCACCCACATCGCTCATCGCCGGCGCCCCCTGCAGCGGGCTGGTGAAGGGCTTGCGCAGCACGGCCTCTCCCTCCGCCAGCGTGAGGAACTTAGACATGATGGGCTGCCGGCACGTCTGCAGGCTGCGGGGCGGGAGGAGGAGCACGAGCAAGAGGAGGGCGCGCGCAGCGACGTGTAAGCCTCCTTTGGTTGCAAAGCAGTACTTCATGTTACGACTAGGACCTCACCCATGCCCAAAGCCAACCCGGAATACGCAACATGTCCAGCAATCGTGGCATGTACGAGTGGCAGTTGGGGTTGGTGGCCCAAGGGTCTGTCACGTGCTCATGTCACAAGGGCATGTGCGGTGGCGTGCTTGCCGGTTCCTGACCTGTTGCTCAGCAGGGCCTTGATATTGGCCTCCCTCCGCTCCTGCAGCTCGGCTTCGCTGAGCCCCTCTCCGTCCTCCTCTCCACACTCCCTTGCAGCAACAGGGCTGCTGCTGCTGATACCACTGCCGCCGGCCACCCCAGCTACGGCACCCCTCGGAGTGTTCGCCGCCGCCACAGCAGCAGCGTTGGGGCCGCCAGGACTGGCCCGGGGCGCCACACCCCTTGCGCCTCCCATGGATATGCGGCTCCCCAGGGGGCGTGCCAAACGGTTGATAGTGCTAGGTCCGCCACCAGCCGCTGTGCCGGTCACTGCGGGTCCCTGGTGCGCGTTGCTGAGCCTACAGGGGAATACAGCATGCCAGAGCGGGCGAGAGCGCCCAAGAGATGAGGAACAGCACAGCAGGAGGCCTGCAAGTGTACAGGAAGCTGGCAGCTGCCAAAAGGAAGGTGAAACTGCATTCGCCATGTGCACCATGGAGGCACACATCCATAATGAAATTTGTAACCGCGTCGTCCAGCCCCAGAACGACGTACCGTGTGGGTCGTGGATCCTGTGTTGGGACAGTGCCAGGGGCAACAGGGGGCTTCCCTGCCACCGAACACGGTCGGGGCCGCGCTTCGGCCGCCTCAACTTCGTCTTCAAACTCAGATTCGCTACTGTCATGATGTCCTTCTGAGTCGACATAGCTGCCATCGTTATCGGACTCGACAGCCGCGCGAAGTGCATCGTCATGGTCACTAAACTCCTCCACCGAGCTTCCCATCTATCTTGTGTGCGGCATACTACAGCATAGTAGAGTGCCCAGTTCCACCTAAGGAGGTACAGATAGACGCCTGGCCGCTCCACTCACTGACCCTGACGTCGGGCGACAGAAGGCGCGCAAAATTACTTGCGTAAACACCGGCTGCTGTCCAACGTACATATACAGCCGTTTTGCGTATCTTGTTGTGCCGAACGCGGCGTACCTTGGGCATACGCACGAGTGAAGCGCTCTGCTGTGCATGCTGCGCTCGGATGCAAATTCGGCTGAGCGCGTGCGGTGGACCCGCGCTGAGATGTGGAAAAGAGCGACACACATACCCTTTGGGCCCTGCGGTCCGAACTGGCTCGAATTGGGAGTTACACCTGCCAGCTGCCACGTGTTATGAATGAGCTGCGTTGAACACATGCTCATCACGGCACTATGTCCCCTCATACCTCGTTACAGACAGCAACCTGAGCTTCGCAAGGCGGCTCTGTGCGACCACAGACTGCCTCACGAGCACTCGTGTAGAGCAGCAGGACCCATAAATGAGGAATCCAAACTCACATGCCAGAAGGTGCAGCTTCACGGTTCACGCCATCAAGACCCTGCAGCACTACTCGGAACCGTGTCATTGAAGGTGGAACAGACCATGAGCATCCCCAGTAGCCTCATCTGCTTTGCCAGCCCAATCCAAATCGTCATGCCTAGCCAGTCCAGCCAATATTGGAAGAATAATGTCCACTCCCAGATCAACGCGCATGATGCAAACCCAGTTCGCCGCTGCCCAAAGCACCATGCATGCAGGCCGCACCTTACACGGTAGCCCGGGCTACGTGCAGTATTGCTCCAGCTAGGCGGCCTCTGAGCAGTGTCATTCTCTCGTGCGTTGCTTCCGTCACGCTCTTGTACCTTCCTACCCCAGTGCAAGGCGCGCCTCGCTGCGTATAGTCACCCGCGTAGCTCACTCGCCGTGTGCTTGTCCGTGTCCCAGGCGGAACAACGCCCCGGCCTGACCTGCAAAGACACACCTGCACTTGTCACCCGCTCCGGAGCCCAGCCCCATATTCCTCTGCCTATCGGTCATAGTATTCCCTGTCACCCCAACACCACATCACAAATGACCGATAGCAACATGCATGTCCGAAAATGCACCGCGCTCCCCACGCGCAACCCCTAGCGCACCACCAAGACACCATCAAACCGCCACTAACGAGAATCAATCACCTCGGCACATCAGCACCCCTTTCCTCACCCACCAGCCCGACCCGACGCTCACAAAACGCTCACAAACAACACCACTAGCCACACGTCCCTATCCAAGCACACCAAGTCTACGCTCCCTGACACCTGTCGAACGGCTGCCGTACACAGCCGATACGCGGCTCTTCCCTGACCGCTACTCGCCTCTCCCTCAGGCCACGCTGCCGCCGCTGCGCTCACGCCTCCCCCTCACGCCACCGCCAGCTCCATGGTCTGGCCGCTGTTCATGATGCGGTCCACGGTGCGGCTCATGCGGTCGGCCCAGTCGGTGGCCAGCATCTCCCGCATGGTCTCCAGGATGCGCACGTCCGGGTCCAGCTTGCTGCTCCAGCCCTCCAGCACCAGCGACGTAACCACCACGGTGCTCACGGAGGAGCGCAGCGTCACCTGCAGCGGGGCAAGCCGTACACAGGGTCTTACGTCAGCCAGTAAGCAGGTGAGGTCGTCTGCATAGTCGCTGGCGGGCCCGGCGGGGCTCAGAGGGTGGCCCTTTGGGTCCTTGCCACCATTTGGTACCTTGCCGAACGCGACGCAATGGTGCTTCACCGTTTCACCGCAAGGCTGGTCGCCAAACCACATCAACCCCCAGCGAAATCCACGACGAGCACCGCGTTCATCCCCCAGGACCCGTAGGGTCACCCGTGATTCTTCGCGCTCTTGCCGCGCTTGTTCCCTCCCGTCCGCCTCCTGCGGTTGCACCCACGAGGCACCCACGCACCTGGTGCTGCCTCATCTTCTCGATGATGTCCCGCATCACCGCCTGGCTCTCCCTCCGCAGGTACTCCCGGTCCATGCTGCGGAACATGGAGTCCAGCTCGCCAGCGAACGCGCCAGGGTCCTGCAGCGGGAACGGCGTGAAAACAGCGTACGACATCAGTGGTCTGCCCGGTGCCTCAGCATGCTTGAGGGATCCTTTCCTTGGCCCCAGCGGCGCCGCATGCCACACAAACTTCTCAAACTACTCCCCTCCCAAACCACTGCACCCTTGCCGAAAACCAGCCTTTCATGCTGCAACACGTCCTTCCGCACCCGCATCCCTTCCTTGACCTCCCGCTCCTTGTCCTGCCCCCTTCCCACCTTGCATTCCCCGCCCACGCTCATGCGGAGGATGGCCCCCGCCAGCCCCTTGCCGTCCATCTGCGTGAGGCAGCGGAAAAATCCCAGCAGCGCCGCCTGGTCCTCCCCGCTCAGCTCCACGATCATGCCCGTGTCCAGCAGCACGATGCGCGGGGAGCGGTCCAGCAGCCAGCTGCGCACGCGCAGGGGGAGGTAGGGCGCCGCCGCCTGCGCCAGGGGTGACGGCGTGGGGGGAGGCTCCACGATGATGTTGCCTGTCGCGTGGGGGAAAAAAGGGGTCGGGGAGTGGGGGTTGGGAGGGGCGGGAGGTGAGCGCAGTGGCTGGGGAGGTGCGGCGAGCGGTTTGAGACGACCAGTAGCCAAGGGCAGTGCACGCCGAGCTACCCTGTCCAGGTAGCGTAAACGCCACCAGCGCGGTGCGGTGCCTGTGCCAAGAGCTTCCGAGAACCAGTTCGGAACGATATGGGGCCGCTGGATTTGCTGTTCCCAACACAGCGTATTTGAAGTCATGTGAGCATTCTTCCCCCTCCCAAGCGCCTCAGCCGCGCCCAGCCCGTTTACTCTGAGACGCCAAAGCCCGCCGCCCCTGCCAACGCCCCCAGCCCCGCCCCGCTGACGCTCGCACCTGGGTGCAGGTCCGCGTGGATGAAGTTGTCCTTGAGCATCATGTTGAGGAACACGTTGACGCCAGTCTGCGCCAGAGTCGCGTTGTGGCGGTGCGGCGAGCGCACGTACCTTGGGGGTGGGGGTAAGAGGCGGAGAAGAGGGGTTTGCGAGCGCAGTGACAGCACGAGTGCGATGCCAATGCTGCCTTGACGACGACAGAGAGGGGAAGCAGCGTTGGCAGTTTGGCAGCTAGGCACGGGCCGGTGGAAACACGCTGCTTGCTGTCCATGCTGGCAGGCCGCCCAAGCAAGGCCAAAGCGCTTAGTAGGCCGGTTCGGTACGGTTCACGCCACTGCGACCCTTGGCCTCGCCCCTCAGCCGCTGCCTTTCCTGCCGCCCCCCGACTCCAGCCGACCAAGCCGGTCCTTCTACCCCAGTCGCTTCAGTCTCCCCATGCCCTCCCTCGCCACACAACTTGCAACCGCCCACGCTTCTGTGCCCCACCCTTCCCTAGGACCCAAGCAACCGGTTGTTAGCCTCCCACAACCCAACCTCCAAACCGCCCACAGCTTCCTGCCCCCCGCCCCCACCCACCGCCCCCTTGCGCCCACCCCACCCCACCCCACCCCACCCCACCCCACGCCCATTCTGCGATGCGCTAAGTTGCGGCCACTCCCCAGCTGCATCGCAGTCTCGCAACCAGCTCACCTGGTGATGAGGTCACCCTCCTCGAAGCTCTCCACCAGCACGTCCGGCGTCACTAGCGGGTACAGCGGCACGGGGAACGCCACGCTGCTGCGCCACGCCCGGAAGTTGGCGTTGAAGCGCTGCAGGTGTGACGCCTCCACCGACAGGTCCAGCTGCTCCTTCAGCGGCCCCCCAAACTGCCGGATGCTCTCCTCCAGCCGCAGCTCGCTCAGCGCAGGCAGCGCGGAGCACAGCCGCGCGGCGCGCTGCATGAGGATAAAGTCCCGGTGCATGATGTCCGACACACCCGGGTGCCGCACCTTGACCGCGACCCGCGTCCCGGGCTGCAACCCCCCGCCCACGAGCTCCGCGCCACGTGCTGAGAGCCGTGCCACGTGGATCTGTGCGATGGACCCGCTGGCCACCGGCTGCATCTCAAAGTGCTCGAAGAGCTCTGAAATGGGGGAGCTGAACGCGCGCTCCACGGCGGTCACGGTCTGTGTCGCGGGGTGCGCGGGCGCGGAGCTCTGCAGCTGCTCCAGTCTGAGGCACAGGTCCTCCGGGAACAGGTCGGGGCGGGTGGAGGCCCACTGCCCCCACTTGATAAACGCGGGCCCGGCGTGCTCGAGGGTCCACTGCACCAGGGACAGCCACTGCTCGCGGCCCAGGCCCAGGAGGGCCACGATGGGGGCGCCGAGCACCGCGGGGGTGAAGAGCGCGCACAGGTAGAGGGCGCGGAGGGCCAGGAGCAGCTCCTGGGCTGCGGAGCTGAGAAGGGAGGAGAGTTGCAGGTGGGAGAGGAGGGCGGAGAGGAGGCCGGGGCGGGAGGAGGCGTCGTCCGAGAGGTGGGAGTGGGAGGGGCCCGGGCGCTTGGCGCACTGCGCGCCGGCTGCGTCGGGGTAGCCCAGCAGGCGGAAGGCGTAGTGGCGGTAGCGGGGCGGGAGCCACCACCAGAGCATCCACAGCGCGGTGGGGACTACGAGGTTGTACAGGCCCTGCGGTGCGGCAGCGTGGGTTAGGGAGGTGCGGTGGGTTAGGGAGGGGCAGGGGGAAGTTAGGGGCAGATGGGGACCGGGGATGCGAGGGGAGAGATGAGCCGTGGGAGGGGGAGTGGCTTGAGCACGGGTGTACGTGGCAGCTAGTGTGTCACTGGCATTGTGCGCAACTGACCTGGTTGGCCTGGGCGCCCACGGAGGCACCTGTTCCGACGGCCACCGCTTTGAAGCCACGGCCACGCCACTGACGTATGAAGGATTCAAGCTCTCTTTTCAGCAGCCGGTCGCCGACGCGACTGCGACCAGCTGAGAAGGCAGCTAACAACGGTGATGAAGGCCTAGAGCCGACTCGGAAACCCCTTCGCAACAGGCTCTGGCAGAGTCCATGCCCCGAAGCCGGCGAAAATAGATGTGAAGTTGAGGAACTACAACCGCCGACGTGTTGTCCCCTGCAACGCAGGCCCACAGCTCGTGTTGAAGGGTGTTAGGGAAGGTTGTGGGGCCGACGGCGCCCAAGAGCACGCCAGGCGCCATTGCCTCCACGTTCTGTGAGTAGCACCTCACCCCTCAGACTTCAGCGCACGGAGCGAGGCGCGGAGAGTGCGTTGAAGGGCGCCCCCGCCTGATGACATAGGTGTGAGAAGCCTACAACGCTAGTCCGGCCAACAAATATTGTGCGTGATATGCGATATTACGACACAACACAGCGCTGCCGTCCTAGACACGAAAGGCGTGACTCGGCGAGTTGAGCGTAAGAAGCTAATAAGGGCGGGGTTAAGCGGAGCTGGTATGTCAAGGCCGCCAGATAGATAACAACTATAGCAGGTGCAAAAGGCAAATCGAAAGCGACATGTGCTGTGCGCTCCCAAGACGTGACGTCCTTGGTTGACACCTCCTTCATCGCAATGGCATGGGCCAAAGCTGGAGTACAACCTTATGTTGGACTGCCGGGACACGTTGCAAACAACATGTTTTGACAGCGTGTCATATGAGTACTGCGTGACTGTGTAGCGCAGTATTAGGAGCTGCTGTCGCCAATGACATGATAGGACGCTCCCGGGCTTGAGCTGCATTACCGACAGAGGCTCACAGCACACACTAGCGCCGTGGTGATGATGATGCAGACTGACGCTGAAGCGGAAGCCGCGAGGCTTGGCGAAGGGCCAGAACAGGCTGCCACCGCTCCACCACTAGCGGGACTGACAAGCCTTGATGCCCCCCAAGGCGACGCAGCATCTGTAGAAACGCCCAAGTCAGACAATCACCCGCACCCCGAGCCTCCTACAGCGGCAGCAGCTACAGATACAGCTGCAGATGGCGGTTCAGCCGGTGCTTCTGGGGCCGGACAGCCGGAGGGGAACCCAGCCTCAACACCCACCCGCGAGGAACAGGAGGCGCCTGCTGCAGACCAGCAGCCAAACGACCCACCAGTAGCGCCTGTGGTGGATGATGCACCTCCGGACTCTTCTCAAGGGGAGGGCGGGCGCGGGAGGCCTATCACCCGCCAGCAGTCCGGCCGCAGGGCCCAGGGCAGCAGGGACTCCGCCGAGGCTCCTCATTCCACGAGCAACCGGCCACGGCGTGCGTCTGTTAGCAGCGCCGCACGGGGCAATCGGCGCACCAGCGTCGATGGTGGCAGTCTGGGCGAGGATCACGCAGCACCAGGAGGCGCAGCGGCGGCAGCAGGGGCTGGGGCGGGGACGGACGAAGACGATCAGCCGCTGACGGTGCTCGCGGCGGCAGGGGGTGCAGCAGCAGCAACAGGAGCACCTTCAGCTGCGGCCGTCCCGGACCTGCAGCGCAGAGAGAGCCTACGCGCTAAGCGGCCCCCTAAGGGCCCTGGCGAGGCATCGCCTGCGCCGGGCCCACTGTCAACGCGTAGCTCAGCGAGGCAGCGGGGGGGCAAGCGGCCTGCGGAGGAGGGCTCGGAGGACGTGGATGCGCACGGGTGTGGCGGGCCCAGTGGCGTTAAGCGGGGGCGTAGGGATGAGGCGCAAGGGACGGAAGGGGCGGCGCAGCAGGAGGTCGAGGGCGGAAGCGGGAGCGGTGCAGGGGGTGGCGGCGCGGAGGGGGAGCACCCTGTAGGGGAAGGCACTGAGGGGGCAGGTGTGGAGATGGAGGTGGAGGAGCATGAGGGGGCGGGGGCGGGAGAGGCGGGCGGGCGGCACGTGGGGGCAGGGGAGGGGGGCTGGGGGAGGGGAGGGGCAAGAGGGGGTTTGGCGCAGGAGTAAAGGATCGGGCGGCGGCGGCGGCGCGGACAGCTGGTGCCGCTGTGGCTGATGAGGCCAAGGAGGGCCACGTGCCGGGGACAGCGGCAGAGGCTGGGGAGGCGGCGGCTCAGCAGCAGCAGCAGCAAGGCGCAAGGGAGCCAGCGGCCCCTGCTGGTCCAACAGGGGCGGTTGAGGCGAGCAAAGCGGCGGGCGGGGCGGAGGGAGCGGCTGAGGAGTCCAAGGTACGGTCCGGGCCGAGGAAGGTTGATTATAGGTCATTCGGCTGCGTGACAACCGCTCGCTTGGGGCCGATGGAGCGTGCTGCTGTGCAGTACGGCTGCTTTCAACATGTTTGGTCTGGGGCATACTGCACGCGTCCCTGTTTGAAACGTCCTGCGGCTCCTCCCCCATCACGTTGCAGCGAGCTAGCGCCTAGCGCGCAGGCGTGATCCACAGGGCGGCCGACCCATGCATCCGGCAACCGCATGGCTTGGATTTAGACTGGCAAGAATGCATCCGGCGTGCTCGCCATTCCTCCGCAGGCCCCCGTGGCAACTGGACCCCGACTCAAGCGGCAGCGCGGCTCTGCTGCCGCTGAAGCTCCCACGCCCGCCACAGCTGCAGCCCCTGCGGCCGCGGTGCCTCCGGACGGCCCCGAGGACGCCGGCCAAGCTGGCCGCCGGCCAAGGAGGGGCCCCGCACGCACTGGCGGCTCCGATGCAGGTGGGCACCTGCGAGCCCTGTGCATGCATGGGCGGAACGCAAAAGAACAGCAGCAGCGCTCATTGTCCTGATGTTAATCACATCGCAACGCTCACGCTGACGTGCAGACTGTCGGTCTAGACGTGCGGTAGTGCGTTAGCGCCCTCAGTCTGAGCCCCCGACCGCTTCTGTGTGTCCACGGATGTGCAGGATCGCTGCCTGTGTCGCATGCCGTCCCGTCACCGGCACAGCGGGGCCAGGCGTCCTCCGCCAGTGGCGCCGCTGCAGCTGCGGGCGCAACAGCTGCCGCAGGGGGCGCAGCTCTCCCCCCGGCAGAGCAGGAAGCCGTCGCCTTTACCTCGCAGATGTACAGCTGTGTGGAGCGGTGGCATGACCTGCAGCATAAGGCGGCCGCGGTGCTTCAGGAGATGCACACCGCCGTGCACGCGCTGCGCAAGCGGCCGTACGACCTCCAAATCTACATGAGGCACTCCGTCGCAAAAGCTATTTCAAAGACTGTGAAGACGCTGCAGCAGGGTGGCCCCCTGGGCTCGGCGCCCTTCCCGCAGGGCCTGGCATCGCCCGTCGCGCCGCCAGGGCACGACACGGCCTCCCCGACCGCGCCAGCGGCCGAGGGCGCTGCCGCTGCCGCGGCGGGTCCCAGCGCCGCTGCGGCCCCGGCGGGGACAGGAGCGGGGGCGGCTGCGGCGACGCGCGAGTCGGTCTATGCCATTTTCAAGCGCACCATGGACGACGTCAAGAGCCTGAACAGTAACAATATGATGAACACCGAGGACAAGTCGCTCGAGGAGGCGGTTAAGCTGTGCCGAGCTCCGCCCCGTGCGCAGCTGTCCCGGGCAGCCACTGGCTCCGGCCATGCCGCCCCCGCTGCTGCTGCTCCTGCTGCAGCTGTACCCGCTGCTGCAGCTGGCGCCCCTGCTGCCGCAGACGCAGAGCAGCAGCCCCAGGACGCAGAGCACGCACACGCCAACGCCAACGCCCAGGGCCAGGGCCACGCCCAGGGTCATACCTGCCTGGTGACTGGCTTCGCGTCGACCGGCAACCCGCTGCGCGACAAGACGATCCGCATGCTGAACGCAGGGCTGACGGCGCAGCACAAGGCGCTGCACCCCCTGCAGGCGGCGGTGGAGATTGAGGATGAGCTGGTGGCGCTCTGGGGGGACGCGGGGCCGGCGGGTGTTACGGATGCGTACGACAGGCAAGCGGCGGCGCTGTGGGTGTTCCTGAGCCACGACAGCGAGCACCGGAAGGCGGAGGTGGTGCGCATGGTGCTGGATGGGGAGCTGAGCCCTGCGGACTTGGTGAGCTTTGACTACGGACAGCTGATGGCGGCGGAGGAGGAGCGGGGCAAGGAGGGCAAGGAGGGGTAGGGGATGGCGGCAGGGCATGGGGGTGATGCAAGGCAGGGCCGGAGGGCGGGGGGGGCTGACGGGGTGTAGTAGCAGGACTGGGAGGGAGGAGGGAGGGAAAGAGGGGAAGGGGGGCGGGTGGGAGGCAGGCCAACGGTGGGCGGAGGGCAGTGCGTGGGTAAGGGGTACGCGTGAAACGGGATGAAGCCGTGTGGGGCGTCAGCGACTCGCGGAAACGCGGGTGCCTGCACGTGGAAGGGCTGTGGGGGAGTTGCAGGCTCAGCCCTGCTATGCATGGGGGTGGCGGACGTACGCATCGCAGCATGGCGCGGCAAGTGCTCTCCACTGCACCTCGGCTGCTTAGGTTGTCTGTGCGTGGTAGCTAGAACGCAAGGATACTGCGCTCAACAGCGGTGTCAGTTGCGAGGGCAGTCGCGGGGCGCCGTTTGCTGACAGCCTTTTGGGCATGTACTGATGGTGTGGCCGGTGTACTGTACTGCCTTGCGGATCTATCGGGAGTTGGTCTGGTGGATCATGGCGGAGAGTGAAGGACACGTGGGATGCCGGGCCTGGTAGTGTGGCCTTTGCATGTGCCGGCCTGTGGACTGCCGTGCCCAGGCTGCAACAAGCAAATGGATATCAAGAAAGGGGAGGGTCTCCCCTGGTGAATAAATGCCGCAACCTGGCGACGCGGAGGTGTAAGGGCGAGGCGCTACCGGGTAGGAAGCTCGTGTGAGCAAGGCGGCTCCTGAGCAGGTAGCCCTTGTTGCGCAAATTGGGTTGGTAGCCAGCAGGCCAGGGACAGGGCGTAGCGTAGGAGACATGGGCGATGCGTGCCTTGGGCCCACTGCGGTGCCGTGTTTGCGTGCCACGTGTGTTGTGTTGTTGCCATCCAGCTAGCACCGTGAGGTGAACCGAAAGGATAGCTGTTCGTCTCCCAACGGAGGCGGCTCCCCTGTACCGAAGTGAGGAGGGCGGAGATTTCTTGGACAGGGTGTAACAGGAAGCCCAGGCTGGTATGCCGTGTACCGCTACCTTGTGTGTGGGCCGCTGAGCGGCGCTGAGCAGGGCTGCCCTCTTCTCCTGTTGCCTTATGCTGTGTTGATGGCAGCAGTGGCATCTGACTACAGAGCCGGCCAAGACCAACTGACAGCCAAGCAGCGCGCTACGGAAGCCTGAGCAGTTGCTCTCCGCATGCACGGTGGTGCTGCGCACTGCCGGGTGCTGTGTATTAGCACACGCTAAATCAGGTTTGTGTACACCGAAGACGATAGCCGACGAGAGCAACAGCCGACAACTGGTGCTGGCACGCATATGCTTGTTACAGCCGCGTCAGTGTCAGCCACGCGGGAATTTCCGTGCGTCCTCAAGCACGTGTGCCGGTTGTCTCCGGCTGTCTATGTCTCTCTCGGGCGGCATGCAAAAAACCGCGCGTGCACGGCAGGAAACGTCCTTGGTGTACGGCAGGCATGCCGTCCACGCCGTGCACGGAAAACTCTCGGCACATGTTGTTGTCCGCCGAACAAAAGCCAAAACGAGGTCCCATAATCGGCTTGCGATTATGGCGGTCCACTGCCTTTGTTGCTTGGCCCGGACTTGGTGCACAGGCGCGCACACGCGAACAAGTTGGAATACATGTGGGCGGTGAAAGCACGCACCCGAAATCCTCACTCATGACCACCACAAAACACGCTCTCCGTTGAAGCACACGCTGCACGGGCATCATCAGCTGGCGAGCCTTCCCCCGTGCAATCACTCATGTCCGAAATTTACGCAGCTTCCGAGCACGCATCTGACCGCCGGCCGTCACTCCAGAAGCCGAGAAGGACCCCCGCAGCCGTGGGCAAACACATGCAAGGAAGCAGCTTGTTCGGCCCACCCAACACCCATACACCCACACTGCAGCTGCAGCAAGAAATCGATTATCTTCTCTCCAGTGTCGGAGCAACATGCAGACCGCCGCACAAAGGCAGGCGTGTACCAGGTCACGACCACGGCGCTCTACCCCGAACTCCTCTCCTCCTTTGTGGCACACTGCGCCATGGCGATGCGCGCACAACCAACCACACCATATCAGTAACTGCCCTCTCGCTGGAATAGGGAAGCACCAATGCATGAGCATCGACGACGTTTCAGTCAAAACAAAATCACCCGTCCGCAGTGCGCCGGTCCCTTATCACGCCGACAACGTCAAAAGCCAACGTCTCAAGAGCAAAGAAGGCGCAACAGCAACACTGCGACCGGAGGAGAGGCGGCCGGAATCGCCGTGTGGCGGCGCCGTACCCCTGCCCCACGGGCAACAAAACCACAACTGATTCCTTTTCACATGGCCGGTTGGTATAGATAGACGGTGCTAACGACCTCGATCCGTTCGAAAACATGGGAAGACGAGGGGTGGGCGCCTAAAAGAGCGCAGCGCAACCAGGAGGGGTCTCCCCGGGCTCCGCCGCGCTCGCGCTCCCCTGCCCCCATGCCCGAGGCGACAGATCAGCTGGCGACTGCCTTGCAAAAAGCTCAAACTCAGGATAATCTGCTCCCAAAAATCCCCTCTCTCGCGCTCCCCACTCCATCCTCCTCAACGAATACGCCAGCGGCGCGCCATCCCACAACCGAACAACGCTTACCCAGCAGCCCATGTCAGAGGGTTACACATGGACCATGTACGGCTGGACGTGCGGCATGGGCATGGGCGGCGGCGGGGGCATCGCCAGCCCGTGCAGCGTGGCGAGGTGAGTCAGGACGCTGGTGGTCTGGGCAGCCGCCGCTGCCGCTGCTGCGGCCGCTGCCGCCGCGGCGGCGGGAGACAGGCCTGCCGGCACTCCCGACGGCGCGGCCGGCACCAGCGTTGGCGGCGACGCCGGCGCCTGCGGCGGCGAGCTGGCGGCGTGCGCTATGGATGTGGCCGACGTCTGCACTGCGGCGGAGGGCACGGCCCCGGTGATGGGCGGCAGGGGTGTTTGCCCCGTGACGGGCGCCCCGGAGGTGCCCGGCAGGTTCGGGTTGGTGATGTCGTGGATGGAGGCGCGCCGCTTGTCCTTTTTGTTCATACTGTTCAAGCGGATGAAGTACTTCTGCGCGTGGCTGGCCACCTGAGGAGCAACATGGGAATCGCATGAGGAGGGATGGGACCTGAATGGGTGCGTTGTCCCCAACAAGCAGGCAAATAGGAAGTGTCTCTCACTGCTACACCCCGCAAAGAGGACTTTTTGAGGCGATGTGAACTGAGTGGGTACGCAGTGTGCGTGTGCGCGAGGCCAGGCCAGCAAGGGGCCAGGGCAGCAAGCGATCTTGTGCACCTCCGCACGGCATGGTTGCCGTGATCACCCTGAACTTCCAGGCCCGCTGATGTAGAACCGGCCTGAAGCGGTGCCTGCTAGGCGCTATGCCACGTGCCCATAGTGTGAGCTGCAACACTGAACGCGGTGCTATCTGACGCTGCTTGTACATGCGCTCGCTGTCTTGGCCGCTCCCGGAGCCCACCTGAGTGGGTGTCCGCGACACCACGAAGTTCCGCGCGATGCTGCGCCAGTCGCCTTTCCCGAACTTCGCGAGCCCCAGCAGGAACAGCCGGTGCTCCTCCTCGGTCCAGGGAACGCCCTTTCGGCGGTCGCCATTCGCCGGCACGTCGGTTTTGGGCTTCTTGGCAGGCTGCGAGGGACAGACGTGTCCACGCAAGTGGGTGCGAGGAGCTGAACAGTTGCGCGATGCCGGCAAAGTGGGCCTTGTAGGTGCAGGAGACACAATGTGCTGAGGCAGAGCATGTCGGCCCCAGGCACGTGGGTGTCAGGGAGGTGGAAGGGCACCGAGGTGCAACTTAGAAGCAACGCGGCGAAGGTGTGGACCCAGAAGCACCGACACGTGCTGTACCTGTGCTTGGGGAACCTCCTCGGCACGGGGAGGTGGAGGAGCCGGGCTCTGAGCCCCGTAGGCATCCTCGCTGACGTCCTCCTCGATGCGTCGCAAGTCGTCCTGCGCGAGCACCAAGCAAAACGCCAGCGTGAGCTCCCGAAACCACCCTCAATGTGCATGAAATGCTGTGGTCAGGAGATCTGTGTCCGAGCGCTTGCGCTCGTTGAAGTCGAGAAAAAGCATGCCAGCCAGCTCACCTCCAGCTCACGGAAACGGCGCTGAACGTCGGTCGCACTCTTGTTTGGAAGGTATGAAGCTATCCGCTCATACCTGCAAGGCAGCGCGGTACCCGGCTTGTGTCAAGTACTGCGGCAACATGCAAAGACGCTTTTCGCCGCGCTTGAATATACGCACCGGTCGGCATCAAGATAGTGCTTGGCAAGGGCGACCTCGAAGACCTTGTTCTCTTCCAGACTGTGCCAAGACCAGGCGACTCAACAGTCAAGGCTTCGGCCGAGGCGTAACGCGCGCAAAAAGAAAGCTGGCCGAGCCGTCGGCTCACCGCCAAAAGGTCGCCAGGCCCGTTGGATAGACGTAGTCTCCTGACACCGAGAAGCTTGCCGACATCGTAACAGGCAGGGCTGGTCTGCGGACGACGCGACTTGCGCGCGCACGCCAAGGCTCGTCAGCCCAAGGCAATCAAGTACAGATTACAAATATCACGATGGTAATGAAGACAACAGCCCTTGCAGTCGGTCACTGCACGTCAGAAAGCGCATGCAGAATGGGACAAGCGACGGCCGACCGGCTGCCGTACGAAAGGGAAACGACGGTCGACGCGTTCTGGAGCCGAACACGCGTCGTCAACAAGGTGTTCAGTTGCAAGAAATCACGCGTGCTCTATTTTAATAGTAGTAGTGTAGTTCGTCATATGCAGGCTTCTTGACAGAATATGACGAGTGCTTTATTCCAGGGTTGTTCCGATCCGTTCTGCAAATCAATTATTTGATTGACTTCTTTCCATTCGTGTCGAACGGGGCAAGGTAACTCGAGCTACGAATGTAACAGCCCTAAACCTTCCGGTACGCTGCAGCCCTGGGGTGCGACCAAGGAAGCCGGGCTCTTGCAAACGTGCTCTTATAGTCCGGAAAGTTTTCACCTACAAAACCGACTGCTGGCTGGCTGGAAAAGGATTGGGGGAGCGCGGAGCGGTGGAGTCGACGCACACGTGCCGACACGAGGGCAGCACGGGCATGAACTCAGCTATGGAACGTGGACTGTGACCTCAGCTGTGGACTGTCGCATGGGTCACGATAGAATGACATACACGGCGCCCTGTATTCGGCGTGCGAGTGCTTGCAGTTATGCCCGCGCGCGGGGAACTTTGGGTACGGTACGCCTGGTACGCCTCAGCTGCCCAGCAGACGCCTTGGGACCTTTGATCAGCTCTGTTGGTACCTTGGTCAGGATGAGGACTCTAACAGAAATGCATCTCACATCTGAAATTAGCACGGGCGTCTGACAGCCGCGCGGAAGAACGGACTCAGAGGCCAAGAAGGCATGGCGCACTGAAGCGCGACTCCGTCCTGCTGCCCGTCCTCGCTGCAGTGTGTGCAAACCTGGTGTGCGAGGCGTTGCTGTGCAGGAAGCACCTGTGGCGTGTGGGGACGAATGGGGCCAGTGTTGGTCAGGAGGTGGAGGGCCCAAAGGCTTTCATGGGGTAACCGCAGAGCGGCAAAGGAACGGAACCGGAAACGGTCAGCCTGCGGCGGCTTTGATAGGGAAGGGGCATGAGCGGCATGCTGGTGATGGGGGAGGGGCCTGAGCGGCATTCCGTGTGGCGCAAATAAGTACCCATGTTCTCCTGCAGTCTCCTGCTTCGCCGCCTGCACCTCCTGGCAGGGCGCACCGCAGTAGTACTGACGATTGCTTTTGGTAGGTGCCTGCTCCGGCTCCTTGTGAGGGGCCCACGCTGTGGTAGCAAGACAGTTGAGTCCGTCACGGTCCGTTCCTGAGCTGTACACTTATTGACGCTGGCTCTTCCCCGCAGCATCAGAAGGGTCGGAACCCCCATGTACCCGATGCACGGGACCAGTGCCTTGTCCGTGCAGGGCAGAGGCCCACGGCCGTGGCCCCGGCAGGGATTGCATTGTATGGTTTTACAGTTTTGGTCCCCTTCCAGAGCCCAGCCCCATCCCGCTCGAAACACAGAGCTGGCCCCGGCCATTAGGGACACGGAATTTCCCACCCCTCTCGCTGTACGGAAAGGAGCGACAAGCTCCATAAGGTACAGGCCACGACGCACGGGCCTCAAGTTCACCCTACCACAGCCTGGTCCCGCCCCCACAAAGCTTCTCACAAGACGCACCCACAGAGCACACGGCCACACGCAGCACCCCTGTCGCGGATCCCAACCACCCTTCTGCCCAGGAGGAACCGGATACGAGGCAGCAGTATGGAGAAATTAGCCAGTATCGGTCCCCCGGTTGCTGCTTTCGCTCCTCCCCCATCGAAACCCCAAGGGCCTCCCACAAACACAGGCGACACGTGCCTTATATAGGGATTCGTAAGCTGTATGGACATACGCTTTTCGTACTGTACGGCGCTACGTCAGCACTCTTAGTCACGCTGACGGTGGAGCTTAGCACACTCGGGCGGTAACGCATACACTCCCTGTCGGGCAGCCCACAAGGCAGGCGTGCAGGGCGCTTGGCATGGTACACGCCTTGGGAACTAGACAACTTGATCGTTCGTCCTTATGTCCCGCTGGCTCTCCGGACGCGCCCTACTGGGCCTGCAACTGTAACTATTTTCATGAGGCACCACCGGCCCTCTCGGGACAGCACCTGGCCCGGCTGCTGCTTGAACTACACGGCTTGTCCTTTGTTGTACGGAGCGCAGGCTTGCGTCTTCCAGAACCACGGTATGTCGGTAGCTACATCGGCCGTGTAGTCGGGCGTCAAGGACCCTACCGCGGTCTCCACGGCGCCTGTGCAAACGTGTGGTCCCGTGCTGGCGCTGCTCTCGACATTCTCCTCCCCCCTTCCCGTCCCTGCTCGTGCCATGTGCTCTTGCCCTTCACTGTTGCTATACAGGTGGACCACCGGGAGAGTCTGTTCTCACACCGCGCAAGAACCAGAACAGGCATGCCTCCCTCTACACAAGTTCCAGATGAAGCACAGCACTCACTGCTCCACTCCGCTCCCAGCACTCCAGACCACAGACGGGTACAGTCGCGCGTGACGCCCCCCGCCCACCCACAAAACTCTAGTCCCCAGCCCTTAGCCCCTGCCCCCTGTCCCCCGCCGCCCCAACGGCATGGCGCTGCTGGGCCTGGACGGCGACCCCACCATCTTGGACGCACTGACCTCCAGCCGTGCACCACCTCCGCTGCCACTCCCTACAGCACCTTGCCTGACCGCCCCAAACGCACCCACCGCAGCAGGACCCACACTGCCACCTGCTGCGCCCAAGACAGGGCTCCCGGGTGACGACACACCCTGCCCCCCACCACCGTAACCAGCCCCCAACCCAAAGCCCCCACCCGCGCCGCCGGTCTGGGGCGGCCTAGTCGTGTAGGGAGACCCTGGGGCGGAGCCCGGCAGCCCCTCTCCTCCTCCCGTCCCTGCTCCCCCGCCTGTCCCCGTTGCCCTCGGCTGTGCACTGGGTGGCCTCGCAGTGCCCCGGAGTGCATACGTTGCCGCTGACGGCGGCCTCGCCCCGGAAGCTCCCACCCCCACACGTGCTGGACTCTGCGCGCTGCCGCTCCCTGCCCCCGCCCCCGAGCCCACTCCCGCCCCCGGCCCCGCCCCCGCACCCGTCCCTGCTCCTGGCTGCACGTTGAGCGCCCCCGCCGACCGAACCCGCCCAGCAGACCCAGGCCTCAGCATCCCCGCGACAGCCCCCTCCATCCTGCCCCCGAACCCAGCAACCCCACCCCCGCCCGCACCCCCTAACCCAGGCGCGACGCTGCCCTGCACGGGCCCCACCGCCGCCGCGCCCACGGGCGCCATGGTCGGCGCCCCTGGGCCTGCTGCCCCGCCGCCGGTGAGCAACAGCGGGAACTCCAGGCTCTGCACCAGGTCCGGGGCTACCGCCCTGAGGGCCGCTAGGGTGCGCTTGATGGCGGCGTTCTCGTCCTTGACCGCCTCGTGGCTGGAGCGCAGCTCCTCGTACCTAGGGTAAGAAGGTAAGAGCGTAAGATGCAAAAGCAGAAGCATCAGATCTCCGGCTTGTTACAAGAGCAGTACGGCATGCATGGGCACGATCGTACACGGCGCCTCTGGCGGTGAAAATCACTTGTCGCACGCCGCTATGGACAGGTCAGGAGCAAACACGGCGCGCAGTGGGCAGCAGTGACGCAGGGAGGGGCTGCGCACCTCCTGGACAGGATGTCCGCCTGCAGGGGGCTCAGCGCCGAGCGGCCCGTCATCAGGTTGCCTCCGCCACCACCGCCGCCACCTGCTGCCGCCGCCGCCCCTGCCGCTGCCGCCGCCGCCCCCGGCTGCGCCTGCGCCAGTGCCATGTACTGGCCCTCCAGCCGCAGCAGCCGCTCGAAGGCGTCGTTCTTGACCAGGCGCTCATTGTCCAGCTCACGCTTCAGGCGGGACAGCTGCGGGGGTGGGGGGTGAGAGGTGGGTGGGTGGGGGGAGGAAGGCACAGTAGGTTCACAGGGTGGGGTGCCAGGTGCGCCACCGCCTAGGGAGTGCAGATCGCCTTCGGTTCTGGAACGATGCGAGGGCACCACACCTCCAGCCGTAGAAGTCCCTAGCCTGGATCGGCGGCGTGCTTGCAAGCTGATGGTTACATGCGTCCTCAGCCCTATGTGTACAAGGCGGTGCCAGCCCTCACAGCGGCTCACCTCCTGCTGCATATGCCGCCGCTCAGCCTCCCACTGCTGCTGCACCGCCTCCAGCTCAGCACGCGCCGCCTCGCCGCCCCCACTGGCTTCCGCCGCTGGCCCCGGCCTGGACCCCCGGGCCGCCTGCGCCTGCGCCTGCATGTGCGCCGCCAGCAGCTGCGTGCCCAGGTGCTGCATCAGCCCCTGCTTGCTGTTAACCCACTCCAGCCACGCCTCACGGTTCTTGGTCATGTCAGCCATCTGCAGGGCGGTGTATGACCACTGCTGTCAGCACAAGCCGCCGACGCACAGCAGTGAACTACAGTACGCCAATCTCAACCACACCCCGTGCCCCCTGGCCCCCCCGATGCAGCACAACGGGGGGCTGGCATGATGCCCAGGGTGTGCCCGGCAGCATTCAGAACCCGTAATGCTACATATCCACCTTGGTCTTGAGCGCCTCGATGCGTGGCGCCGTGGTGACCTTCCACTTGAGGAGCTTCTTGTTGGAGGCCAGCGCGTGACGCAGGTCGGATGCGTGGCGCGCGGCGCCCGCGCTGATGACCTCCAGGTCAGCCTGAGGGCAACCGCGGAGCAGCAAAGTAACTGAAACCGGCTCAGAGGCTGTCCGCCTGGGGGTGCCGGGCGCGTGCAGCCGGGTGGAGGAGGAAGCGGCGGGTGCGGGTGGTAGCGCGGGCTCGGGTAGCTGCAGGAACATGGCTGCAGCACGAGGTATTATTCACACGGTTGTACGGTTGGGGTGTTGTAGGCACAGTGCCATGGCAGCAGCATGGCGTGAAGCTGCCTCGTTCACAGCCTAGGGTTGCTTACCTTGCTTTCTCATGAATTCTCATCCCAGCGTCCAACACACCGCCTCACCTGCGTGGCCCTCAGCTGCGTGGTGAGCTGCTCCATGGCCAGCTCCGTGCGCTCGCGGCTGTCCCACATCTCCGCCTCCAGCGCCTCGGCCCGCTGCCGCGCCGCGCCCACCTCCCGCATGCAGGCGGTGAGGAAGGCGGCGCTGCGCATCTTGAACCACGCCTGCACCTTGCTCAGCGCGCGCTGCAAGTCCAGGATCTCGGTCTGCGGACACGTGCCGGTAGTCGGGGCGAAGCACGCAGCAGACAGGTGTCAGGAGCGGTCATGTCCGTGCAAACCGCGCCGCGGGGCGCACTGAGCACACGCAAGGCAACTTGCCGCGTGCGTTGGCAAGGAGCTGCTGCCCGCCTATGGCTCTGTGGTCAGGTTGATTCCTGCTGCCCTGAGGGCGGCCCGGTTCCCTGTGCGGCGCCCCACTAGTGTGGGTCCACATGCTACGCCCTGCCCCCCGTGCCTGCACCCTATGACCCCCGCCCCCGCCCCGCCTGCGGCCCCTCACCTGCGACTCCTCCAGCTGCCTCTCCAGGGCCAGCATGCGCCCCACTTCGTCCGTCATCTTCATGCTGCCGTTGGTGAACGCGCGGTTCAGCGTCTCGCGTCGCACCTCGATGAGCGCCTCCAGGGCGGCCTTCTGCAGCTCGGAGCGCATGATGCTGGTGTTGGTCCTGGGGACGGCGATGGGTGGGGAGGGGAGGGGAGGGGCAGCGGATCAGCGGCGTGGTGCAGCAGGGGGAGACACCGTGTGGCATATGTGTGCGTGGAATGTATGCCCGTTTGAAACAGGTTCGGGCATTCTTCTAGCTGGGTGAAATGCTTTTGCTGTGGAGGTGTGCAGGCTGGAGGAGCGCTGAACACCACAGGTGGGGTGCGGGTCATATGAGGCAAAAAGCAACAAGCCTGGGGTGCTGTCCGCGATAGTGCGATCTGCTGATCAAGCCCACTTGCGAGCTTTGGACTTGCGAGTCACCGAATGACCACCACCACTACCACGCCACCATCCACACGCTACCACGGCTCTCCAGTACCTGGCCAGTATAAGCTGGTTGTTGAGCTCGTCAATGTGCGCCGCGTACTGCTTCTGCGCGGCCAGGTAGGCGGCCTCCATGGCGCGGCGCGCGTCCTCCCCGCTGCGCAGTGCGGCGCGGCGCGCCTGGCTCAGCTCCAGCAGCAGCGACATGGCGCGGTCCACCACCTGCGAGAAATGGGGCGAACGACGGGACACTCATTGATCAGGATTTGGCATTTTGTGTTGCAATCCAGGTGGTGTGGCCAGAGACATGGCCAGAGGCATCGCCAGCGACATGGCGCGGTCCACCAGAGCACCTGCGAGAGACGGGGCGAACGACGCGATGCTCACTGCTCACCAGCATTCGTTTTGCACCTTGGTGTTAGCTGATACCTGCAGCAGACGTGCACTGGTGCAGGCGGCCAAGTGCCACCGACAGGGTGAGTATAGTACTGTAGTTTAGCTACCCCAACCCTGCTCTGTGCTCCAGACCGAGCACCCGCACCTCCTCACCTGCGTCTCCACTTTGATGGCGTGCCGCCGCATGAATGTGTCGTGGTCCTGTGCCAACCCCGCCACCGCCGCCTCCATCTCGTCCGCCAGGGAGCCCAGGGCAGCGCGCTCAGCGGCGCCCGCGGCGGCCGCCGCCGCCATGCCGGCCCGCGCGCTGGCGGTGACCTGCGCCGTGGCCTCCGCCAGCCATCGCCCCAGCTCATCTGCCAACCGGTGGCAAGGCAACCGCGGCATAGTGATCAGGAGCTTCACACAGGGTAAGGTACTACAACCATGGGAAAAACAGGCCAAGACAGGATAGAATGATGTAGCCGTGGGTCAACAATCAAATGAGATGAGAGCGTTTCAGTTAGCAAGGTGAAGGAGGCTTGCGTTGTTACGCCAAGAATTAAAGATCGCTCTTAGCCCGTTGGGGGAGCTGGAGACCAGGGTGAAGATAGGTGCGTTGTTTGTTTGTGCTCACCTATGGTGAACTCCACCATGGTGTCGGCGGTGGTGTTGGGCCCCCTGCGCACCCTGCTGGTGAGCTTGCGCGCCAGGGTGGCGATGGCCGCGGCGGGCACGGCGTGGGGGTGCAGCGCGGCGTCCGGGGGGAATGAGCCAGGGGAGGAGGCCAGGACGGTGGTGCTGTGTAGGCCTGTTAGGGGAGGAAAAGATAAAACTTCAGGTAGAAAAATAAATTTACCGTATCTGAAACACATGCGCAGACTTCCAAATGAGCCCGGGCAGTCCTACTGTACATGCGGGCATGCGGCGCCGTGTGTTTGTATACAAATTACGTGGACGTGTGGCCGGCTTCAGGAGCGGTGTGGCACGGGTGCAGCGCCTGCGGCGAGTTGCCCACTTGCCTGCAAGGTGCGCGCAGTCCCTGTGCAGCCGCAGCAGCGCCACCTGCACCGCCTGAAGGTCCAGCTGCTGCTTGCACACAGCCACGCACGCCTCCAGCAGACGCACCTGCAGGGGGCCCATGGGTCACGCTATCAACCCATGCAGCACATCTGCTGTCCAAGCCACCTGCATGCCCACAAAGCTCTCACACCGCAGCGTGGGGCAGGTGCAAGGCCTTACATTCAACACCCATTCCGAGACATGCGCTGTCTTTCTTGCGCTGGCCTTCAGGCCGAAGCAACCCAGCACCTCGCACCTCGCCGCACGGCCACGCTGGGCTCTGCACCAGCCACGCCGGCTTGCCCTGCGGGTTGGGGTCTCGGCCGCTACCGTCCTCCTCCGCCTGGCCTGAGGCGCGCGCCGCCGCGCGGGCCGCCGCCAGCTGCTCCGCCGCCGTCAACAGCGCCTTGGCCTGCGGGTGGGCGAGCAGATAGATCAGGGACAGTTACGGTAGGTCAAGTGAAGTAGCGAAGCGAACAGGGGTACAATACCAGGTGGCTGGCAACAATTCCACGTTTGCAGTCGGTAGGCTTCAAACATGCGGTGGAGACCGAGGTAAGCTTTGCAACGGGCCAGCCATCGTTCCTTCTTCGCCCACGTGACCTTGTACTCCGCCGGCGACCGCGCATGGTATCTCACCTGCGGCAGTACCCAGGCATGCCTGGGGAGCGCTAGGCATGCCTGGGGACCCCTAGACTGCGGGGTAGCCCTAGGGAGAGCCCCAGGAGGTTTGTCAGTCCCGAAAGGGGCGTAGCTCCTGCACATCGACACCCTTGCCAGCGTGCGTGACCCACACGCGCGTGGCACCTCACCTTTGGCAGCACCTTGGCGTTGTAGGCTGTCTGCAGCTCCGCCAAGGCGGCGGGCGGCGGCGCGGGGCAGGCGCACAGTGGCAGCGCGGGCGCGTGGTAGCGGCGCAGGAAGGCGGCCACGCGCGGCGGAGAGAAGGGGTAGGACTCGGGGGACTCCATCAGCAGGGCGCGCCACGCCAGCGCGTCGCGCAGCCTGCGGACCCGCAATGAAACGCCGTGGCCAACACAGTTTGTGGAGCTCCAGTTTACAGTATCAAGATACCATATGTGCTGTATGAGGGCGAAAGGCGAGCGCAAAGGGTGTTAAAGGTACAGGGGACGGATTCCATTGTTGGCATGCCGGGCCCACACCGTTCGGGAGCCCTTCGCTCCCGCGCTCCCGGCTGCCTGTGCAACGTGCCATGAGCAGTACGGCAAGGTCCCCACTTGCTGCTATGGTTTGCGCACGGGGTGTCTGGAACACACGCTGGCCCGCTCCGCTGCCCCTGGCGTACCTGTCGTGCACCCACATCCCCGCCGCGAAGTACTCCTGCAGTGCCAGCGCGTCGTGCGGTGCGGTGGTGGCGGGCACGCGGCACTCGGCCAGGCAGCGCTCCAGTGCCAGGCCCACGCGGCCCAGCTCGTTGTGCACCGCCAGCCGGTCCGCGTCGGGCAGCCGCAGGCAGAAGGCACGTGGCAGCGGCACGCACGCGGGCGGCGGCGCGGCGCCGCCCGCACAACCCGCCGCAGCGTCCTCTGCTGCGCTCGCCACGCAGGCGGCAGTGCGGGCGAGCGTGTGTTCCAGAGCCCCTGTGCGCAAACACACAGCAGGGGTAAGTGAGCACCTTGCCGACGCCGCTCGTAAAGCATGTTGAGGGCCGGGGAGTCGGGGAAGCGCACCTGCCAGGTACCATGAAGTGCGTTTGCTGCTGTTGACAGTGGCGTTGCTGCCGCCGCCCTGACCTTGGCCAGGGCCGGTGGGCCCCGCGGCCAGGAAGGCGTCCCTTGCTCGTGCTACGGCCAGCACTCGGCAGGCTGCCAGCAGGCCCAGCTCGCGGCGCAGGGCGGTGATAACGGCGTCTGCTGGCTGCGTGGCGGACGGCGACGCAGTGGCACCCGGCTTGGCGCCTGCAGGGGGCGAGGTATGGGGAGCAGGAACAGCAGCAACGTACCGTATGTTGGGTTAGCCGGTAGGAAGCGCCGGAGTGCCGACACCAACCAAAGATGCCGTAAACAACGGCACGGCTTCCATTCAGACTGGTCTAAAAACGGTGCGTGCACAACACAAATGGCATCGGTAAGTGTCCCGCAGTCGGGAGAACGCACCTGGCGCCGCGGGCGGCACGTGCAGGTACTGCAGGCGCGCCTGCAGCTGCACCAGGTCCGCGGCGAGCAGGGCGCCGGGCAGGAAGGAGGCGCCTCCCGCCACCATGCGCACCTGGGACGGGGCAGCGCCGGCGTGTATAGGTCGACGGGTGTTGACAAGGTTACGGCCAACAACGGTAGGCACAAGATAGGAGGTAGGGACGGAGCTATGGGCCTGCGGTGCTGTAGGCCCGCGGGTCGGGTCCCAATGCAGAGTGGAATAATGCTTGGGATGTTTGCGCAGCAGTGATGGATGTCCTAGATGTAAAAGCGGGCCCTCAGTCCTGGAGTGTGTCCTCGCACCTCGGACTGGCGGTACAGCTTCTCGCCATTGGCGGTGTGCGCGGTGTAGCTGTGCGGGTTGGTGTGCGGCACGCCCGCACGTGTGAGGGGCGCCAGGCCCGCGGTGTGTCGTGACACGTCTCCGCCTGCAGCCAGCAGCGCCGAGGGGGCCAGCATGGAGGCCTGGAACAGGAAGTGCCTGGGCCGGGGGCAGGGCGGGGGACGGTGGACGAGTCAAAAGGAAGTAAAACCCTTATCCTTGGAGCAGCTTCCTAGCTGCTAACACTAGCTGCTGACGCTGAATTGCGTACACGTCGTACGGGGTTCAGCACTGCGTGCCGGCCTTGCGCAACTCTCCCTACAGCGGCGGCGGCAGAGGAGCATAGTTCTGGCAGTGCCAGCTCTGGAGGTCCGTACCTGACCACGTCCACCAGAAGCCCCGCCACCGCCAGGCCCCTGTCCAGCGCCACAAGCGCCGCCTCCCCTCCCGACGACGAAAGCTGCAGCGCCGCCGCGTGCAGCACCTCCCACTGCCCCGGCAGCCCCCATAGCGCGTCCAGCCGCACATGCAGGGGCGCGGACGCAGCAGCGGACGGCGGAGGGGCGGCGCCGCGGGACGTGGCTGAGGCCGTGCCGGCAGCCCCGCTGCCGTTGGCCTGCTGCTGTTGCAGGAAGCCGATTGCGCCGGGGAGTCCTCCCGCGGGCCCGGCGGGGGACCAGTCCATGGGGTCGGGGTCGCCCGGCTTGTCCGCCAGCTGGAACATGATGTTCTGCACGCATTGGGAGGCAGGGGACGGGATTCGCGACGATGAGGAGTATGAGATCCTATCGGACAAGGCGTCACCAGCTGGCAAGGATCCGAGCCACGCTGGCCCTTGCGTGCCAGCGGCGCTCATGTCTCCTCTGCCAAGCCTGCCAGCTGCATGGCATCCCCCTTGGGCCCTCACTTCCCGTGTGCCCACCTGCCACAGCGGCGCGTACTCCAGCACCGCCGCCCTCAGCGCCTGCTGCCCCTCCGGGCCCTGGAACAGCGGCCCGCGGTCCTCCCGCGGCGCCACCAGCTGCCCCTCGGAGTCGTAGCGCACGCCCCAGTCGGCGCCATAGCCCCCTGCGCCGGGAAAGCAACCGGTGCGACAGGGGTGCAGAGTCGGTGCTACAGGGGTGCAGACTAACATTGGGTCAAGCAGGGCAGGCACGGGATGCGCACTACCGATGCGGTTGAGTAGGAGTGCGCACCAACGGCGACACAACAGGCCTTGATGAAAGGCCACATGTAGGCGAGTGCATCGCCTTGACATGTAGGTGGCATGGAGCGATGCAGTTTGCAGGGCTACAGTAACATACTGCAAAACAGGTACTAGTTACACGCGCACAGCAAGTAGCACTCACAAGTAGATGTGTATTAGCATGTGTGCCCACCTGTGCCCCCTAGCACCAGCACCGCCAGGTCCCGCACCAGCCCGGCCAGCTGCGTGCGTCCCGCCGCCGGCAGCAACTCCGCCAGGAAGGAGGCCACGTAGGCCCCCTCGGTTTCGGAGCGCACAGCCGCC
The DNA here is from genome assembly GCA_036984285.1 of Chlamydomonas sp. KOR1. Classification (NCBI taxonomy): domain Eukaryota; kingdom Viridiplantae; phylum Chlorophyta; class Chlorophyceae; order Chlamydomonadales; family Chlamydomonadaceae; genus Chlamydomonas; species Chlamydomonas sp. KOR1. Next base: position 150,905 of record BQMZ01000083.1, on the reverse strand, counting down.
TCTACCTCAGCTGCAGCGGAGCCGCCGGCAGCAGCGCCCGAGCCCTTGGCGCGGACCAGGCCTTGCACGTAGGCGCGGCGTGCCTGTGTGGAAGCACACACGCCAGTTCTTCGCATAGTGGTACCTAGTGAGGATGCTTGCCGGCTGCAGATTCGGCTACTCCAATCCTAGGACTGATGCTGTACCACATTGCACAGCACGAAATCAGCATTTCCGGTTTCCGTTCCCTTCATGCACCTGAACCCTCAGCCGCAGCTTGATCTCGTTGATGTCGAAGTATAGCGCGGAGGCGGCGGCGGTGAGCTGGCGGCGCCGCTGCCGCAGGTCCTCTACCGCCCGCTCGTCCAGCCCGCCGGCGCGCAAGGGTCCAGTCAACGCGGCGCGACGGGAGGACGCACTGGTGGTGCTGCTGCGCCTGTAGTTGATAGAGCATGCAACAGCATTACGTCAATCACGTGCCTTTACCATCTGGCCGGTGTCGTGCAACCTCTCAACCTCCTGTCGGCCACCGGCCCAAACGCCAAAGCGCACTCGACTCGATATGGCTTCAGGCTGTGGCACACAGGCCCGACAGGGGCATGCAGCAGCCATGTGACGCTCAGGCCTTAGCGTCATATACCGCACCACCCCCTCCGGGGGGTTGCTAATACATAGCGAGACGCCCGGACAGCGAGACAGCGATCTTTAGCGTCATATACCGCACCACCCCGAACAGCGAGACAGCGAGGGACAGAAAAGTGCATCTCGTCCTTGCGGAGCCCCTTCGCTGCTTACCTGTTCTTGCTGTACTCGTCCAGCTGCTCGCCCGGGGGGTCGCGCAGCAGGGGCGGCAGCGGCTTCTGCTCCCCGTCGTCCTGGTGATCCTCCTCCACCGCGCCCTCGCCACTCTCGTCCCCGGGCCGCCCCGGATAGCGCTCGTAGTGTGCGGGGGCGTAGTGCCCCGGCGGGCCCCCTAAGCGCACGTCCATGGTCTGCGGGGCCAGGCATTAGGCTCACGTGTGATAGTGGTTGTTGCAAAACCCGCCAAGGGGAAGGTGCCCTCTCCACATCTTTCGGCCCACCCCGCCTCAACGGCCGTGGCGTGCACACGAGAGGGCTTCATTGCACAGCTTATTAACCCAAGGCCTGCACAGTAGTGGCTTGAGAACGACTTACTGTGAGAGCACTGTAAACCACACGGAAGTAAGCGGGTCGCGCACCAGCAGGTGCTGCAACTGCTGCCGCCATTGGCCCCGTTCCTGCCCTGCTGTGCCTCCAGATCCATATCCACTCGCACCCACGCGCCCCGAACCCGCCACCCAAACCCACCTTGCCATCCGTGCCGCCCTCCATGGCCGCCCGCCGCCACATGAGCACCCGCCGCCGCCTGTCCAGCTTCCGTACGATGCCGTCTAGCAGTACGCCATTGTGCCGTACGCTGATCTCCAGCGCCGCCGCCCGCAGCGCCTGCGCGCGTACTGCCGCCGCCAGGCATCCGTGCGCGGGGTCCCCGGGGCACAGCATGGCCGTCAGGCCCTCCAAGGAGTGTGGGTTAAGCGACTCGGCGGGGTGAGTGGAGAACTCAGACAGCGCCAGCGGCGGGCTGCGCCACACGCCGCCGAGGGCGCCACCCGTGCCAACGCATACCATGAGCACTGCAGCGGGTAGGTTAAGTAAGGGTTGGGTTGCGTTAGTTCCAGCTAGGTTGGCTGGAAAGCACGGTGGAAATGAAGGGATAAAGTTTAGGCTGGGGACAAGGAGTGCGCACGTGGGTCCGGGACGATGGATGAACCAGTGGCAAGGCAGGGGCGCAGCCCAGTAGGCGCGCCTGTGCATTCCTGCTGCATGCTCAGCGTCGCTACCGTTGTCACCCTGCCCGACCTGGCGCCTCTGAGACCCCTGACCTCCAACATCCCGCCACTCACGTTTGCCGCTGGACCTGGTTGCAGCACCCTCGTCCTCCTCCTCCTCGTCCTCCTCCTCCGCGTCCTCCTGCTGCACCTCCTGCCTCCATGTCTCCCCATCCTCATCCTCATCCTCATCCTCCCCTCCGCCACGACCTCCGCGCCTGGCCCCGCCCGCACCCCTGCCTCGCCCTCCCTTGTCCCGTGGGCCCCGCTTGGGAGGCCCCGCCGCGCCCGCCGCTAGTTTGGTCACAGCACCCGGCCCTGCTGCTCCCGGGGGGTCCAGCTCCAGCGGCTCGCACGCCTGCACAATAAGATATAAAAGGCGTACGGCATACAGTCGATCTGTGGTATGCTGGTATCCATTGCTGTTGAAGCCAGCCCTGGTTGCAGCCCCTCCATCCGGCCCCGCTCCATCTTTTGGCCCCTGCCCCACCTGCACCATCTCCGGCCCCTGCCCCGGCCCCACCTGCACCACCTCGTTCAGCAGCTCCGCCTTGAGGGCGTTCCCCGCCGCGTCGATCTGCCCCCAGTCAATGCCGCTCATCTCGCTCAGCAGGACCTGGGGCGCAGAGGGCAGCACAGGCGCGAGGGCAGCACAGGCGTAATACACAGCAGGAGGCGCATGTCGATGCAGCCGCAACCCACATGCCGTCCACCGCTAGGGTTCTGCGCCTCAGCTCCCCCAAATGCAATGGCCCCCAAGCACGCATGCACCTACGCAAGGTGTGCCACCGCCAAATCCTTGCTCGTAGAAATCCTTGCAGCCCGATTTTCCTCCCATTGCCCACTGACCTTTCTTGCATCCCGTATTACCTACCACTCCTACTTGCATTTCTGGTTGCGATCACGGTACCGTACATTGCCTCCTCCGTCCCTGCGTCTGCCTTCCTACCGCTTATCCCACCTCCCCTCCCCGCCCCGCCCCAATCCTTCAGGCCCACGCACCTTCCTCCCCAGCGCCCGCGCCTGCACCACATACACCAGCCACAGCACCTCGCCACGGTACAGACTGCGCACCAGCGCCTCCTTGTTCAGGAACACCTGCAGGCGGCAGAGGCGCAAGGGGACGGGCATCAAGACATGACGACAGCCGGCAGACCCGTATCGGCTCCGCCGCACAGCGCCACCGCCATGCATGCGGAAGCTTGCCCATCCCTGCCCTCCCGGCATCATCCTTAGTCAGGCCCTGTGGGTGCGCGAGTTTGCGCACACCTATCTTCCGTGCAGCGTTGTTATAGATCAAGGAACTTGATGCACACAATTTTATTGGACATATCCACGCTGTTGCGCGTGCCCGCAGTGGAGCCCACAGCCTTGGCCCCCTACTTCCATCCTGCATGCACCCAACCTAGCCCTGTCCCAGCCGTCGGCCTTCCGCGGTGGTATGGGCTTACCACTGTCTTTCCTTCCTAAACCCCCAGCCTCTGCCCCAGGCCCCCTTCCAGCCCCAGCGTCGAGTGACGGGCTACACATGCAGCGTTCTTGTAAAGGAAACGAAGGCTTCGCTGTTTCGCCGCGCAACCCGCACTGTAATTACGGGCCCGTCAGTCCCCGCACCTCCAGCGCCGCCCGTGGCTCCGTGCCCGCCTGCTCCGCCGCCGCCCGCAGCACCTGCGCGTTGTCAGCCACGTGGCTGGCGCACAGCCAGTTGCCGCGCAGCAGCGGCGCGTCGGGGGGCAGGTCCTTGCGGCCGCGCGCGGGGTCGAAGGCGCTGTCCTTGGGCTGCCGCTCCACAGTCGCGTGCGAACTACGGCACGCAGGGGAGCGCGGGGTGCACATGTGTGTCGCCTGACGCACATTCATGGTAGGTGAGCTGAAGGTGACCCGCAGTGCAAATCAGACGCAGAGATATGTATGTGGCGCCCCCGTGGCGCACAGGCACCTCTTTGCCGTATGCCCTGGGTATGAAACGTACGGTACGCTTCATGCTGGCAACCCGTGCAATATGAACAGTTGGATAGCGGTTTAGGGCCTTGCACGGTAAGGAGTGTCTGCATCACAGTACAGGGCAAGGAAAGGATCAGGGACGGTGCTGCCCTAGCGCTTCTCACGCAGTGTCCTCACCGGTGCGCCTCCTCCCGCATGAGCAGCCCCATCTCCGTGACCGCGTACTGCAGCACCACGCGGCGCAGGTCGGCGTGCTCCACGTGGTGCCGCAGCTGGTGTGCGTCCGCCAGGGAGGCCACGGCGGAGCGCAGCGCGGCGGGCAGCGAGGCGGCGGCGGCACCCACCGCCCCCAGCGTGGCGCCCTCCTGCAGCAGACCGCGCTGACCCACCTGCGGGACGGTGGGGAACACAGTACTGGTAACGAGAATAGGATGTAGTAGTAGTGGTACGGCGGAGAGGGAGGCCATGTCGCTTTGAACGTGGTCCAAGCGAACCAGCGCAGGGCCGACCTGATGAAAGGTGCGGCACCTGCCCACGCTTTGTGTCGCTTAAGGGCCTACTCCAGCATCGTGAAGTACAGTGCGAATGAGCCCCTAACAACAGTCACAGGTACACAGCACACTCTCCAGCTGACCTTTGCCGCTCCTAACCCCTTTGCACCTCCCCACGCACCATAAGCACTCCGCCGTACACAATGCCCGGATGGTACCCAGGCTTCCACAACGCCGCCACAGGGTCCGCCGCCGCCTGGGCCCCTGCCCCCGGCCCCGCGCCCGCCACCGCCGCCAGCACCGCCGCCCCGCTGGCCGCCGCCTCCGCGCTTGCGTGCGTAGCTGCCAGCAGCTGCCGCTCGTGGCGAGCCACCAGGTTGGCCAGCTGCGCGGCCAGCGTGGCCTCCAGCTCCAGGGACAGGGTGTCCGCGTGGTAGCGCGCGGCAAAGTAGCCGTCCTCCGTGGCTAGGTTGGGGCGCCTGGGGTGAACGCAAAACTGATTATCAAGGTAGGATTGATCACTTTGAACACACCGTATGGACAGGGTGGGAGGATTGTTGGACCCAGGGGCTTCACTGACCAGTAGGTGCAAGGTGGCAGCACGCGCCCAACAGAGTCCCTTCCACTCATGCACGTTTTCCTCTTGCATGGAAGGGACAGTGTGGAGTCAGTAAGCATTTTGGCCGCACGTTGCTCAGAGCCTATTTGCTATCCGCACCTGAAGCACAGGTCGGTCAGCTCTCGCCGCAGCTGCCGCCGTGCGCCCAGCAGCTGCGGCTGCGGCGCGTTTGCCGCCGCCCCCCGCCACGCGCTCGCATCCCCCGGCCCGCTGCCCGCCCCCGCCCCCGCGCGCACCCCGAAGGGCGCCATCTCCCTGCTGCAGCCGCCCCACACGTCCGGCAAGCCCCAGCCCGTGGCGTGGCGGTAGGCCTGCGGGGCGTGACGCACAACACGAGCGACCAAGTCCCAGTGCTTAAGTACAAAGACGATCTGTGCCTAAAAAGATATGAACGGCACAGGGCCATGTTTGCAATGCGCATGGGGTATGAGGCCACCTCATCCTTACATCGCTGGCATCAACCAAGCCAACGGCTGTCCCCACACCTCCAGCCCTGTCTTCCCTTTGGACCACACCATGTGCGCCCCACCTGGTAGTACGCCAGCAGGGCCTTGTGCCTGGCCGCACAGTACTGCGCCTCGCACTCCCACATGTCCGCCACCACCGCCAGCCGGTCCACAGCCTGCAGCGGGTCACCGGGGCCTCCACTACCACCACCAGCACCGACACCTCCAGCACCACCCCCACCACCGTGTCCACCTGCCCCCGGAGGCCGCTGCTGGTGGTGGTGGTAGGGGTGCTGCTGCTGCTCGGCCGCCGCGTGCAATTGCGCCGCGTAGGCCTCTAGGTGGTAGGTGGCCAGGCGCAGCAGCTCCCCCTCCAGGGCGTAGAACTGGTCCAGGGCCCGCCCGTACACCACCCACCTGGGGACGCACAGACGCCGAGGTGATGATACCACTGGCGATCCCAACATTCAACATGCCCAGCAAAGTATGTATGCGTGCACTGCTGCAGGTCCCGCACTACCGTGTGTGCTGTCGTGGTTAGCACCACGCGAATATACGACGGCACAACCAGGATTAGACTGGTACATATACGACGGCACAACCAGGATTCACAGCACACGGATCAAGGTACCAGACTACCACCCGCACCTGCCATCCGGCCGTCGCACCGCCACGCCTGCCTCCGGGTCATCCGTCCACGCGTCGAAGTCCACCAGCGAAGATGGTCCATCGGCAGCGTTCCCACCCGTCCCTGGCCCAGCTCCCACTGCCGCTGCTGCGCCCGCTGCGCTGCCCCCCGCACCGCTGCCGCCTGTGGCTGCCGCGAGCTGCACGGGGCAGGTGAAGTCTTTGCAGGCTGTGGTGGTGGCATTGAGCGCAGCCAGCGCCTCCTCCTCCGCCTCGTCCCGCAGCAGCTGCAGCTGCAGGGATATCATGGCATTGAGGTAGTGCAGCACCTGCGACGCAGACGAGGGGTGTAACAGCACAGTGGCAGAGTAACTGAATACGGGGTTACTGAATACCGTACATGTTGCACAGCAGGTTAATAAGAGGGAATAGGAATATTACAATTATGCGAACAGGAGTTGCTCGGCACACCAGTGGGCCTACAAAGCGTCCTGCTGCGCTCAGTGCCTTTCGTTACACGGCTCGCATGTTGACGTGTGGCGTCGTCCCTTACCTTGAGCTTGTTCCTCTTTGTTGCCAGGAAGCGCACCAAGTACAGCGCCTCCATGGTCTTGTCCTGCAGCCGCACGCTGGTGCGCTGCTGGTTGGCCAGCGACAGCGTCATGCGGGCGGCGGAGGGGGCGTCCTCGGGGTCGGTGGGCGACCACCTGGGCGGCAGGGAGGTGCGGACTACACAAGTTTAACACAAAGTTGACCGAGTTTTACAAAGAATGTAATCTTTAAGTACACGCTGTGAAGAGGTATGTTTGTGAGCGGCAGGGGAGCTCTTGTAGCTGGGGGGGAGAGGGTCAGAGGGAGGGAGTTGGGCATGAAGGCAGGGGGCCGTGCAAGTCGTGCAGTTGTACCCTATGTCACAGGAGACCCGGAGGACGACGGCGCGCGGGGTGGCCATCAGATTAGTGTACATCTTGTGTTGGCGTCGCTGCTGGTGGTAGGGACCTTCCTCATGGTCCATGGCGCCGACGGCCCTTTCGGACTACCGGTACCAGTCACTCGGGCAGCTTCGTGCGCCTGCACCTTGCACCCTAAGGCCCCTGCTTGAACCGCCCACCTCATGTTGCTCCATCTAACACACCCCACATCCCTCCCCGCCTTCGCCACCCAGAGGCGGGCAGGTAGGATCCGGGGTCCGGCTGGCCCCCTGGAGCGCCCACCTGTCCACATGCGCCTCCGCTAGGGACCGCAGCCTGTCGTGCACGTGCTGGTCGTTGGGCTCGTTGATGAAGTCGTTCTCCGCCTTGAGCGCCTCGTCAACCTACTGGCAAGGGAGGAGCAGCCACTGGGTCAGGGGCCTGGTCCTCAAGCCTGGCACAAAAACGTTGCCTGACTGGAGGTATGGGGCAACGCCTATTGTAACCTTGCCAAGTTGCTATAACTCCTGGCGGAAGTGCCAGCTGGAAGCACCGTTGGGTTTCAATAACAGGTACGATGCTTGCAGTTGAATTACAGTACAGCTGTTCTTGATTGACGACATGGCGCACCGGCTAAACCACACCGGCGTCCTCTAGTGAGCCTAGCAAGGCCCAGTGACCATCCACCACGAGCCGCCGCCCCCGCCCACACCCCTGTCCCCCACCTGCACGGGCAGGGTCCGCAGCACCGCCACGTGCCCCGCCGACTCGTCCCCCTCCAGCGAGGGCACCAGCGCTGCCAGCTGCTCCTCCATCACACGCACAACGTGCACCTGGTGCTGGGGGGTGCACGTGGGGTCGTCGTACGGGTTCAGGGGGTCTAGGGCTGGCTCGGGGGAGAGGCCCACGGCGGCGGCGGCTGCTTCGATGGTGGGGGCGACATCCCCTTGCGGCTGCTGCTGTTGCTGTGGTGTAGAGGCGCGATCGGTCACGGTCTGGTGGGCCCCAGGCCAGCGCCTGCGGTGGCGTGCTAGGACCTGTGGAGGGAAAGGGCAGGGCCCAGAGAGCGGGCAGGCATGGTGGGTGGGTAGCTGCATGGCCAAGCCGTCCACGCAGCCATATGCTGTAGCGCATAACACGGTAGCTCGCGTCCAGGGCATTGAACCGCACGGTAACGCGCAGCGTACAACGGTAGGGTGCCCAGGCACGCACAATTTTGCCATGAAACTCTGGTGCAGACCGAGCACACTGACTGACAAGAGGACAGGATACCAGGAGCGGGGCTCTGGTCCTTAACGTTCGCAAACGGAGACGCACCCGCGGCAGCATCCTCCTAGCGTCGTAAGCTGCTTTGTGGTTCTCCGCGCTGTTGTCCGTTTGGATGGTCGTGGGGATGCTTTCGGAGGAGGTATGGGAGCCCTACAAGTATTGGCGGGGAGCGTGGGTCAAGTGTGCACGGTAGGTAGCGACTTGCAGCGCAGACACCACACCAAAGGGCGATACTGTGCCCTGGGACTGGTCAGGCACCACGTGCGATGACCCCAAAACAAGCGTCGCTCTGCATAGCCGTGTCGACTAAATCCTGTGCCCACTGCGCAATGCAACAATGCCAGCTCGCACAGCAAAGCAAAGCAGCTAGACCTGTTACCTTGCGGCTCCGGCTATGCCTTGCGTTCGTGCTTTGCCGCCCCCTCCCAGCGCATACTACGCGTCCCCCCTTTGCCCACCTGCGGCAGCAGCTCGTCCCTGTCGAACCCCGCGAACAGCTCGTCCAGCTGCTGCAGCGACTCGGCATTGGACAGCGCCACGCGGGGCGGCACGCGCAGGCCGGAGGAGGCGGCGTGCTGGTCGCGCTTCAGCGCCGAGCCGGCAACCTGGCATTTACAGGGCGAGGAGAGGGTTGACAAGATACCGCAGTCGCGGTAGACAGAGTAGCATAGGTGGAAGCAGGCCAGTCGGCCTGTTGTAAACGGCTAGCGGCGGGGTCATGCTGTTGTGCAGAGTGTCACAGGGACTCCAGCTGACGCTCCACCTGTCCGTGCCTGGATCTATCAGCGCGCCTGTCCCTCCATGCCTGACAGGTGCAGTTCCCGCAGCCGCGGTCTGCACAGCGTGAGCAGCAGGCTGTAGCCGTAGTGGTACTCAGCAGCCGCCTACACCTCGCCTCACCTGCTCGTAGGCGGGGAAGCGGTGGTGGTGCGACAGCGGCAGCAGGCGCAGGCGGTCGAAGAAGCGCTCCGCCACGCGGCCGCCCGGTAGCCGCATGGCAGCCCAGTGCAGCGCAGCCCACCAGTCGCTACCATCTGCGCCGCGAAGCTGCGTCAGCCGCGCCAGGCGGGCAGCCACGTCCGCCTCCGACATCTGAACGGCCTGCACATATGCGGCGGCAGCAACAGCAGCAACAATAAAGGGGCATTTGCAGTAATAGTGACCTCTGCTGCCTGAGTTGAGCCAGCCTGGCTGCTCAGCCCTTGCCCCTGGTCGCACCTCTACACGCGCTGCATCGGCTAGCCCCTAACCCACATCAAGGCAACGATGCCCACCTGCCCCGCTAACCCACAATCCACCCCGTGGCCGGACAAAGCCCTGCCCTACTGCTGCACCACGGCGGCCCCCATTCCCTCAGACCCCTTCTCCTGCCCCGCTGTCCGCACCTGCATGCACTGCCGCGCCAGCGCCAGCTCCCTGTCACAGCCGCACGGCCGCAGCTCGCCCTGCCACGCGCTGCCCGCGTGGTCCAGCTGGTGGCCCCACGGCGGCAGGCCCCCGCGCCCCGCCGCCTGCACCTCGGCTGGCAGCGACCTGCTGACGGCGTGCGCCAGGTGCTGCCGCCGCAGCGCAGCCGTGTGGCGCAGCAGCTCCCGCCGCTCCACCGCCAGCTCCGCCTGGCGAGCGCGGAAGTGCCACGTCAGCGCCGTCAGGTCGTTCAGGCCTGGGGCGTAGGGGGCGGGGGGTGGTGCGTGTGGGGGCCGGCGCACAGAACCGCGCGTGGGACGGGAGGTCACGGTACCACACAGCTGCAACTGAGCTAGAGCCGTACCAGGTTCCACTGGGACCTGGGGTGCGCGCAGGAGCTGTGCAGGGGCGTATCCTGGAGTGGGACCCACCTGCCAGCGGCTTCCCCGCGCCCTGCACTGCCGTCCTGCACGCCTCCACCATGGTGGGCCGGCAGCTGGCCTTGAGCCCCAGGGTCAGCTCCTGCTGCAGCTCCTGCCGCTCCCGCTCGATGCTGGCGGCAGTGGCAGCAGTGGCGAACAGGGACGCGGGCAGGGGCAGGCGGGAACCAAGCGAGCTGTGACCGCCGGGACCCTCGCTGGACCCATCGGCTCCTGGTGCGGAGGCGGCATTTGAGTGTTGTGTTGCTGCTGCTTCGCTGAGGAGCTGCCTGACGTCTTCGGTTTGAAGCTCACGGCGCTGTGCCAGCAGCGTGAGGAGGTGCTTGTTGTAGCCCTCTGCCTCTGGGTGCCCCACGTAGGCAGCGTGCCTGGAGGTGCGTAATGTAGAGGGCAGGTCGGTGGGAGAGTCGCCTAGCATGTGGAGCAGAAGGATGCTACCCGCGTGCTGGCTGTCACAGCCCCGTGGGAGGGCCCCGTTTAAAGCTCTGCCCAGCCAGTGTCCGGTGTTCCCACCTTACGCAGGGGCCCCCTTCGTTGGCCATGCCTCACTGCTGCTTTACTTAGGATATGTCGACATTCCCGGAATGTCAGCCTGAGCTAAACTCAGCATCGGTCGCGGGCCGGTAGGGCGAGGGTATGCACGCAACAGCGTGATAGTTTATTCAATTAGGTTTGAGGGCAGTTGAAAACATAAGTCGTGCAAGTTGCAGGAGCCATAGTCTCCAGGTGCTGCTTGAATACGGCCTTCGAAGGAGACCTCCGAGCAGCGAGCGGCACACAGAGGACAGAGCGCATGTACTATCTTCCACTAATACTTTTGACATATAACCTTTCGTGACTACATGACACTGACCACCCGTTATAACCTGTTTTGCGTGCCAGACTTTGCTGCTCTACTGCGCCAGACTCAAGTCCCCCATTTCCATTAAGCTGATACAGTTCAGCCAACTGCGACAAAGTTGCGGCAGCGGTGAAATGGAACCATGAGGAGCGCGGACAAAACAGAAGTCAGCCTTGTGCATGTCTCGCCGGCCACCCGAAGAGGTTAGACGGGCATTATTTTGGTGACTGTGATGCTGGCAGCGTGCGACCTGCTCAGGTCACCGTGGGAAACCGTGCGGCTTCGGTCCGACGGAATTGTTGGCGCGCGCCCGCAACAACGCCAGCGCGCACACTCTGAGGGCTTTCACTTCACCTATTTTGGGGCGTACCACAAGCAGTAAGCTTGACGCACGGGTTGTTACGCGCTTGCAGGCTTCGGCCTCTAATAACCATGGCGACAGCGTCGGCACAAGCTATGCCCAGCATAGAAGAGGTAGGTCTAACTGCTTCTAGCTTGCTATGCACGTGGAAATCGTTCCAGCGTAGCCTCCTGACTGGTTGGCCGCATGGCATGGTGCCCGACCCTGAAGCCCTGCGCGCTGCGGCCTCGCCTTGCTGACGCAACCCCCTGCCGCGCTATGCAACCCACAGCGCCAGGTCTTGATAGGAAGCTATCGCGCCAGGGCTCACGGGCGCACACAGCTCACACGGACATGAGCTCCTTGAGGCGCGGGGAGGCGCCGAACGACACAGGGATAGGGCGGGACCCCGGGATGCGAGGCAGCGGGGCACTACGGCAGGCTGGGGGGCACTACTCGGGCTACCCTGGGGGCTACCCGGCTGGGGGGCCACCTGGGTCAGCTGCCCAGTACGCCACCCGGCCATCCAGCAGGCCGGCGTCCTCGGTTTTTGGGCAGCTGCCCAGCCCTCGCCAGCACAACTCGTCGTACCGCGATGCGGCTTTGGTAGCCTCACAGCATGGCCTCTCGGCCTACGTTCCACCAGCACGCAAACTGGCGTCGCGCTCGGGGCAGCACCCGCCGCCGGTCTACACCAACGGCGGCGGGTACCAGTCAAATTTGCATGCCTCCGGGCCGCAGTCCTACTACCGATCGCTAGGCTCTGAACGGTTGCCAAGCCGCGGCGGGCAGTACCCGCCACCCAGCCGCAACGGCCTGCACCAGCACCACCCACACCAGCCACCCAGCCGCAGCGGGCCGCCGCCCAGCCGTGGCGGCCCACCACCGCCCCCCAGCCCTGGGAAATCCGCAGGCGGCGACAGCGTGGTACTGACAGTAACACACAACGACGCAGGATGGAAGAACCTTGAGCATCTTCATGACAGCGGGCACTCCTATCCTGCGCCCGTGGCGGCCGCGATGCGGGGCTTGGGGGCAGGGTGGGGGCAGGGGTTGCCTCCGGGCGGGCCGAGTGTGTACGAGGCAGATGGGCGGCCGGGCACGCGTGGAGGGGGGCCCCAGTACGACATGGAGGGGCGCCCCACTACGCGCAGTGGGCAGCGGCCGCCCTCCAGGGCTCAACTAGGTCTCGTGGCCCCGCCTGCAAAGCCAGGGCACGTGCCCCCGCTCGGGTCTGCCTCGCCGCTGAGCAGCTCGTCAGGCTGGGGGAGTATGTTCGCGAGTGGGCCAGTGTTGCCAGCGGTGGGGCCCAGCGGTGGCCATGGCGGGACAGCGGCAGCGAGCAGCTCCAGCAGCAGCGGGGGGCCGGCGGCGGCGGGGGAGCTGACCAGCTCAGGTCGGCGGCAGGTGCCGGCGCTGATGCTGGGAGGCGGGGCCCTGGCGAACGGAGGCTTGGGGGTCGGCGTGCTGTCGGGGTTGGCAGGGCATCCGAGCGGCGGCTCTGGCGGCGGGGGGCTCGGAGGCACCGGGCGGCTTGTCAACAAGCTTAGCAGCATAGCGGAGGTGCCGGGCTCGCCGGCAGCAGCATCTCCGAAGTCGCGGCTGGACAGCGGGGGCGGGGGCGGGAGCGGCAGCTCTGCGCGCAAGCCGCGTGAGCGTGAGCGGGACCTGCTGTCCAGCGCACCTGACGGCATGGATGCCTTCCTAGACGGGGTATCTGAAGAGGTGAGGGAGCTGGCATCGCTTGTTGTGCCCCCACGCTCTGTTGGCAAATGAAAAGCTTGCCCTGACCGGCAACGGACTACTGGTGGTTGCTGGGTTCAGCACCCTGTACCCTTTCGCGCACTGGATGTGGGCGTTCCAGTGACGGTATCGGCTGCCGGTACCTAAAGCTCGTGTGATCTTAAGTCATGCCCTTTGCGCATTGTGTTCCTCAGGACCTCAATGACGGCCATCTTGACGACTTGGACTCTTACCTCAGCAACTTGGACCAGGACGACAGCGGCAGGAACAGGTCGCGCAGGAGCAACGGTGTGGGCGGCAGTGGCGCAAACAGCCGGCAGCATAGCTCCTCCAGCGCAACACGGACGGGGGCGGCAGGCGATGCAGCGACGTGACGTGGGCTGCGCCTGCTGTAAAAGAGGACAGCACCAAGGTTGGTACCGAGCTGGTAAAGGTGATGGGCAGTGTGATGCGCCGGTAATGTCCTCGTAGTGATGTTCCTCCCTTGCATGCAGTACAGCATGCGAAGTATCAGACTTGTTCCTTCAGCCCTTCACCCCTGGCGCCGTGGCCCACTGTCTGCAGGCTGGGCTTTGGGCACTGCTCCGTGTGTGCCTCTGGAATGAGCTTCTGAAACTCAAAAGTGGAGGTCGGGGCAGCTACAACCCGATCGGCGTTTACGCGACAATGTCAACAAGGCGTGCGACGTAACTATGCTTGCAAAGAAAGAGGAGCGGCTGATGTGCGGACTACCATTACTGACCCATGCATAACGCACGCGCCAACCCTGACGCTTGATGCCTTCTCGTGTCTTGGGACAGCGGCGTCCTATTGTCCTGCCCTGAGTGCGCTGGAGCTGTGCACGTGGCACGTGGCCGCTAGGCCCCGCACAAGGACCGCATTTCATGTGGCTGCAATGCCGTGACGTGTTTTTGGCATGTATGACCGCTTTACCATGTTGTTGGGGTGGGGGGTGCATGTCCGCCGTGTTGTTGCGGTTGATTGCAAGGCATGGCTGTCAGGGGTCAAGCAAAGGGCGATGCGTTACCTTGGGCTGCTGTGCTTCGGGACTACATCTGCAACGAGCAGACGGCGGGGGGGCGGGAGAGCAGCAGAGCTGCGGCCCCCTAGTCAGTGCTGGTACTAGACATGCTGGCACGTCGGCTTTGCCGAAAACAACGTGTTTCTCTCCACGGGCATGGCGGTAGGACTTGTTCTTGCCTCCGGTAGTGTGAGCTTCTGACTGTCAGGGCAGCGTGGGCATGCTATGTTAGTATCGTACGGGGCCTGGATGAGCCCACTTGTCAATTTTGGTCTCACTCGCGACTTCTCTACCAGTTTCTGTACTGGCCCAAAACCCCAAATCGGATAGCCCTCTGCCCAGTCAATTTGAAGACTTGGTGGTTGGGTGCAGAAAGGTAGCGTACGGCAGGCAAGTGCACGCGTTCCCTATCATGATCAGTGTATGGTGACTAAGGGAGCTGCTCGGGGAAAGCCACGTGCAGGCGCTCATACCAAACACAGCAACCGGAAGGCGGCCACATAATATCAAGGTTTGCAGGGGTCCAGTGGCAGTACGAAGTCATGGCTGTGCCAAACTCGTCTGGCTGCTGAAGACCACTGTGCTTGAACCCACTCGTACGGCACTAGCCTAACCAACTGAACTGCACGCTTCACCCCGTTTACGTTGCACATGCGCAATTCATATATTTCAGTTCATAGCTAGGTTAGCCAGCAGTCTGCATACTCGTTGCAGCTTGCGCTCGTCCTGCGCTTGCGCCGACACAAAGCTGGTGCTGTAGGTGGAGCGTGCACCAGCGACCATGGCGAAGAAGACTACCAAGTCGCCTACTAAGACGGCTACCGTGGCGCCAGCCAACGTTGATCCCGAGGTGAGGCGTGGGAGTTGAGGTCGGCGTGTTCATGGCCAATACTGGAAAACCCATACCGTATGGTGTATGCAATTGAGTTCTAAGCAAAGCTTGTATCTGCTTCATTCAATACCCATATTCCTGGGTGTGCGCTTACTCGCGCCAGCAGTATGGGGCTCTTTCGAGACATCCTGGGTGGCTCGGGTTAGTGGACGCGGTCTCCCCACCCGTTGGTATTTCAATGGTTTATTGCTTGCACCACTGTACCAAGCTGTGTTGCGATCTAATAGAGTTTGAAATATCTGGCGGCTAGTGCTCCAACTCATGTCTGTGACTGTCGCGTTTGCGTAGGTGGCCAAGCGCATCACTGAGCTCAAGACCGATGGTAACAACTCGTTCGCGAGGGGTGATTACCAGAAGGCGCTGACTGTGTATGACGAGGCCATCAAGCTGCTGCCAGCGGGCGCCCCCGAGCGTGCTGACTTCCACAACAACAAGGCCGCGTGCTTCATCGGCCAGAAGAGGTGCGCCGTAGCTTCAGCCCCCGCTTCCCCTCCCATTAGCACATGCCCCCTGTACACCTACCAACCTTTACACGAGTTGGACCTGACCCACATCACAAGCGGGACCCAAACCGCTGGCTACCCCTCCCCTCTGCCTGCCTTCCCTCTTCCCCAGCCCCTTAGCCCCCATGATACCAGCACAGTCACACCCTAACACTCAAACCTCCCACCTTTCCCCACACCACCACCCATCCTCAACCCCCGGCAGGTACAAGGACGCGGTGAAGGAGTGCAGCTCCGCGCTGGAGGTGGCCCCCAGCAACATCCGCGCGCTGCAGCGCCGCGCCAAGGCCTACGAGCAGCAGGGCCTGTACTCGCAGGCGCTGGCGGACGTGCAGTCCATCAACAAGTCGGAGCAGGGCACGCCAGAGACGAAGGAGCTGGAGCGCCGCCTGCGGGAGGCCGCCACCCGGCCGCGCTCGGCTGCCGCGTCCGGCGGCAACGGGGCAGCCCCCGCGGGCCTGGGCCGTGGCCTGGCCGGCGACCGGGGCGCCAAGCAGCTGCCTGCGTCTGCGCTGCAGCAGCAGGGGCTGTACACCGCCAAGTGCAGCCTGGGCGATGACACCAAGCTGGTGCACCTGTCCGTGGGGCACAGTTACGCGGACGTGCTGGCGCAGGTGCAGCAGAAGTTCCCCAACGCAGGTGGGTTGTTGTTGGGGGCGGGGGGCGAGGGGGCGGGGGGCGGGTGAGTGGGGAGGGAGCTGCGAGGACAGCACGCGCGACGCTGGGGGAGGTTCTTTGTGTGGCCTTGGAGTGGCCACACCCGGCGTCACAAGATATGAGGTGGCGGCAGTGTGGCTGGGCGTTGGGGAGCCGCAGCGGCAGGACTGAAGAGCAGGGGCCTGAGCTGGCCTCAGCTATGGGACGGACTTGGGGCGGAGGCGCAGAGGGGCAGAGCGGCAGAGCGGCAGCAAGAGTGGGTTATTGGGTGTGGCGATGCGGCTGGAAACGGTCGCCGGGCAGTACAGGCACCAGCCAGGCGTCCGTACATGGCTGTCAGCGGCGACAGCGGCGCTACCGGCAGTTCATACATTAGCTTGCTGCTGCCCTAAAGGGCCAACTGGCCAAGTCACACAGCGTGCGCGTGGCATGGCAGTGTATGAGGGAGGTACGACAGTCGACGTCACCTCGTGTGTCCCTGCATGATGGGTCTGCCTGCTGCTGCGTAGGCCCCTTCGTGATCAAGTTTGTGGACAAGGCGGGCGACCTGATCACCGTGACCAGCAAGAACGACCTGCACGTGGCGCTGACCGAGGTGGTGGCGCAGTACCAGCGCACGCTGGCGGCGCAGGGCGCGCACGGGCCCAAGCTGGCCACGCCCATGCCCCCTATCAAGCTGACCCTGGTGCCCGTGGCCAGCCAGGTAGGGAGGCAGTGGGGGTACACGTGGACGCGAGGAAACTGTGGGAGGTGTCAAGGAAGCACGACGGGTGGGGCCAGGGCGCCCGCCGGGAGCTGCCGACATAGTGAAGGAGTGCATCTTGTGGTGTCGGTTACAGGTGGTAACAGAGGCAAGCTGTGTGAGGGGAAGGAGTGGCACATGTAGGGAGGGGGGCGACCGCAAAGCGGCAATGGGGAGGTTAGTGGCTGCAGCGGAAAGCAGGAAACGACTGAATACTTACCACCTGGTACTTACTGGCTGGGGAGGGGGCCGGGGAGCAGGCTTAGGCTCGACGCTGCAGTGCAGCAGGCCAACACGGAGCCGGGAGAGTAGGAACCGTGGGCATGTAGTGGGTCGTGGTCATCTGACGACGCAGCCGTAATGGTGGGCCCGTGCAGGCTGACGTGCCCGCCCCTCCGCCTGAGGAGGAGATGGAGCGCCGGCAGCTGCTGGCGATGCAGCAGGCGCAGCTGGCTGCAGCGGAGCGCAAGGTGGGTGGGAGGGGGCCGCTGGGGTAGGTTAGGGAGCCCCGCCCCAGGGCTGGGAAGAAGGGGGTACTGAATGCTGCACCGATGTGCGAAGGCTCGGCAAACGTTCCTTGTTGGTGTTTGCCTCTGCTTGAAACGCTTACTGTGTTTGGTGGCCCCTTGGGGAACCAACGCCATGCCGCGGGAGCACATGGACTGGAGCGAAGTTTCAGCACGGACAGCGGGGAGTGCAGCTAGTGCGATGTCGCCGAGGGGGGCACACGCGCGTCCCTGCTACACTGCCACACACTGTTGTCCCTTCCAGCACGGGGCGTACCCAGCGGCTTCAGCAGCGAAGGGCGTGGGCTAGCCCGACCAGCATAAGCTGGGCCAGGCCTGGGCCGCATGCTCACTTGCACGGCAGCACCGTCAGTGTCACAGCCCGACGACATGGCGCTTGCTGTCACACCCCCACCTGGCTATTGCGCCCTGGCCACCACCTGCTGATGGTACCCTGAGCCCCACTGCTTATGGTACCCTGAGCCCCACTGCTGATGGTACCCTGAGCCCCACTCCTGATGGTACCCTGAGCCCCACTCCTGATGGTACCCTGACTCCCACTGCTGATGGTACCCTGGCCCCCTGCGCGCCATGCAGGCGGCCGAGGCTTCCGCCCCCGCTGCCCCCGAGCAGCCTGTGCACGTGGACAGCTGGCTGGTGGAGTTCGCGCAGCTGTTCATGCAGCAGACCGGCCTGGAGCCAGACAAGTGGGTGCGGGGCGTGGGTGCGGTGGGGAAACGGGAAGGACCAGGGGGCGAGGGCATACAGGGGCAGGGCTGGGTTACTGAGTTGGAGTGGGGTTGGGGTAGCAGCTATGGGCCGGGAGCGTACAAGGGGGCCCGGCGCCGAGTAGGGAGCGTGTGGTGGGACTGTAGGCGTTGGAGTAAGCGCTCGGGTACTGAGTTGGGAAGGGGTTTACGTAGGGCACTCCAGGTGTGTAACGGCGTGTGGGGCCACCTGCGTGGGGCTGTCAGCGCATGTGCTGAAATCGGCAGGCCCGGGTCCCTCTGTAGTACTGCAATTCAGTGTCCACGCATCCCGCAAAGCTGCCTGCAATGTTGCAAACCCATTGCCACCCAACGGGTGGCTACATAACACCGCCACCGAAAGCAGCACAAACAGCTGCTACGTGAGCGCATCCACCCGTCAACCGCACTCGAACCCACTCCGATACCCTCAATCCCACCGGGGACCGCTCCCCCCCTACCACCCACTCCGTCCCCCGCTCCCTCGCCCCTCTGCCCTCTCACTTCCGCACACATGCCTCACCTCTCGCCCCAGGCCAGCTCTGTCATCGGCTGTCTCGCCCCTTTCCCCTCCCCCACACTCCTCCTTACACCTGACACGGTTTACTCGCACTTACACAGTTTCCTCGCGTTTACGCGTGC
Organism: Chlamydomonas sp. KOR1; assembly: GCA_036984285.1. NCBI lineage: Eukaryota > Viridiplantae > Chlorophyta > Chlorophyceae > Chlamydomonadales > Chlamydomonadaceae > Chlamydomonas > Chlamydomonas sp. KOR1. The sequence goes on along the minus strand of BQMZ01000083.1, from coordinate 132,289 downwards.
CCCCGCCCGTCCCCGCCCCCCAGGCACGTGGAGCTGAGCACGCTGGGCTGGGACGCCCTGCAGCGCGGCCTTGACAACACGGTGCACAGCGAGGAGGCGGTGCCGCTGTTCGACAAGGCCAAGGACAGCTTCAGGGACGCGACGTGCGCGGGCCTCATCGGCTGGGGCCAGGTGGGACCCGGGTGCAGGGGGCAGGGCCCGAGTGGGAGCAGTTGGCAGGGGGCAGGGGGCAGGGTCTGAGCTGGAGCAGTTGGCAGGGGGTCGGGTGCACCTCGGGTGCACCTCGGGCGCACATAGCTATCACCCCGATCAACCCAACAGGTGCACCAGGTACACGGCGGCGCCCATCCACGTGGTTACACCCAATCAGCTACTTCCCTCCACCCTCACCTCCCCATGACCTGCCTTCTCCTGCTCTCTACCCAACCATCACCTCGTGCCACCGCCCCCACAGGTGCACCAGGTGCTGGGCTCCCGGCTGATGGAGGCGGCGGCAAAGGCCGGCAAGACGGTGGCCGACGTGCGGGAGGCGGTGCTCAAGGAGTGGGACCAGGCGGAGAAGCACTACCGCGAGGCGCTGTCGTTCAACCCCGACTACTTCGACGCCGTGTGCAACATGAGCCAGCTGGACTTCGAGCGCGCCAAGCTGGCGGCAGGCCTGCTGCCGCAGCCGCCGGCCGACAAGTGCGTGGTGCTCGGGTTATAAGCGGCAGGGGAGCGGGGGCTTCGTGTTTTGTGGTTGGACAGGACTGTGCTGGAAGAAACAAAGAAGGAGGTTACAATCAAGACAGCACGCGCCCAGCGCGTCCTGGCACACCGCCGCTGAACACCGCAGGTAGTTCACTCCTGTTCATCCTCCTGCCCCTCTGCCCCCGCCCTTGTGCTGCGCAGGCCGTCCGAGGAGGCGTCCGCCGGCAAGACGCCCGAACAGGTGGCGGCCGAGGCTCAGGAGGCCATCGCCGCCGCCTCCCGCAAGCTGCTGGACTCGCTCAAGCCGGAGGCGGTGGCGGCGGCGCGCGCGCTGTACGACAGCAGCCAGACCTGGGCCGACAAGGCGGTGGCGCTGGCGCCCGCGCTGGACGCCAAGAGCAAGGAGGCGCAGGCCAAGGTAGGTCGCTGCCTTGTCTGAGTAGTAATGGTTTGGGGTCCCGGGACTGGGCAAGGCACGTGTATTACATTACCACCTGATGCGGCATCATGTACGCTTCCTTCAGCCTTGGGGCATGGTGCGAATGATTGTACTGTGTTGTCCTAATGGGTGGTTGGTGCGTTAGGGATCCTCTTTCTCATGCCGGCGGCGTGTGTCGTCCCTGCGCAGGCCGCCGAGGCAGGGCAAGCACAGCCGCCCGCGCCCGCCGGGCAGCAGGAGTACGACTTCCACGCGCAGGCGCTGGTGCTCAAGGGCAACTTCATCTACGAGTGGAGCCAGATGCTGGCGGCCACGGGCTCCGAGTGGCGGCCCGTGCTGGACGGCGCCGTTGCGCTGTTCCGCGAGGCCAAGTGCCCCGAGAAGGACATCCGGGGGGCGCTCCGGAACCACTACCGCGCCTCGGAGCTGAACATCCCCGACGAGGAGCCGGAGGTCAAGGAGGAGCCCAAGGCCGCGGAGCCGGTGGGTGGTACCGTGTGGGGGACATGGGGTGGAAGACGGGGAAACCGTGTAAGGCGGGGGACATGGGGTGGAGGGCGGGCTGTCAGGGGAGACTCTCATGGCTTACGTGGAGAGGAAGGATGTCGCGTGACTGTTGGCAAGCATAAGAAAGCGGGTGGCGCCTTACACTACACTGCCTTGGAGCGTTGAGTTTGAGGAAAGCTAGCGGGTCATGCGGCAGATGCGAGCGATAAGCCGGTGGTGACATTGCCCTGTTGTTGCTGTTGTGGTTCCCTTCAGGCCAAGGAGGAGGAGAAGCCCAAGGCCAAGGGGCTTCCCTCTCTGGAGGTCAAGAAGGCCAAGAAGTAAGCAGCAGCTACAGCAGTAGCAACGGCAGCAGCAGCGACGGTGGCAGCGGCGGTGGCGACAGCAGCAGGAGGCATGGAGCTGCGCGCCGGCAGCAACGGCGCAGGCTCTGGAGCGTGCGTGACCCTCTGACAAGCGCCAGGTGCAGGCCTGGCCAGGAGCAGGGATTTCCCGGGCATGCATCATATACCGTAGGATAGCAAACTTGGAACAGCGGCGGCGGCGCCAATGCAGGAGAGAGTTGACGCTGCACGACATAAAAGCGTTGGGCGCGAGAGGCTTCGTGGATCATGCGGCGTGGTGTTGCACGTTTCGGCTCTCCCTACCAAAGGCTGTGGGACAGAGCTGGCAGGGGCACTGACAGCAGCCAGCCTTGGTGCAGGTGTCTGTGTTTTCATTGAAATCGACCATTCGGGATGCAGCGGGGCGGGGCAGGGCAGGGCAGGTTAATCTGCGGATATGGCGCGTAATTTGTCTGGCCAGGCTACGCAGCATAGGTGGCGGTGTGGCAGGCCTGCTGATCATACTCGCGGTCAAGCTACTGGGGTCAATCTACGGATCTCCTGGGGTATGCGGTTCAGCTGTGTGCTGTAGGAATATGTGAATTGCAGGCTCTTTTGGCGTTACTGTTAATACCGCCGGGGGAGCTTGGGATGCCTGACGGCATGTCATGGTGTTCGTGTCACCGGTACGCTTTCAAGCCTCTTGAGCCTTCGTTGGCAGCTTGGCACCTTACACAGAGGGTTTGTAGGGACGTTTTGGCACTGCCGGAAAGCATCCTTGGAGAGGGTTGGTGGATGGGGGCCGTGAAGCCTCAGGGAGGGTGCGACGGGTCTTCGGGAGGGGCTGGTGCCCATGCGCCTTTTTGTACTGCAAAGTTCAGGACCGGGTTGGCCGGCGAGGCCCTGTGTATTTGCAAGTGGCGAGCAACGTTATGGACGGAGGCAGGCGACAGCGCGTAATGCAAGCTGGGTCTGCAACCTTTGGTGTCACCCCAATTCATGGCGAACGACGGCAAACCGTAGGCTAGCGGCCAAGGTTCAGGCTAGCCCACTAGTGGTCAGCACAACGTTCAAGCCTCAGGACTCAAGGAACAAGGTTAAGCCAGGTATTGCGTATTGGCTGCCCGACCTGGCTCGGCAGAGGCACAAGGCACTACGTTTGTGGCCTTCTCGGCTTCTGACATGCTCGACTATGCTCTGACCTGACCACCTCCAGCTGCCATTCAGGTCTCCGCTTGTGCTAAACGATGACAGCACACCCAGGGACTACCACTGTACTTGAAGGAGATTCGGTGCCACCCTGTTGGGGCTGAGTTGTGGGTTTGGTCAGGGCCTAGTTCCACTGCAAAGTTCAGAACCGGGCTGTCCGGCCTCCGGCGAGGCCCTCGGCCCGTGTATTTGTGAACGGCGAGCAACGTTATGGACGGGGGCAGGCGAGGGCGCGGAATTCTAGCTGGGTCTGCGACCTAAGTCGATTCATGGAGAACGATGGCACACCGTAGGCTCGCGGCCAGGGCTACAGGCTGCCCACTAGTGGCCAGGCACGACGCCCAAACCCAGGATTCAAGGGACAAGGTTAAGCCAGGGGTTGGCTGCCCGACCTGGCTTGACAGCGGCACAGGGCACAAGGTTTGTGACCTTGTGACGTGCTCGACTATGCTCTGACCTGACCACCTCCAGCTGCCATTCAGGTCTATGCCTGTGCTAAACGATGACCGCGCTATCACTGTATTCCAAGTGCAGACTCAGTCGCGGAGGATTCAGCGCCACCCTGTTGGGGCTGGAGCTATGGGTGGGTGTCAGGGCAGGTCAGGGCAGTTGCGAGCCGCTGTCGTACTACCACAGGATCCGTGCACTTTTCCGACAAAGGCTTCGAATGAAATCCACGCTGCGTGTAGCGGTCCATAAGGCACTGATAGACGCCTCACTTGCTGTATGTCCGCAACACAAAAACGCGGCATAATCCAACCGGACTTCGCCACGACCCGCTGCTTACCGAGCTATACAGCTCACGCAAACAATCACAATGCTGCAGCAGAAAATAATTCATAGGCCCGTCCGCGTGGAGCCTGCACCAGTGCCGAAGGGTGTTGCGTGCCCTCGTCGTCACACCGTCGCTGCAGCAGCTCCGTTTGTAGCCCCCACATCCAACTACATATCTCCTAGAAGGGCCATAGCGAGCCAGGTTGCGAAATTACAGGCGCCTGTATCTTCTACACCTTCGTCAAATGGAAGCCCGTCCGCCGCCGAGACGGGCCCCAGCTCGATGCACACAGCAAATCTTTTATTGAAGTGCCCGGATCAGAAAGGCGTTATCGCAGCAGTCTCTCAGGTGCGTTGGGGTTAGGTGCATTGACCACATGGCCTGCTCCCAGACGCCAGAGCTCGCCGAGGCCAAAACCGAATGGCCAACTTCTGGCAAACAGACAAAAGCGACGTTGGAGATCAGATCAATTGGGCCTTGTGGATAAGGGTGCACACTGCCCCCGGTACGCCCGGTACGCAGGAAAAGCGCAGCTCTTGACCTTTTCCGGAAAGTTAGATCGCTTTACCCGTATCGGTCAGCTGCACACAGCGCCTGGGTAATTACTGCACACAGCGCCTGGGCAAAGTAATTACCATCAGCCATACGTCGATTCATATGCAGCGGAGTGCGATGTGGGTCGACGCCGTAGTTGCACATCTCGCTCCGTCCTCAAGCCCCCACGCCCTAGGCCTAAACAGACAGCAGCCTCCAGCACCCTCGACCCCATCCAGCACACCACGCGTCCCCAGCAGCTGCCTACCATGTCATGCACAGCCAGGCAGGACGCCGCATGATCTAGCATGCGATGGCGTCGCTGGTGGGAACTCGCTAACCAGCACACACCGCCGTACCGGCCAGCCATGTCACGGTGTACCACAACACCCTCCCCCCACTCTCCCCTTTTTCAACAGCTGCTGTACGGCTTCGGCTGCAACATCGTGTCCTCCGACCAGTTCTCGGACCAGAGCAGCAGCATGTTCTTCCAGCGCATTACCTTTGACTTCTCGGACATAGTGATCGGGCCGGGCAACACCAGCGTGCTGGAGCGGGCCATTGGGGAGCTGGCATCGCGCTTCACCATGAAGTGGCAGGTGGGGAGCAAGGGGACGGGGTGATCTGGGGAGGGTAGGGGACGGGAGGGGGAAGAGAGGTAGGGGGCCAGGAATTGTGGAGGCTAGTGGCAGGTGAGGAGCGAGAGGGGGGTTAGGGAGGGGAGGGAGGTCGAGGGCCGGGGGCAGTGGGGGCTAGTGGCAGGTGGCAGGGAGGCAGGGGGGCGCAAAGTGCGTGGAGTCGAGCGGAAGGGCGCGAGCGAGGGGACTGTGGGGGACGGGGAAAGGTGGGAATATGGAAGTGGCACGTGGCAGGCTGAGGGAGGAGCGCTGAGGGCGGGGAGGAGGGGCAGAGGTAAGGGGAGAGGGGAGCGCGGATGGGGTGCGGGGTGGAAGGCAGGGGGGAAGGAGAAGCAGATGGGGCAGGGGAACCGGAGGTGCGTGGGAAGTAGTGAATGCGCCCCCCGAAACGAAGAGCTGCAACAGTGGTGGGAGTAGCATGCTCGTGGTTGCATTGCGCGCGTCTGGGTGCGTGGAACAGTGCATCGCTACTGTATCGTAAGTGGACGTAGGTGCCCGCCTTGCGCAGGTGTGGGGCCGGAGTCCCGGGTTCCAGCTGGCACGGGAGTCTTGGTGCATGCCGGCCAGCGATCATGTTGTAAATCTCTGTGGCGGTGTGGGCCAAGTAGCACGCAGGGTACCAAGCGAGACGCCGGCCAGGCCGTGACTGCACACTGCAGTGCTGGTTATGGGTGCGCTGGTGCCCTTGCTACCGGGCATGTGTTCGCAGCGTCATCCACGCCTTGTTTCCACCGTTTGTTGGCACCTTGTCCTCCAGATCGCCTACAAGAACAACACCAAGCGCCTCGCCATCCTGGTCTCCAAGCAGGTGGGCTGGTGGGGCAGTAGCAGGTGTCGCCGCTCGGGTGTTCGCGGCAAAACCGCGCGAACCCACGCGCATGTGCGTGTCCAGCTCCCTATGGCCCGCGCGGTTCAACCCATTGTGCACATTTGCCGGTGCGCTAACCGGCTGTAGCAAGTAAAGCTACATGTCAAGTCTGGCGGCCGTAATAATGTTGCCCATCTCTCCTACCTTTTCCACCTCCAATCCCTGCTGCCCTGCCTCCCTCCCCTCGCCCCCCCCCTTCCCCATCCAGGACCACTGCCTGTACGACCTGCCTCGCCGGACAGCAACCCTATTTACCCGGACCTCCACCATCACCACAAGCCGTGTGAACCTTCCCCACCCCCAACCACCCTTGCTGCCCTGCTTCCCCCCCCCCCAGGACCACTGCCTGTACGACCTGCTCATCCGCCACCGCTCTGGCGAGCTGCGCTGCCACATCCCCCTCATCGTGTCCAACCACCCCGACCTGCAGCCCGTGGCCGCCACCTTCGGCGTGCCCTTCGTGCACCTGCCACTGGACAAGAACGACAAGCAGGCGCAGGAGGCGCAGCTGGAGGCGCTGCTGGAGCAGCACGCCATCGACGTGGTCATCCTGGCGCGCTACATGCAGGTGTTCACGGAGGGCTTCTGCGAGCGCAACTGGCAGCGCACCATCAACATCCACCACAGCTTCCTGCCCGCCTTCGAGGGCGCGCGGCCGTACCACAGGGCGCACGAGCGCGGCGTCAAGATCATCGGTGGGTTGTTGTTGGCGTGTGTTGGGCATTGGTGCCGCGGGTGGTGGTCGTGCTTGTGGATCATTGAGGGAAACGACGGGGCCAGTAAAGGCCCCAGACAAATGTGCCATGCCTGACTCCGAAGTCCCTGTTAACAAAATGTGCACTGCGGCCAGCGCCCTTTTTCAATCGGAAGGCCAACCCCATCCTCAACCCTGTCCCTGTGGCCAGATCCACTCCGCGCTTCTTCTACGATGTGCTGCCCCTGTCGGGAAACAGTCCCAGCCCACTTGGAGACACCCCCGTAACCTACCACCACTCATCCCTGACCCGCTGGCTGAGCTTGCAAGGATGGACTCCTGCGTGGCGTGCCGTGTGGGCCGTCAAATGTGGTTGGCTGTGGCCACAAGCATCTGATCGCCGCCCGCACACACGCCTTGTCCTCGCTCGCTGCAGGCTGATAGGATGACTGTTTGTGTTTGGCTCTGCCGCTTCGGGGTTACCCCACGCCTCCTCCCTGCAGGTGCCACGGCGCACTTCGCCACCGCTGAGCTGGACGCAGGGCCCATCATCGACCAGGCGGTCACCCGCATCACGCACAGGGACAGGTGGGTAGTCATCACGCATCGGGGCAGGTGGGCAGTGAGACACGAAAGCGGACGGATCAGGCATCCACGCAGGCATGCAGGACATCCACAGACCTGGGTGCATGCATGTTGAACGACTGACTATATGCTGCTGACAGGGGCATGAAGAGCCCAGGCTCACGGTGACAACTGGTCTCTGGGTCATCTTACTGCATAGGGAGCGTGCATGGCTTACCCTGGCCTGACGTTCGCCCCTTTCTCATCCCACCCTAACCCGCTGCCCCGCCGTGCAGCGTGGAGGACATGATCCGCAAGGGCCGCGACCTGGAGCGCCTGGTGCTGGCGCGGGCGGTGCGGTGGCACCTTGACGACCGCGTGCTCATCCACAACAACAAGACCGTGGTGTTCGAGGACTGAGGGCAGGGGGGCCAGCGAGGGAACAGTACAGGCGTCGGGGACGGAGGCGGAAGTGGGGGTGGCGCAGCGGCGGTGAGGAGGCACCAGAGGAGGCGCGGCTGGTGGGCGGGCTGGCAGTCGGGGCACGTGGCGTTGGGTTTCGGATTCGGACCACAGTGATCACAGCGACCATTGGACTTTGGTAGCCGAGCGAATCGGTCTACAGAGGTTCGGCATCCAATGCTGCCAGCGTCGTGTTGGCTTCTGCGGATGGCACGGGACTGCGATGTCGGGTGCTTTGGCGGTACCTGCTACTGCGTGCCTAAGCAGCCGTGCCTCCGCGGTACCGGTACGGATGTACGGAAGGCATGCGCGTGGTGCAGTCCCTGTCATGTGGGTCTGATGCATGCAGCCGCAGTGGCTGGACTGAACTACGTTGCTCATGTAACACCTCGTTACCACCGTAGTGCACCGTCGTAGGCATGCGATTGGGTCATAGGCACCACACAATCTTTTGGGGCTGGGGCGTCTCCCAACTCCGCTAGACTCCTGTGTCGTGGCTTCACTGCTGGGAGCCACAAGGGAAACGTTGGTCCTGTGTGCCGGCTGGCCACAGCATCTGTTGTTCTGCTTTTGTGGTAGTGAGTAGTGAGTAGGCAAGGGGCCCTCTGGCGTGGCTCTGGCTTTTCATGCCGCTGGGTTGCGGTGGAATGCCGGTAGCCGTTGGCTGAGCTTTACCTTCTTGGGCATACGGGGCAAAAGGTTGATGTGCGTAGAGCTGGGTACACACCGTGCGTAGACGGCCGGCACGTGGCATGAGCAAACACGTCCGTGACTGAACAGCGGAGCGAAACCGAGAGCATGTTTCGCATATTGGAATGAATTCCTCGTAAAGAAACATCAGTCCGGTGAGTCGGAAGAATGTCTCAGGCAGATCAGGAGGGATGCGGCATGGGACAGGGAGACGGGGCTGTTCAGCTTTGGCGATGCTGCCTGTAACATCAGCTTACAGGAGCTTTGTCGTGCGATCCAGTAACTACAATTTGAAACGGAGTGCGGCTGCCGTAGAGATTCCCACAACGCAACAAGTCACCGTCTCGGCGTAACCTGAGAAGCTGCCGCAAGCAGGGCCCTGCCATCGCCAACTAGCCGGCCTGTTCCAACAGGTTGGCCAACCAAGATGGCTGCGCAGCAGCTCGTGCAAACCACCGAGGTCCTCATCCAGGCCGCCCTTAAGGAGAGCGTGGCGGTTGCCAACAGCACCTCCAAGGAAACGCTGGAGGAGCTGCGCCAAATCCATGCGGCCCTTGATAAGCAGCTGGCCCACGCCGCCAGCCAGAAGCAGCAGGCGAGCGCAGGCTCTCACGAGGCACTGCAGCAGGCTGTGGAGCGGGCACTTGAGAAGAGCAGCGCTGGTATGCAGCAGGCCATCCAGACCTCCCTGGACAAGCACTTTCGGGTGCTGCGCCTGCAGCAGGCCATGGCACTAGTGCAGCCCAAGCACAAAGCCAAGTACGAGTGGTACTACTCGTGCGGGCGCGACTCCAGCTACATACACGAGGGCGTTGATGAGATTCGGCGCATCCTGGTCAACGCGATCAGGGGCGCAGGCACGCACGTGCCAAAGGAGTGGACCCTCCCTGAGGCCAAACGGCGGCCAGGCTACGGTGGTGACCGTATTTATAGCCACGAGGTCTTCCGCAGCCAGCTGTCCGAGTGGCTGCACGGCCTGACCGGCATCGAGCCGCGCTTCGAGGAGCAGGAGGATGGGAGCTGCATGGTGCACCTGTAGAAGGCGCTGGTGTGGAGGCGGAGGAACCGTGCGAGCAGGGGACTGTGTCCCAGGGCCTGGGTTGCTTGGCATAGAGTGCACAAGCCTCGCTGCAAGCGCTACACAGCTAGGTCCATGCTGGTCCATGCCAAGCCTGTGCATCTCAAGGCCGGACTGGCCATCTAGAGGCAGGGCGCACGGCTGTGCACCTGGTTATGACCGCCCCAGTGGTGATTCATTCCAACTTTTTGCACGGACACCCTGGCCTGATGCGTGTTGTGCAAGGCGACGCATGTGCCAGTGTGCGTCTGTTAAAAACATTCGTGCCGCCATGACAGTGCCACACGGCATGAAGTGCAGTCGTGCAGCGGTTGGAAGCCGTTGTATGCTCTTTTTATGGTATCGGAGGCCGACACTGGACTGGTCAAGTGGCCATACTGGGTACTGCTGTATGAACCTGTCGAGCATGTGCTGCCGCCAAGCGGTTGCACAGTGTGGTTGTTGAGCATGCTTGAGATCACTACGGAGTACAGGCCCCTGCGGCACTGTTTGCACAGGCTGGCACAGGCCAGTATGCAGCCCTAAAAAAAGCGCATGCAGCGCTGCCGGTGGGCATGTTCAAACTCGACGAACGACACGACACGACAAACGAAATGTCGGGTGATTGTGTATCTTGGCACCCTTGTATTCCGTGCGCCCTCGGAGCGTGCAGTCAATAGTGCGTCATTGCAGCTGGACTCGGACGTCTTAGCAGTAGCAAGCTACAAAGTCGGGGCCTACAGCAGCCGAGAGGGGGCTCAAGCCAGCTCTCCACGTGGCCCTCCTGTCGAGCAGGGCCCCAAAGCATCCTCACAAACTTGCAGCAACTCCAAGGCGCCGCAGCCATGCATGCGGTAATTGCGTATCAATGTGCCGGCAGTGCAACGGGAAACCCATATCATATTGGTCCAGGGAGGGCCAGCCCTGATACGATTGGATCTACGGTTTCGTGCAAGTACATTGTTCGCAAGGCACAAACGGCAACAGCAAGACAGTAGAGCAACACATGTATGTCGCAAGTTTGAAGGCACGCAGTGCACTGCTGGGACACCCTTCGTTCCTGCGCAGACTCTTCAGCCACACTTTAGCCACAAATGCTTGCCCCTAGTCACAGCAAGTCCCCCCAACTCCCCAATACCCAATAAACCACCACCTGTTCACCGTCAATCACTTACAACACAGGCAGCTCCCTTTCCTCCTCACCCCGGTCTGGACCTGTGCCCCTCCTGCCACTCCCTCGCCGTCCCCAACCCCTCCACTTGCCCAAACGCGAGACACCCGCTGCATCCCGCCCACCTCCCCAAACCTTTCCGCCCTCGGGCGCTCGCCTCCATCGCGTCGGCACCCAGCCCGTCCCTCCCGTCCTCCCTGCTCCCAGCAGCCACACAAAACACACCCACCCACCACCCCTCGGGACTCGAACCCTCCCGTACCCCCTCAGCGCTTCTCCCTGCCCGCCGTACCCCCTCAGCGCTTCTCCCTGCCCGCCGTCAGCCTCAGCGCTTCTCCCTGCCCGCCGTCAGCCTCAGCGCTTCTCCCTGCCCGCCGTCAGCCTCAGCGCTTCTCCCTGCCCGCCGTACCCCCTCAGCGCTTCTCCCTGCCCGCCGTCAGCCTCAGCGCCAAAAAGGTGACCACGTGCGTGGCCGCCAGGTAGCCCACCAGGATGACCACCAGCCGCCAGAACGGCTCCGTCATGCCGAAGTGCTGCAGCAGCTCCTCCGTGTCCAACGAGCACTCGGGGCCGGGGTCGCCCAGGAACTGCTCCGCAAAATTGGTGGGGTGCAGCATGGGGTTGCCGGGCAGGTACTCGGGCAGCACGGACAGCGGGGACACGCTGCGGCCGAAGCCGGCGGAGCAGTTGTAGGCCTGGCCGCGCAACTCGGTGGCTGCGGGAGGGGCGGGGAGCGGGGGTGAGGTTACGGAACTCGCACACGCTTTCCGCACTGCTTGTGCGTATGCAGGCTACATCTTCTTCGAGGAGCGTGAATTGTACGGCTGCAAGCGCCCAGAACCGACAGGGAGCTGCAGCGTGCTGACTCTGTGCTCCACACCCTCGCCCCAGTGTGGACAGGGTCAGCAGGTGGCCGAGCAGTCTGCCCGCGCCCCCTCATAAACGGCACACCACGAGGTCCCCCCCGCTGCCCAACTGCCATGCCCAGTAACAGGTGACCCAGCGTTTCTCCCCTCGTCCCACAACACCCGTTTACTGTACCCCCAGCTGCCCATCAACCAAAATGGTACTGCACACGCCCTCCCCTCCCCCACCCTCTCGCGTTACAAATACTTTGTTACCCCCCGCCCTTCCGCCCACCTGCCATGCCCTGGAAGGCCCACGCCATGACGCTGAACCATCGCAGCGCTGCCGGCAGCCACTGCACCCTCATGTCGGCGTACCGCACCAGGTAGTTGGACATGAGGATGTTGACGGCGGTCCAGGCGATGGCCACCATGAAGGCAGTGTCTTGGTTGGGGGTGGCCACGGCGGCGGCGTACAGCACCTGCATGGGGGTTAGACGGGGGAGGGGCAGGCGTGGGAGGGAGTACGGCCGACAGGGGTGTCGTGGGTCAGGAGCGGCTCTCTGCACGGTGAAAAAGCTGCTTGGCCGCATCGATGCCGTGTGCCTTGCTAACGATGTGTCTTTACCGTGGATTAGCGTGCAGCAGCAGGAAGCACACGAGGCCAGCCGTGTGCCTGCCACTAATGACATCGCACATCGCGCTCCATGTCCTGCCCGCTTGAGCCCCAGAGCACCCTCTCCTCCACGCAGTACTCTGCACCCTTTCGAGACCTGATGTTGCGTAGCAGAAGCGCGCAACCTTAAATGAAGCCCAGCCAGGCGCAGCGCAAGGGAGTAGCCCCGCCCCCTCTCTCCCCGTGTGCGCCCTCTGCCAACTACGCGTCCTCTCCACATACTTTTCCCTCCTTCGAGGGCCATTCCGCCTTAGTTCTGTTGTCCAGGTGCGCATTTATTTTTCCCCTTCTTCCGCCCACCTGCGAGGCGATGAGGTAGGCCAGTGTGGCCAGCAGGCCGTGCCGCGCCAGCGCCACGCCGCTGTGCCTCAGCCCCGCCATGCCGTAGATGGACAGCGAGAAGACCAGCGCGGACACGACGCCAAACGGCAGCACCGCAAGCACCTGGGCAGCGGGGGCGGGTGGGTTGCGAGGTAGGGATCTTGAGTTCAGGCTGCCAACTACAGAGCAGGATGGAGGAGGAAGCTCAGTGCAAAGCACAGAGCGGCAACATAAGGGTACGGAAACAAGTAGGGAGCACTGACCAGGACCGAGGGCGAGGGATGGTGGGCAACAGCTTGGACCTATACGTGCCGTGGCCATGAGGTTACCACCCTCACCTTTGCCGCGTAGTAGGCCGACGGGCTGTACAGCTTGGCGGACAGGTCTGCCGTGTAGTACTGCTTGTCCGCGGTGTACAGCGACATGTAGACGTACGGCAGCAGCAGTACGACGCACGTCTCGATAAACATGACGTCCATGCGCGACCTGCACGGGCAGTGGTGACACACATCGACGTCTGGTCAACGCGCAAGACAAACTGGCCAACTGGTCAAACTGGTCAACATGTGGACATGTGAACAGGGCATAACGGTAGGACACTGCGATGCAGCTTCACAACACTTTTGCCAGCCCGTTGCTCAAATAAGTATGATTTCCTTGCTGCATTTGTTGGCAAGTGTAGGCCTACGACGAGCTGCACAACATCGCTCCTCACCCACCGCACGCGCTGTACTGCCCCCCGGCCTCACCTCAGTGACTCAAAGTAGGTGCCCAGGCTGTAGAAGATGAGCCCCACCACCACGCCCACCCAGCAGAACACCAGCGTGCGGCCCGCCACGTCCGCGGGGTTGCGTGTCACAGCCAGCAGCTCGCGCCACGTCAGCACGCGCACCTGCGGGCGGTGTGCATGGCGGCACGCCAGGACCACGTCACACGCCCGGTAGGAAGGCAGGCTTGCTGCCACTCGGCCCAGCTGCCCTATTACACAGAGGTGCCCTTGGGATTGAGGCATTAGGACGAATAACACGAGATTCGGGGTGCTGGTGCCGCGTCCCTCACCCCACCAGCCTTATGAGAACTTCTGCCCACCTGCTGCAACCAGCCGGCAGCGGATGCGGCTGCGTCCTTGGCCGCCGGGCGCAGCGACCCCGCCATGGCCGCCAGCGTGTGCCTGGCACCCCTGGAGCCGTGCTGTGCCCCATCATGCGCGGGGTCCAGCAGACTCAGCACGTGGTGGGAGGGGACCGCCGCTGCGCCGCCGCCGCTGCTGTTGGTGGTCGGGACGGGTGTGTTACGGGTGGGTTGCAAGGTGTGGGTGTGGGCAGGGAGGCCCGTGGCTGCGGCTCCGCCGTAGCTGCTGACCCGCGAGGGCGAGGCGGTGGTGGACGGAGGGGCGGGGCCGGAGGTGCCCGCAGAGGCGGCGGCCGAGTCGCCCGAGGGGCTCCACGGGTGGGGGAGCGGCGTGAAGGTGGAGGCCTGTGCGGTGGCGGGTGCATGCGGTGGCGGAGCGCCGCCGGCGCTGCGGCTGCGGGTCCCTGCCGTGCCTGTGCCTGCGGCGGTGTTGGAAGCTGCAGCGCTGGGGCCGCCTGCGCCGCCGCTGCTGGCGCTGCGGTGGCCGGTGAGCGGCCAGCGGCCCTGGCTTGACCCCACTGCACCGCCGAGGCACCCCCCGCAGCTGCCGCTGCGCGCAGCGCCCTCCTGCTCCTGGAGCTGGTGCTGGTGCTGCTGCTCAACGCATGGCGGCGGTGGTGCTGCGTCGGTGCCCGCTAGCAACGCAGATGTGCCGTTGCCGCCGGGCAGTTGCTGGTGCTGCTGCTGCTGCTCGCCCATGTAATGGGCCAGGAAGGCGTCTGCTGCTGCGTCCACTTGATGCTTGGTGGTCATCATGCGGCCGTACACGCGCTGCGGGGTGGACGGCACCAACGATAATGTTACAACAGGCCATTCCTTACCAACCAAAAGATGACTGCACTTGTTAATCCCAAGTACGCAATAGCATTCAGCAGTACCTATATTCTACTCACCAAGCACACCTCGTTACCCACCAGATCGGCACAATACTTGCCCCCCTGGCCCCATATACCGGTACGCGTCCCACTACACACTGTGTCACTCGCTAACCCCTCCCCTTCACTTCTCACCCTGGGCTTCTTGAAGGTGGTGTTGACCAGGTCCAGCACCCAGTCGGGCGCCACGCCGTGCCGGGCGGGCTCGTAGCTGTAGCCCAGCCCCTCCGTGAACCACGGCACCGCGCCCGCCCGGGGCCCAGAGTACATCATGCGGCCAGCCGACAGGATCACCACCTGCAACAGGGGGCAACAGACGGCAACGCGTTTGCGTCCCTCGTGCTTTCATACGAGTGCACCACGAGCGACGTGCGGCCAGCACCACCGCAGGATCGGCCGGGCAGCAGCATGGGTGTCCGTGGAACGCCCCGCGTCGAACTCGTGTCGCCCTGTCGCCCTGGTGCAGCACGTACGGTCCCCCAGCAAGGCACCTGACTCGGCCATCGCCCCTTGGGCCCTTCCCTTTCGCGCTGGGAATGCGCCGGTGACCAGCTGCGCACCTGGCTGAACATGTCCCATATGGCGGCGCGCGGCTGGTGCACGGACGCCAGCACCACGTGCCCCGCGTCCGCTAGCGCCGCCATGTAGCGCATGACGCCCAGCGCCGCCGCTGCGTCCAGCCCGCTGGTGGGCTCGTCCAGCAGCAGCGCCGATGGCGCCGCCACGATGCCGGTGGCGATGGCCAGCCGCTTGCGCTCGCCGCCGCTGAGGCCGCGCAGCTGCAGGCCGCCGGGTAGCACACCGCCCACCTGGCAGCGCGACGCGGGGGGGGGAGGGGGGAAGGTGAGGTGGAACGATTTCGGTTCATAACGGCGTGAATACTGTTGAGGGGGGAAGGTAAGGCGTGAATCGCACAAAATGTGCCTGGCAAAAACGCTTGCACCGCCGTCACGGGGAATCGAACCCCGGCCTCCCGCGAGCAGTGCGGATCTATCCACAAATGACAGGCGGGGATACTAACCACTATACGATGACGACTGTATCCCCTGAGCGCGGCCATTCGGCCGCCTGTCGCTCAGTGCAGCAACAAGAAGGCGCTTTCGCTACCGGGACTCGAACCCGGGTCTCGAGAGTGAGAATCTCGTATCCTAACCGCCTAGACTATAGCGAATCGCGGATGACATCAAGGGCTCGGATTTGGGGGCCGGGCCGACCGTACGACAGCTGTACGGCAGGGTGAGCGCGAGGGAAACACATGTGGCCGGGGACGGGGGCGGCGGCGGAGCGGGAGGGGGTGCGTGGGAAGGTGAAGGGGCTCACTGACCCCGACCCACACCCGCACAAGGCACCCCTAGGGCACAGCAGCTGGGCCCGCGGGCATGAGCGCACGCTCAGCAGGAGCGCAGCCACGCAGTGCCCCCAGCAAGCGTCAGCGGCCATGGGCCCTACGCGGAGCGCCATCAGCGGCGACAGGGGGTGGTGCAGGGCGGCCGAGCCGGGCGCACTGCCTCACCACCCCCAGCCGTACGGCATGTACAACCAGCCGTACAAGTGGCGGAACGCCGTGGCGTGGGGAGCGCAGGCGTGCACATAGTGCTTTAGAAAGGGCAGGCGGCAGGGAGGCTACATCCACATGCCGTACACGTCCTGTAGCCTGTCCGGCATAATTTGCCGGAAGCCTTCTGGCCGCTTTCGCCAAAAAAGACCCGGAAGGGACGGGCTCTTCCCTGCACCCCCGCTTCCAGCCCTGTGGGCATGATGTTTGAAAGCCCAGGCAGACGAGGCACCGCCTGGCACTTGCCAAGAAAGCACGCCTGCCCCATTCGCCCGCAGGTTGTCCCACTCCGCCATGCTCGACCGTGACGGCAGCTCAGCGCGTGGGCATTGTTGCTTTTTTCACCCGCACAATCGCAAGGTGAGGTCAAATCAGCGCAGGCACATGTTCCACGCAGTGCCCGCCTGTCTTGCGCACGGCCTGGCGGCGCTGGCGCTGCCTGTCGCGCACCGGAAGGCCGCGCGCTCTGATGGGCAACGTGCCTATGCCCACAACCTGTTATAAACCCGGCAAAAACGCTTGCGCCGCCGTCACGGGGAATCGAACCCCGGCCTCCCGCGAGCAATGCGGATCTATCCGCAAATGACAGGCGGGGATACTAACCACTATACGATGACGACTGTATCCCCTGAGCGCGGCCATTCGGCCGCCTGTCGCTCAGTGCAGCAACAAGAAGGCGCTTTCGCTACCGGGACTCGAACCCGGGTCTCGAGAGTGAGAATCTCGTATCCTAACCGCCTAGACTATAGCGAATCGCGGATGACATCATGGGCTCAGATTCGGGCGGCGGGCCGACCGTACGACAGCTGTACGGCAGGGTGAGCGCGAGGGACACACATGTGGCAGGGGACGGGGACGGGGGGGGGGGCGGCGGAGGAGCGGGAGGGGATGCGGGGAAGGGGCCGGGGATCACCGACCCCGACCCACACCCGCACAAGGTACCCCGGTAGGCATACCAGGTGGCGGGCATGAGCACAATGCTCGGCAGGAGCCACGCAGTGCCCCCAGCAAGCATCTACGGCCATGGGCCTACGCCGGGCGCCATCAGTGGCAACAGGGGTGGTGCAGGGCGGCCGAGCCGGGCGCACTGCCTAACCACCCCCAGCCGTACGACATGTACGGCCAGCCGTACAAGTGGCGGTACGCCGTGGCGTGGCAGTGCAGGCGAGTGCACGTCGCGCTTTGAAAGGGAGGCGGCAAGGATGTTGCACCCATGCCGTACAAGTCCCCTACAGCACATACATACTGCCTTGGGGTCGCGGGAAGCCGCATCTGTGAAAGCCCGAAGGAACGGGCTGCTGCATACTATCCTGCTTCAGCATATATCGTCTCAAAGCCCAGGCACCAGCAGCTGGACATCGCTCGGTACTTGCTACCGGTAGGAAGGCGCCCCTGCCCGCAGGCAGCAGCCCAAGGTTTGGGCACCGTTGCACACCCGCACAACTGCAACCATACCCCCGGTAGGTAGGCAGCAGACTTGCACAGGTATAGCCGCTCACACGTGCCATCCGCATTCCTTGACGGCCCACGTAATGTGCGGTACGCAGGAACGCTCGTAGGCGATATAGGCTTCCGGGTACGAGGTTCCGTCCAATCTGATCCAATAATGGCACGGCGTTCGTAGTACTGGCCAGCATACAGCCCTCGGGGTACAGAGCATGGCCTTCTTAGACGTTATAACAAGCGGCCATGGCCAACGAATTGGCCGGCTGCCAGAGTGGCGGGGGTTGGTGGCCTGCAAGTGCAACTGTCCATTTCAACCATTTTGTAAGTCAACCGTCCATGACCGGTATTCATACTTCTTGTTGATACCAGGGCATAGAGACACACCAACCTGCCTGTGGTGCACGCGCCCTTGTTCGCATACCCCTGCACCCTTCCTCGATTGCCACCCGCGCAGCCGGGCGCACGGATTTCTCTATGCCGCCCCATGGACATGGGTCGAATGATCCAGAATGCAGATTTCAGTGTGCTGCTCGTCCTTCCCATTTGGCGTTGCCGTGTCGCCTGGACCCTCCCACCCGTACCGTACCTCAGCCCACCCTCCCTCGCTCGCACTTTGCACCTCACCGCACGCTCACCGAAACGCTCCGAGGTCAACTACTTACCACTCACTGTACTGCATACCAGTCGCGACCAGACAGCGGCAAACGGGTGCTGGAAACAATTACCGCCTCCAGATTTATGCAGCTCCGTTGAAACCATTCCACGCCACCGCGCGTGTGGCCTCATCATAATCCGAGGTCACGGAAGTCAGGTTGCAGCCAGACTGACCTGTCTGACTGTAAAAGCCTAGACCGTTACAGGCAAAAAAAAGGCACAGGCAGCACACAGCGCCCGTTTATGTTGCACACGGCCTGGCACTGCCCGTCGCGCACGCCTTACCTCTGAAGGCCGCACGCTTTCGCCGGCAACGTGAGGATGCCAACACCTCAAAACGAGTCCCGCAAACCGTGCGTGTGTTACAAAGCCCGTACCCCCTGTGACGGCAGCTGCAATGCGGCGGCGTGACGCGCACAAAAGCGCCCGACAAAAACGCTTGCGCCGCCGTCACGGGGAATCGAACCCCGGCCTCCCGCGAGCAGTGCGGATCTATCCGCAAATGACAGGCGGGGATACTAACCACTATACGATTACGACTGTATCCCCTGAGCGCGGCCATTCGGCCGCCTGTCGCTCAGTGCAGCAACAAGAAGGCGCTTTCGCTACCGGGACTCGAACCCGGGTCTCGAGAGTGAGAATCTCGTATCCTAACCGCCTAGACTATAGCGAATCGCGGATGACATCATGGGCTCAGATTCGGGCGGCGGGCCGACCGTACGACAGCTGTACGGCAGGGTGAGCGCGAGGGAAACACATGTGGCCGGGGACGGGGGGGGGGCGGCGGCGGAGCGGGAGGGGTGCGTGGGAAGGTAAGGGGCTCACTGACCCCGACCCACACCCGCACAAGGCACCCCTTGGGCACAGCAGCTGGGCCCGCGGGCATGAGCGCACGCTCAGCAGGAGCGCAGCCACGCAGTGCCCCCAGCAAGCGTCAGCGGCCATGGGCCCTACGCGGAGCGCCATCAGCGGCGACAGGGGGTGGTGCAGGGCGGCCGAGCCGGGCGCACTGCCTCACCACCCCCAGCCGTACGGCATGTACGACCAGCCGTACAAGTGGCAATACGCCACTCGTACGTGGTCGAATGCCGGAGCACCTACCACGATTGTGCGAGCCAGCCCGCTCCCGTACGCCGCCGTTGCATCAATGTACGGCGTACGGTGCCTCCCAGAGGAGGTCCCTTACCCGCAGGCAGCGGGCATGTAGCTCCCTGTGCGGTGTCATAACATCCTCCGCGCATGGCAGACGTTGTAGTAGCTTCAATCAGTACCATACCAGGGTAACGTACCTACACGTCCCATGCGTCAAGGTCTCGCGCACGCCCCAAGCCAGCCGACACCCATCCGACGCCGGTCATGCTTGTTTCCGGTCATGTATCAGATTGACATATTGTATAAGGATAACAGTAATATGGAGCCCAATTTGGTGGGGTGGCGGGTGTGGTACGACGACCCAAGGGGTCCCCTGTAAAAAACCTAACCTAACCATTATGGAGCCCGACTGCAACTGCAAAAGGCATGTGGCCGGCCGGACCCTTGGCGCTTCTGCGGTGCTGGTCCCCTGGGGCCACTGCTGTTGCGGTACCGTCGCCCGTGCCGCCCCCTTAACCCACCGCCCCCTTCCCCCCCTAACCCACCGCCCCCTTCCCCCCCTCCCCGCCCTGCACCCCACCCGCACCCACCAGCGTGTTGGTCTGCCCCGCCAGGCCCATGGCCGCCAGCACCTCCTTGCAGCGCTGACGCCGCAGCTGGCCCAGGCTCTGCGGCCGCGCCGCCGCCGCTGCACCACCACCACCACCTGCTGCCGCTCCCCCTGCCGCTGCGCCCGCGGTGCCCCGTCTGCCAGGGCGGCTGCGCAGCACCAGCGCTGCGTGGAAGGCCAGCACCTCCCCGGCCGTCAGCACGGGCATGAAGTGGTCGTCCTGCGGGAGGGACACGAGGGGAGGGTGTTGTAGCGTGAAATATGCTACCTGGATACAGTCCGTTGAGGGGCCAGACTGCTGTCGATCTATTGCTGATTTACACTTATGTGCTCTACAGGGGGGCCACAACACAGTGGCAGGCAAACGAGCGTCAGCACTATGCTCTATCGCCGTGGTACATAAGAATGTATTGCAGAGGCACATAACAAGCATTAGCGCTGTGCCCGCATGGCTTGCCATGTCGCAACGCGGCGCGTCGAAAGGAACTTCTACACATTTGTGCACGAAGCTTCTGACGTGCATTGTGCGCTGCACGTGGCGGTCATACTCATGTCGACACCCTCCCTCCGCATCACGACGCACTCCCGGCATGCCCACTCTGGCTCTTGCTTGGCCTTATCTATGGTCCGAGACCAATTGGCTCTCGATGAGCTTTGTCTACGGTCCAAGCTTTATGGTCCGAGCTATTGAAAGCTCTGTGGCGGACACAATCTGCCTCCAGCCCAGCCGGTCACACGCCCTGCTGCCCACCT
Source organism: Chlamydomonas sp. KOR1 (assembly GCA_036984285.1). Classification (NCBI taxonomy): domain Eukaryota; kingdom Viridiplantae; phylum Chlorophyta; class Chlorophyceae; order Chlamydomonadales; family Chlamydomonadaceae; genus Chlamydomonas; species Chlamydomonas sp. KOR1. Next base: position 111,710 of record BQMZ01000083.1, on the reverse strand, counting down.
GCGGCACGTAGGCGCTCTTGCGCACGAAGGCCCCTGCGTCCCGCGGCCGGCCGTCCACCAGCACGCTGCCGCTCAGGCGCCCCACGTGCTTGCGTGCCGCCAGGATGTCCAGCAGCGTGCTCTTGCCGGCGCCCGAGGGGCCCAGCAGCCCCAGCAGGTCACCGGGGCTCACGCGGCCGTACACCCCCTGAGAGGTCAGGGAAGCGACGAGGAAGCGGGAGGCATTAGGGTTAGGAAGATGTCCTACTGCAGGACACAAGCACGTGGCGGCGTCGTGCTTGCAACGGGGTGCGTTGGTGCACGTTCTTCTTTCATAAATTGCCCTCTGCATCAAACATGCTTGCTTGCACATCATTGCTTAAATGCTAATGGCCACGCGTCACGCACGTTACCCATATCCAACCCATTACCGTTCCTACCACGGCGACCCTCGCCTGCCTGCCGGCACACCACAAACCACGCACCTGCAGCACCACGCGTGTGCCCGCGTGCGTGTCGTAGCTGCAGCCCAGGTCGCGCCACTCCACGCACAGCCGTCGCACGTGTGCACTGGCGCGCCGCACCACCACCAGATCTGGCACAGGGGCCACGTCGCCGCCCTGACGCTCATGCAGCTGCTCCCCGCCTCCCTCCGCCCCCTCCTTGAGCGCAAAGGGCGCGTGCTGGCTGGCCAGGGAACGCATAGCCTGGAGGCTGCGGAGGGAGACTGACAGGCTACGGGCGCGCGGACCATAAGGTACAGTAGCCAGGGACTGGGGCGCGGCGGGCGTGTGGAAGGTGGCTGTACGGCGTTGTTGGGGGACGCGGGTGCTCACCAGGGCGCCGGCTGTTGCGGGCTTGGGGGTGCTGGCAGCAGCAGCAGCAGCGGGATCGGTGGGCGGGGTGGGGTCGGTGGGCCAGGCGCGGGCGGTGGTGTGGAGGTCTGCGGCCGTCCAGCGGCGGTTGACCACGTGTTTAGGGGCGGCCATTTGCAGGTTGCTGGACTCGTAGAAGCTGTGGGCTGGGTCGGGGGGTGTTGCAGGGTGGTGATGGCCTTGTGGGAGCGGGCCGACGGGGTTGACAGTGCCGGTCGTGCCGCCGGTGCTTGAGCTGCTGCTGAGGCTCTTGCCATCGTGGCTGACGGAGGAGCCGGATGAACTGGCTTGGCGGTTTGGTTCAGTGGGCGGTAGGGGGCCCTCCTGCGTCGAGCTGTTAGGGGGCTCAGTGGCGCCAGGGCCACGGGCAGCGGCGGTACCTGCATGCCATGAAAACAGAAATTTTGGATCATGAATGGAACAAGTGTGTAGCACCTGGCTGGCAAATGTGAAAGGCCTGCTGGTGCTGCTCCTGCGTAACGCCACGACATCCGTGGTCTCAGGGGGCGACGTGCTCGCAACCGCGCCCTGCGCTTGGTCAGGCGCTCAGCAGTAGCTAAAGCTGCTGAAGGCTCACCAGATGTCCTCTCTTCCAAGTGGCCGTCTGCAGTTGGTGCCGGTCAATGCAAGGGCATTGAAGGCGGGGCAGTGGTTGGCGACTGAAAGTCCGTAAGGTACAAATAAGCAAGCTGGAAGACATTTAACATTCTTGCAGGAACGATGCAACCTTTGAGAGGTGGTCCGTAGGGTTTGGGCTGTCGATCTCGCTCTGTCTCAAAAGTGCTCTGGAACTCAACCGCCCCCGAAGTCTTTTCAGAAGCTTGCAGCATGGTCCTAAGTATGTTACTACAAAGCCTATTATCAAGCGCCAGCTTGCCGAGGTTTCAGACTGCCGGCATGCTCGACACCTGTGGCTGCCTCACAGCTACCTGCCAACCCTGCAACCACATTCCTGTTCATCCAGGAACCCAACTTACATGACGCGTGTGGCAGTGGGACCAGGGCAACTGGCGCGGTCGATGCCGACGTTGCGTGACCCGCGGGGTCGCCCTTGGCCCAACCGCGCTTGGCCTCGCCCTGCAGCTCTCCATCGGCCTGGAGTTGGCCCTTGTTATCCTCTTCCCCAGCGTTGACCTTGAAGGCGTCGCGGCGGCGGCCGCACAATGCGTAGTGTAAGCAGCAGGTGCAGCATGCGCGGAGCCGTGTGGCTAAGGCCGAGGCTGAGAACGTCCGGCGCCAAGCTGCGGCTGCCTGCGGCTTAGCCTTGAGGTACGATAGCAGCAGCCAGAACGCTGCGAAGACGTGCGCGAAGGTGACTACCGGGATCCAGAGCTCAAGCCACGAGCCACCGCCGATGGCTCCCATGGTAAGCAGCTACGTTATGACCGAAGGAGCTTGCTGTTAGCTATGAAGCCCACTTGGGCGTGGCGTGACAAGCCTGTAGGCGCGATGTGGGTGACAACCAGGTAACAACCTTGACGCGACTCTCGCGAAGCGCAGCAGCTGCCCCGCCGGCTCAGTTTGCGAGGCAATACAGGTGCGTACGCTTTATGTGACGTAGAATGCGCGTGGGTTGCGCCTGGTTGGGCTCAGGGAGGAAGGGAACAATGCAAATGACGAGGGCCGACCCACGGGTCGGGCCCATCGATCGTGTGACAGGCCGCCCGGGCGTCAGATATTGACAAAACCACACTGGCAGAAGAATGGCGCATGCGTGAGCATCTTGCAGAGAATGCAACGTTCCCGCGGTGATGATTTGCCGGGACGTAAGAGTCCAAGGCGATGCGGCTCAATGCGGGCTTCGTGCGTGGGGACCACAGCGAGGGAAGCCTTACGCCCGCCGGGGATATGCATGAGCTGATCGCATGACTTTTCAACTCTTTTCAGTTGTTCCAAGTCCTCTAAGGCAGCTTGAAACTCCATTTCCAGGATGACGGGAGAAGCGGCCAAGACGCCCGGGAGCGGCAACCCGACGCGCAGCAACCTACGGCCGGGGCTGCTTGCCACACTGGGCAATGTGGCATGGACCGTGGAGCAAGCTATTGAAGATTTACTGGTATGTAATGGAGGCTGTGAGGTCATTGCAGCATAACTGCGGAGGACGCAAATACCGTCAGCAGCAGCGTACGCCTTTTATTTGATGCATGGCACGAAGCTTTAGGACTTTGAGATTGATGCGTGGATGAGCCACTCTGTGCGTCCGAGTGGCGTTGTGGGTCGGCGTGCTCGCGTGCATTTCGCCAGAGTGTCGTCATTGCAAGCGTGGCCCCACGCCAACACCGCAAACCCCACGCTGCTGCTCCCGCGCGCGCTGTGCAAACCTGCAACGACCCCTCCACCCAGCACCTGCTGCGCACTTGTTGCACATCCCTACCACACTACAGCAACACTCTGTTCACCTTGTCCGCCAATAGCTTACAGCCATTTTACCCCTTCTAAACCAAAGCTGACATTGTTGAGCGGGATGAACGTGGTCTCACAGCCATGTGCCTGGCCTCCCTTCCATCCATCCCAAGCACACCAGACTCGTAGCTTCTCCTCCAACCCGCAACATACAGCAACGTATCCCTAGCTCAATTAACCCTGCAAACTCTTCTCTCGCTCCATGGGTGCCCTCATACATCCCACGGCCCTCGCCTTGCCAGGTCGGCTGGACGCCCAACAAGATCCCCGACCTAAGCGGCAAGGTGGCGCTGGTGACAGGGGGCAACAGCGGCATCGGGCTGGAGGTGGTGCGCAAGCTGGCACAGAACTGCGCGCACGTGCTCATGGTGTCGCGTGACAAGTGCGTGCGAGGGGGGGCCCAGGGGGCAGGAGGCAGGGGGCGGGATGGGAGATGGCAGCGACGCGGCAGGAACACACACCGTTTTGCACAGCAGGCTTCCACACAATATGGGTACCGGCATCTCAGCACAGGTGGTGTTCGCAACGAGTCTGTAGAGCAAGCCTGAGCATCCATGCGATCCCTGCGTCAGCGCGTCGGCTACTGGTACACACCTCGGCTTTCGCGCCCCACCCCCCGGTGCTGTTTGCCGGCCCTGGCCCCTGGCCCTGGCCCCTGGCCCGCAGGGAGCGCGGCGAGGCCGCTGCCGAGGAGGTCCGCTCCAGCCTGGGGATGTCCTCCGCCTCCTCCCTGGCGCCCGGCAGCCAGGCGCGCGGCCGCATTGAGGTGCTGCAATGCGACCTGGCGGACCTCAAGGCAGTGGAGGGGCTGGTCAAGGAGGTCAAGCGCCGCACCAAGACCACCGGCCTCAGCATGCTGCTGTGCAACGCAGGTGGGTACGTCGGCGGCCCGCGCATGGACACGCACGTGCCTTGGCTTGTAGTTGCCACCGGCATCGCTGCAGAGAACGCATTCCGATAACAATTTCATCCAAGCTAGTCAGGAGTTGGGTGGCGGGCGCAGGGCTATGTGCACGTCACCTCTGTCGTGCATCTTGTTGCACCACAGTGCCTCGGTGAACCAGTTACGTCCGCCACCCCAACCGAACCCCTGTCGGTCCCACAAACCTGCACCCTCCCCCTCCCCCTCTCCCTCCCCATGCAGCCCTGTTCCAGCCCGGCGCCTTCGCCACCAGCCCCGACGGCCTGGAGGTGACGCTGGCTGTGGACTACTACGCGCACGTGGTGCTGACGCTTGGGCTGCTGGACGAGCTCAAGGCGGCGGCGCCCTCCCGCGTGGTGCTGCAGAGCAGCCAGGCGGAGCAGTTCGGAGCCGTGGACCTGGCCAACCTCAAGGTAGGGGATTTGGGGAAGGCGGCGGAGGGGCACTGGGGTAAGGAGGGACCTGGCCGGCCTCAAGGCAAGGTGAAGGGGGGGAAGGGGCACTGGTGAAGGGGGGGAAGGGGCACTGTGGGGAAGGGAGGCCCTGGCAAGCCTCAGGGCGAGGTGTGGAGCGGAGGGGCACTGTGGGGTAAGGAAGGACCTGGCAAGCCTCAGGGCGAGGTGTGGAGCTGGGCGAGGCAATCGTTGGGGATCAAGGAAGGCAAGGAGTCCAACCTTACACCGCGGGGAAACTGAGGCGGTGTGCTGGCGCTGCATTGGCTGCGCTGTGTGTCAAACTTGCTTTGACCGAACTACCAAAGCCAGGTGCGGTGCGGAGCAGAGCAACTAGTGGGCGTGAGAGGCATTCGTTTCAGGCTGTGGCACAAGGCATCTTCCGTCGAGAGCTGCCGTACTTTAAAGCCCCGCAGCCAGCCACGTGGCCCCAGACGTCCCCGCGTCCCCTGCTGCACTTTGCCGCTCTGCGGTTACTCCCTGTGGTTCAGGGCGACAAGTTCACCGACAGCGGCATGACGCCCTACGGTTGCGCCAAGCTGTGGATGCTCATGTTCGCGGAGGAGCTGCAGCGCAGGCTGCGGGCTGAGGGCGGCAAGGCGGCGCAGGTGGGTCAGCACGGCAGCATGCCCACCCGGTGGGGCGGGTGGGTGGATGTGGACCTTTGGGCGGGTGGGTGGATGTGGACCTTTGGGCGGGTGGGTGGATGTGGACCTTTGGGCGGGTGGCGCGCAGGACGGTATGGTGATCGAAGTAAGAAAATCGCGTTTGAGAGATTCATGCCGATGCAATCCTCGCCTTGATTTCCGGTGCAGATCGACGTGTTTGGGGTGCATCCCGGCCTGGTGGACTCGCCCCTCATGGACAAGGCGGACACCAAGCGCCACTTCAACGCCGCACTCATCGTGCTGCAGGTGGGTCTGGCGGCATTAGGCTCCGTAGGCTGTAGGCTGGGTAAGCAGGAGTAGGCTGGGGGATGCGGGTGAAGCCGCAGAGCGCACGGACGCAAACGGGATGGCCCGAGCGTAGATGCTTGTATGCTACTACCCCCTCTCCGCCTGCCCCGCCTCCTAGACTGCGGTGCTGGCGGAAGGTCGTGCACCTTTTAAGCCCGTCCTGCTACCGCTTGCCTCATCACCTCGTCTCCCTCATCTGCACCCAGAACGCGGTTCTGGGCATGCTCACGTGCCCACACCGGGCTTTCTATACATCCCACTCGTGTTTACGCGTATCTCACACCCCTGTTCTTCCTCCCTTGGCCCCAGAACGCGGTGCTGGGCATGCCCACGTGCCCACACAAGGCTTGTCCAGGCATCGCACACCCATGTTCTTCCTCCCTTGGCCCCAGAACGCGGTGCTGGGCATGCCCACGTGCCCACACAAGGCTTGTCCAGGCATCTCACACCCATGTTCTTCCTCCCTTGGCCCCAGAACGCGGTGCTGGGCATGCCCACGTGCCCACACAGGGCTTTTCCAGGCATCGCACGCCCCTGTTCCCCCTCCCTTGGCCCCCAGAACGCGGTGCTGGGCATGCCCACGTGGCGCGGCTCCCTGCCGGCGCTGTTCGCGCTCACGGAGCCGCGGCTGCAGGGCCGCGGCTTCGCCTACATCGGGCCCAATTGGTTCAACACACACATGCTGGGCTTCAGGCAGCCGGGTGGGGGCCCAGGGCGCGCGTGTGACGAGCTGGCGCCGTTGAGGCGTTGCCTGCTGGCTCGTGCAGCCTCGCAGCAGTGTGGGCACGTCGTCCTTCGTTACCACTCTTTGCGTGTTACGGTAGCCCACCCGACTGTTGTATACCATATCACGGTCGCTAGGCCTCACCAGCATCTGCATCCTACAGCTTACCAGCGCGCGCCATGCATTTACTTAAAGCCTTCTTTCTTTTCCTCTGTCCCTCCGCTATCTTGCCCTGCCCAGGCAACACCATCTGGCGCGTGGGCGGCCCCGAGCTGCGCCGGCGGCTGTTCAACGAGACCGCCTCCCTGCTCAAGAGCCTGGGCCACAAGCCCGACCACCTGCCCAAGGCCGTGACCGCCGCGTGAGGCGGCAGCAGCTGACGCATATCCACGTAGCGGGCGGTGTCGGCTGCGGGGGGTGGTGCAGCTGGTGTGGTGTGGTGATGCCTGTGACCGCCGCGTGAGGCGGCAGCTGACACGTGTGAGGCGCAGAGGGCGGTGTTGGCTGCAGGGGGTGGTGCCGTTGACGTCGTTGTGGTGAGGTGGGGCGGCTGACGCGTGCGGAGTGGTGGCGTGCCTTCGTGCAGCTCCAGGTGGTGCACCGGTGTATTAAGTTTCCAGTCAGCACACGACGACGGCCGGTGGTTGGGGATGCGGTGTTGGATGAAACGCTGGGATAGCGGTGACGGTGGGCGGGACAGCACAGCTAAGGCGAAGAGCGTTCCGTGGAATATAAACGGTGCGTGGGTAAACATGATGAGGCTGCTTGTGGCCAAGGAGGAAGGAGCTGTATGTGACTGTGACACTGCCAACGATGGGAGCTCCCCTTGTGCCAGCTGAGCTACAGACAGGGCGAAAATGCGATGTGCCACGTGTCTGCCTGTCTGGCGGCTGCGGGTGGGGCGCGTCAGGCCCTGTCGTGTCTTGCGGGAGAGCCTGCCTGCCCGGCGCCCGCTCGACGCGAGTGCTGAAGCACCTGAGCCGCTGTCAAGTGTTAGTTGATAACCAGTTGAGGGTGCGTTGCTGCCGAACGTGTTGCATAGCGGCAGACCGGTAGTTGCTAACCAGACATGGACTGCGTCCTTATTCAGGCTGTTGCGTGTTGCCATGCGATGTATGTACCAGTCTAATACCGAAGCCGTGACGTTGTAGAGCGGAACCTGGTCTTGGCGGAGGATGCGATGTATGTTACACTGCAGGCTCAATGCGCCAATTGACAAGGTCAGGGATTGTCTCGGTCTTGAGTGTCGTTTCAGATTGTGGCACTGGCAGGGCACACCTCTACCAGTACATTCAGGGCCTTACAAGTCAAACGTCTCGCCGTGCACAACAGTTACAGTTACAGTTACAGACCCCAAGAGGGGCACGTCCGGAGAGCCAGGGGGCCATAAGGACGAGTAGTGCAAAATAATAACTAGTGTGCAGGGGCGGCGGGGCTTATTCGCCACTACCCACACGCCTCACAGCTAGCCCAGCACGCCGCTGGAGGATACGATGCCTTCCTTGCCATACCTCGTCCAGAAATGAGGCAAGGGCTATTGGGGGTGCCTCCATCATGTTCGAACGCATATTCCTTATCATGTACACACGTGGACTGCCCTTGAACGTCTCTCATGCAGCACACATGATTGAACACTCGGACAAAATGCAACGGACAGTACCAGCTCGCCACCTGCTTAGCCACCACATGCTGCCGCGCAACCCCTGTACTACAGTTACAGCTCCAAACAGCCAAATATTTTGAGCCGGCGCGTGCTGCTGCCTCGCTGGCCAACGTGACCTGTCGCGCTCATCGCCCGTCCTCCCTGGCCCTCTGCGGCCCCGGCCTCCGCGCGCTCCTACGCCGCCCCCTCCTCCGAGGGCTGCATCAGGAACTGTACGACAGCCACCTTGGCGCTGTCGTACAACCTCTGCGGGGCGACACACAAAGGACGTAAGCCGATACAATCCATGTGACAGCAGCACGGCAGCTTGTACGGACCGACAGCGCACACGTACTGCACAGCTTGTGCATACAGTCCGAGATCACAGTCAACCGCCTTCCCTGTTCTGCCGACCTCTGGGGTCCGGCCGCATCGCAGGTGCCAGCTCCTTCCGCCAGTGATACACCGTGCACACTCCCGACTATCCGCCTTTCCCCCGCTTCCCCACTTGCCCCGGTCCCCACCTGCGACTCCAGCAGCGCCGAGGGGTGGTCCTGCGCCAGGCGGCCCCCCGGCGCCACCTCCAGGCCCAGCATGTGGGTCACCTTGAGCAGCCCGGCAGCGTCGATGCTGACCTGTGAATTGGAGGAGAGGTGGGTAAATAAGCTGTGTGTTACAAGGGCTGTGAACATGTGTTGACCAGTATTGCACTGTTGGCAAGAGCCGGGGTTGCACAAAAGTGCTGCATTCTGGGGTGCAGGGCAACGTCGTAGCTTAGGGGCAGGGGCAGAGGCCGGAGGAAGCGGTAGAATAACGGCCAGGGCTTGTAGCGTAGGGTCGTACGGGTTGCAGTACGATCTCTGCATGTTTCCAAAGCCGTAACAGAAGCAAACGGCGTGCGTGAATGCGTTGTCAAGTGTGGATACAACGCTGTCCCACCTTTGTAGACACGTTGGCGCAGTCCTTGGGCGAGGGCAGGTTGCAGAAGGCGGCCTTGAGGTGGCGGTACTTGTAGTAGAAGCGAACCTGGGGTACAGTGGGAGGGGGCGGTGCGGGCGAGCCCCTCACGCACCGCGTGGTTACCTGGTGTCACATAAGTGCAGCATGCTGAGTTGTTGGCCCGTGATCCAGTCCCAGCCAGCTCTGCACCGCAATGCAGCATGCCGTCTGGCTGCTTGCTGCCTGAAGGCGGGTAGGTGGGAAGGCGCACAGAACACCATGGCCACCGTGCGGCACACCACCTTGGCCACCGTGAGGCACACCACCTTGGCTCTTACTCCCTCATGCCCACCTCCGGCTGTGTGCAGTGGAAGCCTGACACCTGGCTGGCGGGCAGCTCCACCTGGGGTAGGAGGCAGTGGGGGTGGGGGTGGGGGTGGTGTTAGGGGGGCGGGGGCGGTTTTAAGCGGTGCCGGGGTGGCGGTGTGGGGCTCAGAGGTTGGACACGTAAGGGTGCGTGCGGTGACTGCGTTGCGGCCAGCGGTCGTGGCGTTGCCACGATGGGCCAATACCCCCAATGGAAAGGCGGAATGTAGTACAGACAAAACAGCAGTCATGGCAGTGGGAATGGGAGTGGTCATAGAATGCGAATGGATGGCGAGCTGCATCTGTTCGAGACACAGCAAGGGTCCGGGCCAACAAGGCAGGCACCACCCAGGGGCGTCCAGGAGGCCACCACAGCCGCCTGTGCCCCACTGCCCTCATGAGTCATGCCCTTGAGCGCCATGCTCAAGCCCCGGGCCTAGGGGTGCAAGCCGACGATGACGCCTCCAGCACTCTGCCCCGTCGTACTGCATCCTGGCAGTACGCCAGGTGCTCGATCACCGCCTACTGTACGACACTACCTGTACTGTACGACCGGTGCACCCGCCCCTGTGCCCCTAGCATCAGCAACCTCCCCCGCACTGCCCCCCGCCGGCCTCCTCACCTCCAGCGCCCCGTGCCCGCTGGCCGCTAGTATGAGTCGCGGCGGGTCCTGCTGCAGCACCACCTCCACGGCGCCGCCAGGCCACTCCAGGTCCTCAACTGCCTCGCGCAGCAGCTGGCCTGCAGGGGGAGCAGCCAGCGCACGTGTATGTACAATAATGATAATGAGGGGGGGCATTATCTGATGGTCACGGACAAGCACGTGTATGTATATGTACACGTGTATGCTGGCCAGTCCAAAGGAAAGCCGTGACATTGTACGGCGGAACGTGGAGTGCATGATGAGCACTCCGACCCGCCCTACGGCCCTCTGCTACCGTCCTCTACAACAGCACGCTTGCACTGTTCTCCGCGAGAGCGCTCTGCTAAACCGCTGTGTTACCGTACCCTGCTACCGTACCCCACTACCCCCCCGGGGCACAGGAAGCTGGACGCGGGCTCCTGCCACGCCCTCGCCGACCAGCCATATGCCATGTCACCCACTGGGGCGTACTGCGCTACCGTACCCTACTACCTTACCCTACTACCGGACCCCGCTACCCACCTGGGCACAGGAAGCTGGACGCGGGCTCCTGCCAGTACTCCCCCAGGTCCACCAGGTCCTCCGCCTCCAGGCTCACCACGCGGGCCCACGTGCACACGGAGGAGGAGGAGTCGGCCATCCTGGGGCGGTGGGGGCGGCGGTGGGGTGGCGGTGGCGGTGCAGATGTGGGGTCGGCGGCAGTGGAGGCTGCACTCCCCCAACCCTCCCCCGATGCGGGCACACAACATCCGGGCAGACGCCATCCTTGGTCATCATCCACAACATTCACTCCTCCATCCCTAATCCTCAACTCTTTGATGCCTTACCCCACCCCCGCCCCTGCTCACTCGCACACCAGCTCCCCGTGCGGCCCAGGGTAGTGCCACGCCGTGGGAGCCCCCGCCGTGGCGAACACCGCCAGCGTGTCCAGCAGCAGCTGCAGCTGCAGCCCGAACTCGTGGCGCAGGTCGGGGGCGCACACAAAGCGGGAGAACAGCTGCAGCGGGCGGGGGGGCGGGGGAGGTATGGGGCACGTGGGGGTGGCCGGACGGAAGGTTGGAGGGTTTCGAGGTACAGGGATCGGGGAGGTCCGCGTTGGGTGTTAGCAAGGACAGGCATGGTGGGCGCCGTTGCACTAATTGCACGTGCAGCTTGCAGCGTGAGGTTTCGGGCTCATGCGGTGCTTGTGGGGTGACGGGGTGTGTAGTTTGCAGCATGACGGGGGGTGTGACCAGCAGTCAACCTGCGGCCCCTACCTGGGGCTTCAAGAAGACGGAGCCCTGCAGAGACTTGGACTCATCCTCCCACATGAGGCTCATGCCATATGAAGAGATAGCAACGGTGCAGACCTGAGAGTCACATCAGGAAGGCAGCAGTGAGCCAGCAAGGCAAACCCGAACGGCTCCGGGACGCTGCAGTGTAGAGACAGTTCCCGCACGGCCACATTACTAATCGCACCTGCTTGTTTCCTGCTTTGATGCATTGTAGGGCGGCTGTGAAGCTCTTGATGTTTGAGATGCCGAGCTGGACCTTGTTGTTGGACGCGTCGTTTCGCGCGGCTCCAGCCTCGGCCCCGGGAGGGGCCGCGGCGTCGCCAACGGCCCCTGGCTGGGCCATAAGATGAATGAGTTGTTAAGGGTAAAAGTTTCAGGGGCGAGAGGAGGTTTCATGAACCTTCCCGCCCTGGCCCCGAGACCGCCTAAATGGCTGCCTGTGGGCCGTGGACAGGCACTGTGAGAAAGCTGCCAAATGCCAACCACTCTCGGAGCTTTGCACGGCTTGGCCAACATGCAATCACCGTTTCCGGTTCTCACACAGACTAGTTGAGTTATGTCATATCACCTTTACATGCAAACATGAGCCACGGAGGCGCAGGGCACCGCGAAGGATTCCTTTCAAGCCCTCGCTCTAGGGCCCCTGACCGTATCCCCAAGCCAGGTCTGTTCCGTGGCCTGCGTCATTGTGGGAGCCCTAACTGGCCACACACTGCCCCTTGCTCTACACTCAAACACAGACCTGCCGCGACGTGGTGGTGCTGCGCTCTTACCCATCAGCGGGGCAGGCCGCACCACCGTATATCGTCTGAAAGTCACACTCGAATTGCCCTCGCCCCCTTCCACACCCATCTGCCCCTCGGTACACCACACGCTGCCCCTCGGCACACCCAGGCACACCACACGCTGCACCTCGGCACACCACACGCTGCCCCCTCACTGCGTCTTCTTCGAGCCCCTGCCTCGAGCCTCACACGCTTCCCCAGCTTCCCTCCCTATCCCGCCTCTGCCCGCATCCCCCTCAGCTTGCCCGCCGCCGCCTCTCCCCCGGCCCACCCGCCCCTCCCCCGCTTGCCCCTCCAGTCTCCCGCCGCCGCCTGCGGCCCCCGCCCGCAGCTCATCCACCGCCACACCCCGCCGTGCCGCTTCCCTGGCCTCCGCAAAGCAAGCCGCAGGGAACAGGACCTCCCGTGCGTTCCCCCAGAACCCCCTGTGGTAGCTATTGGGCGGCAGCTGCACCTCCACCTGCACCCCTGACCCGAACACACCGCTCCACAGCCTCTCCAACACGCCTTTACCACCCCTCCCTTTCCCGTTAACCCCCGACCTCCCACTCCCCCTGTTTTCCCCCACCACCGCTCCTGAACTGTGACCCTGACCTCCCGCCCCTGCTGCTACGTCTTTCTCCCGCTGTTGGCCCTCGTCCTGCAGCCGCTCCTTTTGCTGCCTCTGCCGCTCGATCGCAAGATCCAGCAGCGAGTGGTGTAGGTCGCGCCACTTGTACTGCTCGTATTGTGTACGGCCGATGTACAGCAGGTAGATCTGGTACGACAGGAAGGCCGCCATCAGGAAGGTCGCGATGAACATGAACAGGCCCATGGCCACCCCCAGGGGATAGAAGTACACCAGCCACTCGATCATCCTGCGAGACAGGCCACAGGGGGGAACAGGCGGCGTGAGGCAGGGCCCTGGGTTTGGCAAAGGCGAAATGCGCCCGGGTCCACAAGCGCGTGTGGAGATGACCATGGATATCACGATGTTGTCGCACGGCCACTGTGGCCTGAAGTACCTCGATTGCAGCCAGCTCACAGGTGCCACCACGTACTGAGCGCCGTCGGCTCCGGCACTCAGCACCATGCACCGATAACCACTACCACACCGATAACCACCACACCGATAACCACCACCACACCGCCTTGCATGACAATACACGCTTGCGCCCTCAACCTGCCCCTGCCCCTGCCCCTGCTTCTACTCCTGCCCTTGTCCCTGACCTCCACTCACTTGCCCGGCACCCTCCACAGCGGCACGACCGCCCCCGTGCGGTAGTTGACCAGCTTGACGTCCAGCAGGCCCCGCCGCGCCATCTCCCCGCCCAGGATGGCGGCGGCGAGGCCCGCGCCGTAGCCGCACATGATCAGGTTGGCGGCCAGGAAGGCCAGGAACAGGCGCGTGTTGGCGTAGCCCACGCAGTTGTTGATCCACTGGCAGTGGTGGTCGTGGCGGCCCACGCACCTTGGGGGTAGGTGCGGAGAATGGAGGAACGTATAAATGGGAGCAGAGCCCGCGGAATTTACGTGCCTCCCGTGGTATCAGGGCGGAGAAAGAGTCGTGAGCAGCATCGCAGTTTGCTTTTGCACCTCTATGTCCGGGGCACGTATGCGTTGTCCTGCAAATGCCCGCACCGGGTCCTCACCTGCCGCACACGCCGCAGTGCTTGGAGCGCGCGGGGCGCTCCATGTCGCACGTGGCGCAGTGCTTGGCGGGGAACACCACCCCGTCCAGGGGATACAGCGCGGCCCAGGCCGCCAGGTCCTCCCTCCGCACCGTGCCGGGGTCAGAGCGGCAGGCGGCCACGAAGAAGCCCAGGCACACCAGCACACAGCCCGTGCCGGTGACGCTGGGCGGGCAGTAAGGATTGTGTGTGCATGACACGGCGTGGGTTGGCGGTCAAAGGAGGGACCGCAATGTGGGTGGGGCGCGAGGAGGTCGGCGAGTGGAGGAACATATGGCGGAGGGCAGAAGCGTTGTCGGTTGGACGGGGGCAGGTTGGCAGACGCGATGAGTCATATGCGGTGGCACCTGATGGTACTGGTACCGGCTCCACCGCGACAGGCACAGTCGCGCAACGCAAAGTTGCTGCTGCTACCGCAACTCGTGTCAGCAGCACCCACAGGGCACGACCCCAGGCCACCCCTGCGCCGCCCGCCCCACTCACACGTGCATGGCGTCCACCCAGGGGTTGGGCAGCAGCACGAACAGGTTGGTCCAGTAGATCCACAGCCCCGCGCTCAGCATCACAAGGTAAGCCACCTGGGGGGAGAGCCGGGGGCGAACATGCAAGCACACGGGCATGAGAGCCGAGCGTGATAAGTTGATAACAAGTATGGAGCAGAGCCAACCTGCAGGCCACTTCCTCATCACTCTTGCATCTCGGCGGCAACTGCAGCAGTGGCAACTTAATCGAGCCATTCGCCTGGGTAATGCGAGTCTAGGAGCGCAGCTCAGGACCCGTGCCCTTCCGCCTGCTTTCCTCCGCCCCGCACCTAGCCCATCGTTCACCCCTAGCCCACATCCAACAGCACGTACGCCCTCCGCCCCCCACCTGCAGCAGGGGGTTAGGCCTGTCGCAGCAGGCGGTGTAGGCGCGGTCCAGGGCCTGGGAGCCGCGTGCACCGCACGTGCGGGCCACCAGCCAGCTGATGTCGGGGGAAGAAGGGGTTGGGGATTGTGGGTGGCGTGGGGCCATGGAGGATGCATGGGTTGCATGCACGTCGCTTACAGGATGGTGCACGTGGTAGGACGCACAATGAGACGCACGATGGAGGCATGGCATGTGGGGCAGCCAAGCTGACCGGGTGTCAAGCAAGAGAATGAAGGACTGGGGCTTTGGGGGACGGCTGGCATGGAGCGGGGGTAGTGGGCATGCGCACGTGCACCCACGTGCGCAAGAGTGGGCTGGGACGCTCAGCTGCTGTGTGCAGGGATCTGCAAGTTGTGTGTCGTGCGTGGTGACTCACTCGCAGCAGTTGCAGAGGCCATTGGTCAGCAGCCAGTGGGCCCTCTCCAGGAGCGTGCCCCGGAAGTAAGGGGACTCCCCAAACAATAGGATGAAGATGAAGAATGCCGTTCCCAGAGCGTATGCCCCCGCGAATATGAATAGATCCATTGATAGGGAGGGTGTGAAAGCGGCGAAAAGACCTATCGGGAATAGAAGAAGGCAAGAGCCAGGCAAGCTCAACTTTGCCGATCACATGGTCATTATGGCATATACAGTAGCCAAGGCCAAAGGGATGGCCTGTACCATTTTACAAGAGTGGGACGGAAACGGTCTAAGGTGGCCCGCCGGCGAACGTGGCCATGCAAATACCGGAGGGGACTCCCCTTGTCACCACCTCTAGCCTGCATTATGGTCGTGCCTCAACGGCCAACAAAACACAATTGTTATCTTGAGCTACTGCATATCGTAACTTTGCTAGGATCTTGAGTCCTTCGCCGCCAGTATACCTGACGAGCGGAACACCTGGTCCAGCAAAGATGGCTGACGATCAGGAGCTCCCTGTGTTTACGACAGCCAGCGATATGCGGAATTGGGTCCGCAAACAGAAGAAGAGCGGACGGAAAGTCGCCCTAGTGCCCACCATGGTGGGTTGCCGGCACGGCACTCCTTCCCACTTCGCGCGCGCTCAAGCAAACAACAACAACTGCGCGGCCCACAGAGTGCATTTCGCATGGGTTACCTTGCCAGTGTGCTTGGTGCCCTGCGCCCTGTGCCGTTTTGCACACACTGATAAGCGTGCCAGCGTGCCACGTGTCATTTTGGCCCCCGAGCGCTAATACCACTCCGCTACCTGTGGCCATCCCCCACCGCCAGGGCTATCTCCATGAGGGTCATCTATCGCTCGTCAAGGCTGCGTTGTAAGTTCGCTGTGGTGCATGTGCATCAGGCCTTTTGGGACGCCGCGGGGCCGGGGGTAGGCGCAGGTGAATGATGAGGGGCAGGGGCCAAGCGGTCGTTTGTGTTGCCGGGAGATGTCGTGCACTCAAAGGCTGCACACTGAAGGAGCTCAAACTGATCCACGAAGTGCAGTGCACCGCTGCGTCTTAGCTTCGTTATTGTAACGCGTGTGTGCGGGGTGTCTCGCGTGAAGAGGCACGATAGCACCGAGCCTGGCACACCTGCCCATGTTGCCACATGCATGGTGCACCGCACCAGACGCCATCACCGGAGTCCACCTGTCATCGCCCCTGGTGATACTTACAGGGAAAAGGCGGACATCGTTGTCGCCTCCATCTACGTCAATCCTACTCAGTTCGCGGCACACGAGGACTTTGATGTGTACCCTCGCAACGCGGTGAGCGCCTGCACCACCACAAATTTGACCACCGCACGGGGTCCTGCTGGAGGCAGCGTGGGGAACGGCTATGGGCTGCTACTGCGACACATGACACGGCCTGCAGTGCGCCAGACTGCGTTGGCCAGCCCATGGCGAGATGCGGTGCATCAACGTGGCTGGGCTGTGAGTGTGTTACCTCTTACCTGCCACCGACCTGCTGGTGTGCGTTGTCAATCCCGCCGCCTCTGCACCCCCGGCCCCCGACCCTGACCCCAGGCTGAAGACCGGGCCAAGCTCAAGGCTGCCGGCTGCCACGCCGTGTTTGAACCAGAGTCGCTATACGTCCAGAGTAAGCCGATGCAGCACTGCGCCCTGCAGGGTCTATCGTACGGCTTTCCGGCCCTCCCTCAGCCCCAAACCCTAGTCGCACGTGCGGTCCACACCCTACCGTGCCCACCACCCGTCACGTTTACCCACCCTCCATAATCCCAACGCTTATTCAACACCTCGCCCTTTACCCATTCCACACACCTGCTGCATCCGACTCCTCGCCCTTTACCCACTGCCCACACCCGTTGCACAACTTGCCTTGAAACATGCGTTCATACCTCCCTTCGCTGCATCCTACCACGCACCTGTCACAATCCTTTCCCTGCTGCCTCTGCTAACCCACGCACACAGCCCCCGGCACCTCCGAGTCCAACAACGTCGTGGGCCGCGAGACCGCGCACCCGGACGCCCACGAGACGTGGGTCACCGTGGAGCGCCTGCAGCGCCCGCTGTGCGGCGGCTCGCGGCCGCACTTTTTCCGCGGCGTGTGCACGGTGGTCACCAAGCTCTTCCACGTGGTAGAGCCCGATGTCGCGGTGTTTGGGCGCAAGGACTACCAGCAGTGGCGGGTGATCAGCCGCATGGTGCGCGACCTGGACTTTGCGGTGGAGGTGGCGGGCATGCCCATCTGCAGGGAGGAGGACGGACTGGCCATGAGCAGGTGGGCGTGGGGTAGGTGTAAGCATGAGGAAACCGTGTAAGGCGTCAGGGTATCACGGAAACGCAGGTGCCTGCACGAGAGGAGGAGGTGGGTGCAGGTGGATATGGGGTGCTTGCTTTTGCGGGATTTGGGATGCATAATGCGGGCACAGACAACACGATGAGCAGGTGGGTGGGGGTTAAAGCAGCAGGAACAGGGGTACAGGGCCATGGGGAGGTGGGTGCGGGATATAACGAGGGGAGGGGTAAGGGGCCGAACAGCGCGGGCAGGAGCAGGTGGCGGCGCAGGGGATGCCAGGCGGTATGCAGGATGCGTTGCATGGGGTGCCGTACCACGTGCTGCTTGGGCATGCCAAGATCGGTAGCGTCAGGCACGTGCAGCAAACATTCGTGCCCGCACTCGCCTGCCAGCGCTCCTTGCTGGCAGCTATGTCAGCAAGCTCGTTGTCCTTGTCCGATCGGCAGAAGCCACACGCCTAATCCCATGTGTCTGTACCTGTGCTGCCGTCGCATGGCTCCTGCGCAGCCGCAACGCGCGGCTGTCCCCCGAGGCGCGGCAGAACGCGCTGTGCATCAGCAGGGGGCTGCGGTGGGCGGAGCAGGCGGTGTGCAGCGGGGAGGTGGCGGAGGCGGCGGCGGTGGCGGAGCGGCTCAAGGCAGACATCGCCGCAGCGGGCGGCACCGTGGACTACGTCGAGGTAGGCACGGGCACTGGTGTGTTGCGGTTGTGCGTGCGGTTGTGCACGAACTGCGTACTTTGCAAAGCTAATGACAAAAGCCGAATGGGTCTTGGGCAGAACTTTGGTCGAGGTGGGCGCATCCGTCACGAACTGCGTATGTTGCATGTGGGTTATATGCGGTGGGTGAATAGGGGCATGTCAGGGCAGCCGGGCGTGAAATGGTTGGGGTGCTTAACGGTAAGCCACACGCAGGCATGTGCTGTCTTGCAACTCGTGCACAAGTCCCGCGCTCCCGCCCCTACAGTTACGTTACGTTACGCGTTGCCCTATTTCACAGTTGTCCTGTTTTGCCGTTGGCCCCCGCAGCTGCTCCACGCCGAGAACCTTGGGCCCATCGCCGAGTTGGCCGCACAGCCGGTGCTGCTGGCGGTGGCGGCGCACTTCCCTGCTCGGGACCGCGGCACCGTGCGCCTCATCGACAACACGGTACTCACAGCGCCGGGGGCGCCGCAGCTGGCGTGAAAAGGGCACGTGCGCGCTAGCAGGGGAGCCCTTCGCGTTGTGGGCTTGAAGGAGCGGTTGCCATCAGCCTTCGTGCATAGGATAGTCTGCGGGCGTCGAGTTTGCTTAGTGAAGTGGAGGTTTCGGGATGTATGCGGATGGGAAAGGTTAAGTCGGTTGGCCAATGTCGGCTTGGGGGTGGTATGTTCCAGGTACGGCAACATGGCACAGGCATGGCTTTGGAGCTGCACGTGCGCGGTTGCAGCTGGGCAGGGCGGGTGTTTGGGGGGCAGGGACGAGGAGCAGGGCACTGGTGGCGTCCGCAGCGCTATTTTCCCGAATGGCGCAAGCGCTTGTAGTAGCGCAGTGTACCGTACGGTGCTATGACAACTGCATGTATGGGGCAGAAACGTGCGAGATCACCGTATTGGTGCGGACGGCGCATGAGGCCGCTGACGGCCGGCCTGATATGCATGGTTGCTTGTGGCCTGCAGCACGTGAGGCCTCTGCACACAGGCTGCACCCGTGCGTGTGCAGCACGGTATATGCGACCATGGCCCTCCCAATGGCAGTGTAACATGCGAGACAAGACTCAGTATATGCCACTTCCTTCTACCAGCTTCGCACCAGCTTGGCAACGCTTCACTTAGTGCATGCATGGGTTTGCTATTGTGCACGCGCCTTGCATTTGCGGCAGGAGCAAGCACCGAAGCCATGGCCAGGAGGACACTAGCAGGAGCACATGTTGTACAACGGTCAGGATATGCCATCCTGCCGCGCCCAAGAGCCCGAAGTGTTGAAAGTTGGGTCATCCGGACAGCCCCTCCCTTTCACGCACGCACGCTCTTGCGTGCTGATCACTGCCATCGCGGGCCATGCTGCATGATAGGATGCTCGAAATAAAAGTTGTCTGTATCTTCTCTCGTATGCACTCCTATCTTCCTAAGCGTCCTGCAGGAACTAGCACGGCCAAAACGCACTTGGCGACGCCTGCGCTCTGTAACGCACAGTGGGGTGATATGTAATGCTGTCCACACCACACCTCGCCCAACGCCTACACCGCTGAATACGTTGAACGTTCTACGGGTACGCCGCCGCGTGCGTCCGGGGCTCCAGAAACCACGCATGACGTACGGCACCGTGGAAGCTCACAAGCGTGCCCATCCAGGCCATGCAGCACTGCGGCTCTTACGTTCATCAATACACAACCACATGCTCCACAACGCCAGCTTCGTTCTCTGCCCTCCACCCGCTCCTATCCCCGCCAGCCCATATGCAACACCAGAGCTCCCCAGCCGTCCAAAGAGAGCGCCCCTTTCGGTGTCCGATATATACAACATTATGACTCAATACACAACTCCAGCCAAAGCCTGCATCCCGCCGTGCAACCGCACTCCACCCGTCCATGGTTCGCCGCCGCTGGCACCCCGCCACCCTACTCACGATCCCAGGCTCATGACATACCTCCCGTCCCCCCGCGCCGTCAGCCCCTGGAACGACCGCCATTTGCCCGCAAACGGCCACAGGTTCACCACCCCCGTCGGCGACACCGCGCCCTCCAACACCTTCGCCGCCTGCTCTTCGCTGTAGTAGGGGTACTCCCTCGCCAGCGCTGCCCTGCCCCTGCCCCCCCTAACCCACTCCACCCACTCCGGGTCCGCGCTGAACCCCGACCCGATCACGCCCTCCACAAATTCCCGCACCGTGACCGGCCCCGCCAGCTCCACCGGGCCCCAGGGGAACTGCCGCTCCAGCCCGTTGTTGGTCACCACCACCTCCCCCTCCGGACACAACACCGAGTCCCACACCAGCCGCGGCAGCGGCACCTCCCCAAAGTCCATGAAGCACTGCTCATCCTCATCCTCATCCCCTTCCCCGTCCTCATCCCCTTCCCCAACACCTTCCCCGCCGTCCTCGTCGTCGCTGTTTGCATTTGCGATATCGATGTTGCTGTGCTCGCAATCCATGCTCTGCGTCATGAGCGTGGGCTGCTCGGGCAGACGCCAGGACATGTTGGCGCGCAGGAAGTCGTGCAGGTCCGCCAGCTGCCAGCGGATGGCCTGCACCCCGGGGTACATGGCGCTCAGCTGCTGCTCCAGGTCGTCCTGCCAGGCGTCAATGTCCTGTGCAATGTACGGCATGCAGGGGGGGGGGTGTCGCGGGTTTAGGCGCGTGTGGGATGGGGTGTGGGTGTGTTATGCGTAACGGTGTGCCGCGCGTCGCGTGCGGCGAGAGCTGTGGGGCCCCACTGCCGGCCCAAGGCTGATTGAAACGTGCTATACCTGTGACGTGCTGCTCCCCATGCTATGTGCTAAGTTAAGGCGTCTAAGCTATCAGGATCCCGCCAAGCAGAATCCCCATGACGGTGCGTGCTAACGGTGCCGTGTGCCGGGTGTGCCAACCTGCCCACCTGAACGTTTGCCAGCCACTCAGACTGCACGGGCACGTACAGTGCGGTCGTGCTGCCCTGGCGCCATTCATCAGGCGAAGGCAGAGCGGCAGCGAGCTGGGGAGGCAGCTTATGGGCTGTGGTGGGGGCTGTTGGTGCAGCATCGTCGAAGGAGCCGGTGGGGGAGGTGCCGGGGGAGGTCACAGGTGTGGTGTCAATGTCCGTGGCGAAGCTGCTGTCTGCAGCCCCCGAGAAGCCGGTTTCGGGTGCAGCATGCAGGCGTGTCCGGCGGAGGCGGAGGCAAGAGAGGCGGCCGGAAGCGCTTTGTGCTGGGTGGGGGCTGAGGGAGGCTGGCTGCGGGGGGGAGGAGCGTCGAGACCTTGCCGGGCTGAGCGGAGCGCAAGGCCGACGGCAACCCTGCCCACATGGGTAGAGCGCGCAAGCTGCCGGTAATTGCAGGGAGATCATTATTGTTGGTATGTATATGGCAGGATATTAAAAGCAGAGAGCCTAAAGGCGCGAGGAAATGAGAAGCTTTTCCACCACTTTCCACGCAAGCAGCTTTTCGCTTGCGCCACTGCCTCCTCCCTTGTTGATCTTGCGCTGTATCTGCTTATTGCTGTATGTCGTAGTGCGACTTCTAGCTTTGGGCGCAAGCGCGCCGTGAAGCGAATCCAACTTTTTGCAAGACTCCCCGTACCGGAAAGCATCGACTGTCTCGATCGCGGCAGGTAAGCAAAACCCTGGTATGGAGCGCCATAAATCTAACACCAGCTGTTCGCCACATTGACATGTTGGTGGTGCGGCAGCGTGGGCGATCATGAGTCATGGCCGCCACGTGCCATGCCCCCGAGGGATACCGGTACGACTTCAGCCACCGACAGCCAGGGCACTGCATGCCGACAGCCACTGTCGGGCTTTAGGACCGCTGCGGCGTGGGGTGGTGGTGGGAGCATGTGGAAGGCGTGACAGTTGCACGTGCACGTGCAATGCGCACAAGAAATCAGTCACGCCATGTCACGCCTACCTTCCTTTGCCGCTTGCCACGGCTTACACGGATCTTCAGGCATTTCCCGAGCGAACACCTTGTGCAGTCAGTTCTTGTGCCCTAGACAGGCTTGCGGTGGTAACACTCCTGCCACGTCCGTCAGGTAGCAACGGCACAAACTCGCCGCTGACCAGTGCAATGGCACCCGCCGTTGAACCAGTGTACCTCTCCGCCTTCGCACTGCATCGCTTGTTGTCTCTCAGCGACATGTGTATGTGCGCCCATTGTGACGCGCGCGCGCCGCGCGCGTCACACATGCAGTTCGCACGGCTGAGTTACCGGTGTAACACAGCAATCAAGTTATGACCTCATCAGCATCAAACCCGAGCAAGTCAAGGATCCAGACCAGGGCGTCTCCATCACAGTTTGAAGCCCGCCCTGCTGAGCCATATCCCAAAAAACCCTTAGAACGCCGCAACCCTCGCTCCTACTACCTGTACTCGTCCCACCCTAGAGGGCAACGGCACCCGTCACACCAGTTCTACTGTTTTCCCTTACACCGTGTTACAGCAAAACCCCCACGCAGTCCACAGTGCCCCCATCCTCTCTGCCCCATAGCCCCACACAGTCAACAGCCCCCTACTACACTTTCAACCGCCCCCGTCCCTGAGATACTACCCTGGCCGTAGTCTACGCCGCAACCTAACGCCGCAATCTAACGCCGTACTCCAGCGCCGTACACCTACGCCGTACTGAGCTCGAACCACTGCCGCAGCAGGTCCGCCAGCGTGGCCGGCAACGACGCAATGTCCCGCAGCACAATGTAGTACGGGAACGGGAAGGTGTCCAGGTACTTGGTGAACACGGGCTTGCCGCCCGCGAAGCTGACGCTCTGCATGTCCAGCAGGCTGTTGCCCGGGTTGTCCAGCACAATGAAGGCCAGGCACACGCCGCGCTTGGCGGCCATCTCGCGCACGGCGGCGTGCAGCGACTCCTTCTCGTGGAAGCGCCCATCGGCGAGCACCAGCACCAGCTGGTGCAGGTCCTGCGTGCCAGCACCGATGCCCCCCGCGCCGCTGCTGTGGCGTGCGGTGGCGAGCATGTGGTCCAGGGAGCCCATGAGCTGCAGCATGGGCCGGTCCGCGATGGTGTTGTCCTGACGGAAGGTGAGCCGGGCGGCGAGGGAGGGCCCCACGGCGTCCGAGAAGGGTGCGTCCAGGGGGTGCAGCGGCACCACGCCCTCGCCGCCGCCGAACTTGAGCACGCCCACCTGGCCCACCTCCAGCCTGGGGGGTGTGAGAGAGGGGGCAGGGAACGGTTGACACATGGTATGGCGTGTGCGGCAGGGGCAGGGTGGGAGTGGTCCTTGCGGCTGGATATTGCCGCGCTGCCGTGCGCTGTTTGGCAGCTCCGTCTCCATGCCGTGACTCCTGTGTAAGTCACCGCATCTCAGCCCGCTGAGGCCAATCGAGCAACAAACAGGTTCCCAACTTGGAACACCAGCGCCCAGCCTTCCCTTAATGCACATGCACGGCCTGCTAATGGCTTGAGTATCCGTACAGACCGCTGTCAGACAGGTCCACACCGTTGCGTGTCGCCTTCCTGGTCCCCAAACCCTCCCCCTCCCCCTCCCCCTTACACACCTGCTCATGGCCTTGCATATGAGCGCCAGCGCCTCCAGCGCAAAGCCCCCGCAGCCGTTCTCCGCCATGGATCTGCTGTCGTCGCACGCCAGCAGCACCTGGTAGCGCCGCTTGTCGGGCCGAGAGCGACGCAGCCAGATCTTGTCGCGACGGAAGTGCGAGGCGATGTAGCCAATCACCTTCTTCATGTTGATGCGCTTGCCTGCGTGCAGTAACACACAGTGCAGCACGCATAAGCGCTGCGATGAATGCATGGCAGGAAGTTCCGTGTCGCCGACGGCCCTCCACCTCGAGCCAACGTGAGAGGTACTGGCTCCAGGGTTGTTAGGAGCGTATACCGTGCACAGAAACACCGAGGAAGGGAAATGGAAATTTGCATAGGCCGCTTGACCCACCCGTGCGGTAGTCTCCCGCGAGCTTGCTGGCCAGCGTGGGCTCCAGGATGAGCCGCAGCTGCTCCGTCAGCTCGCCGGCCAGCCCCGAAACAAGCGCCTCGCAGCGGCTCCACACCTCGGAGCCGTACGACAGGTCCTCGCTCGACAGCTCAGAGCCCGCCGCGGCGGCGGCGCGCATGCGCTCGTCCAGCTGGCTGCGCAGGGCCTCCGTCTGCAGGGGTGAGGGCGGGAGGAAAGCACACGAGTTGTACACGGGCACTTTGAGTGGAGGAGGAGCCGAAGGGCACAGGCAACGGGACAAAGCGGTTTCCGCACCAAGGACAGTGCCTGCCTACGATGGAGTGTACAGCAGGTACGAGTCGTACAACAGTTGCATTTGCGAGCTGTCCCACGCACCTGCTCGGGTGTGAGGCCGGCCGGCAGCAGCCGCAGGTCGTGGTGCTGCTCCTGCCCCGCCTCCTCCTCGCGCAGGGAGGTCCCCGCCAGCTTGGCCACCACGCGGCTGCGCTCCACGTCATCGTCAGCCTCGCCCTCCTCGCCCTCAGCCTGGGGTGGAGCCAAGGGCGGGCGGCAACCGGCGTGGACGCGTGTTAGTGGGCTGGGCGCTCCACTGACTGGTGCAGATGAGCCATGATCTTATGCCACCAAAGCCGGACCACTCAAGAACCAAAACGGCTGTCCGTCGTACCGGCGGCCAACACACGCGGTACCTCGTGGGGGCTCCCCCGACGAGCGCAAGGTAAGCCCGCAACGGTACTATGCTGCCAGCACCGCCTTACTACTGCACAGTACCAACCGTTTCGGGCGGCGAACAGGGTGATAGCATATTACCGTACTTAGCCCAGCACGGGTTTCTGTGCATGCCTGCACAGCGCATGCCATTTACAATAAGTACGCTGCCCACCTGGTCACGCCGCAGCAGCTCCTCCGCGCTGGGCCGCTCCTCCTTGCCGCCCTCCGCCCCCTCCTCCTCGCCCTCCTTCTCCTCGCCCGCCACCTTCCCCTTGCTCTGCCGCCCGCCCCAGTTCTTGGGCAGCGCACCGCGCATCACCGCCGACCGCTGCTGCCCCTCCTCGCCCTCCTCCCCTTGCTCCTCCTTCCCGTCCTCCTCCATCGCAACAGCCCCGTCCTCCTGCCCCTCCTGCTGCTGCTGCTGCTCCTCCCGGCGCTGCTGCAGGAGCCCCTCGTCATTGAGGTCGTCTGCCTGCGCAGCCGCCTGCTCCTCCGTGGCAGGGGCCAGCGCCTGCGTGTCCCCAGCCCTCCGCCGCTCCTCGGCCCCCAGGAACTGGAACTCGGCGCCGGCGGGCGGAGCGCTGTCGTCCTCAGCCGCCCCCACGGCCGCCATGGCAGCATCGTCTGCGGGACACAACACAGCAGCACAAGGCGTGAGCTCCAGGCCCTCGCTTGGTCCCACCTGCTTTCCTGTACAACTTATTGCTTGCTTTAAGGATGGTTTCCTGCTAATCCTCGTCTGGAAAATACGCTCCTCCTTTAACCCGCCTTACCTTGCTGCGGCTGCGTGTCGGCCTCGTGCTGCACCGCCAGGTCCGCCCGCCACCGCTCCAGCGCATCGCCCAGGTTGCGCAGCGGGTTGGGCTCCTGCTGCCGCCCGCCCCGCTGCTGCCGCTGCCGCTGCTGCTGCGGCGCGTCCCTGTCCCCGCCCGTGATGGGCGCAGGCGCGCCCTGCTGCGCCCCCGACGCCAGCCCCGTCGCCGCCTGCCGCGCGTTGGGCGCCGCATCCGGCGCCGCGGCCGGGTCCTCCTGCTCCTCCCCTGCTGCTGGCTGCGGCGCCGCCTTGGGCTGCTGCCCCGCCGCGTCCCCGTCCTGCTGCTGCTTCTGCTGCTCCTCAGGCGCCCCGTGCGCGCGCCCCGCGCTCTCCAGCTGCTCCGCAGGTGCACCGCCGGCAACGCCGCGCGGGCCAGCTTGCTGCTCCGCCTGCTGCTGTTCCTGCTCGGCGCCCTGCTCCTGCCCCTCCTCGCCATCCTGCTGCTGCTGCTGGTCCTCCTGCTCCGCGTTGTCCACGGCCATTGGCTCGGGGGCCTCGTCGGGTCCGCCCTCGGGCTGCTGCTCGGTGGGGTCCACCTCGCCAATGCCGCCTGCAAGGGGTGTGTGTAAGCCACAACCGGAGAAAGGAGCTTTGTACTGTGTGAGGCCGTCGGGCCAAAAGCGCACAACAGTGAGGATTCTTCGTGATCCAGGAGCTGAAGGCCGCAGCCGCGCAGGGACGGCAAACACCAACGATCAGGCATTATCAATGGCATTACCGTGCGCACTTGTGGAGGTTAAACCGTCACACATCTCTGCCGGTGCTCCCCTGCTCACCCTGTGCCTGGTCGGCCATGTCGGTGTCTCCATCTCCGTCGCCGCCGGGCTGGTCCTCCTCCTGCCCGCCCTCCTCGCCGTCACCACCCTCCTGTGCAGCCGCGGTAGAAACACAGCAAAGCGTTTGGCATGTGCTACGACAATGCACTCCCTTCATAGGTTTAGCAGTCAGCCGCTAAGACTTGCAATCGGGCCTTCCCGACCCCTCCACACAAAGGCGACAAGCCTCCCATAGCCATCTCGAGCCACCCGCACGCACAATGCCCCACCAGCAACCCACCCCGCCCCCACCTGCTTCTGCTCGCCGCCCTCTTCCGCCATCGCCTGCTCCTCCTCCGCCTGCCCCCCGGCGTCCTGATCCTCCCTGCCCTCCTGCCCCTGCTCCTCCTGCCCCTCCTCCTGCTGCTGCTGCTCCTCCTGCTCCCCGCCGTCCAGGTTCATGTCCTCGGGCAGCGCCAGCTCCTCCTCGGCCGCCTGGGGCGCGGCGTGGTGGCGGTCCTCGTACTTGTCGTCCGTGTCCTCGTTGACGGGGCCCTCGCCCTCATCGCCCTCCTCCTGCTCCTCAACCGCCTCCGCGGCGCCGTCGGCGGTCTGTGGACGGGGGAAAGAAGTTTCTAAATTAAAAGGTCAGAAGCGTGGACGGGGGAGGTCGGGGTAAAAGCATGATGTGTGTTGCGGCAGCAATCGTGGTTGAGTCGCAGCACGCGTGTGGCGAACGCTTGCCATGGAGCCGCCCCAAAGGAGGGATCGTTGGCCCCCCCGAACGTCCTGGAGGGCCCGTAGGGCCTCCGAGCCGCTAACAGGATCCAGCCCTGTGAGGCTGGGGGCCCGGGAGGCCGCAGCATTGTAACGCAACCGCTACGACATGCCTTGTATGCTTGTGCTTGCTCAGCCGCATGCGGGTACCCCAGCAGCAGAACGGTTCCCCTCGGTTCCCCACGGCACGGCACCCACCGGCTCGTCCTTCTTCTTGTCCTTGCCCTGCTCCTTCTTGGGCGGCTCCTTGCCGGGCCCGTCCTGCTGCTCCTCCTCCTGCCCCGCAGCGTACTCCAGGTCCGTCTTGTCCTCCACCTGGATGGGCGCATTCTTCTCGTACTTCTCGCTCTTGTCTTTGTTCTTATCCTTGTCCTTGTCCTTGCCGTCGTCCTCATCGTTCCAAAGCCGCTCATCGACAACCTGCACGCGTTGCAAAATAAACAGGCATCTAGTGAGGCAACTGGCCTGGTTGCCTGTGAAAGCACTCGGCGGATGCAGACCATCAAACCGTTTGCCCTGCACGCCCTTTGGGTTCCACAAGCTGGTCCTGGCGAACTGCACACCAGGCAGGCATCTCCCCAATACCCCCAGCAATGCGGCCCGTCCTTTATCCTCCTGTGCAACAAACACGCGTCAAATACACATCCACCAGGAACCCTTACCTGTTCTGGGATTCGTGCTCTACGCGTGCCCAAACTCCCACAGGCCCCTCTGCACTCCAAACTCCACCCCACACCCAACCCACCTCCTCATTGTCCCCCACGTCGCCCATCTGCTGGTCAATGCGGTCGTCATCGCCCTCCTCGTCGTCGCTGTCGCGGTTCTTGTCCCTCTCGTCTGTGGGCACGTCGTGCAGCGCCCCCTCGAAGTCGTCGTCCATCTCCACCCCCTTATCTCGCTCCTCGTCCTGCGGCCCCTGCCCCTGCTCCTCCTGCTCCTGCTCCGGCTGCTGCTCCTGCCGCGCTGCTGTGCGCCCAGCAGCTGGTCCTGGTCCGTCAGCTGGTCGCTGATGTCCTTGGCGCCCTTGCCGTCGCCAAGGCCGGTGCCCTCAGCCTCCTTGAACTCGCCGGGACCGTCGCCGCCTGGCGCGGGCAGAGAAATGTGCGGGACAAACCGGTTTAGCGGCTAACTCAAACGTTCAAGTACTGCACCCATGACGCTACTGTCATCGCAAAACGCAATGTTTGTAAGCCGCGTTTCCTTCCACACCCTTTCAGCAGTCCACCACCCTTCAACCCTGGGTATCGTGTGAATGGGTACGGCACCACTTGTACAACCGGTGAACCGTTGAGAACCCATACGGTACCGCCTCCCCTTCCACGCTTCCATCCCACTCACCCTCGACCTCCTTGGTCTCCTCCGGCACGCAGTAGCCCTCTTCCACAATGGTGGACAGCACCGCTCCCACAACGTACGACAGCTTGCACGTGGACCGGTGGAGCGCCAGCAGCTGCAGCCCCCGCGCCCGCAGCGCCTCCGCCGCCAGGCCCAGCAGCGGAGCCACGCCACGCAGCAGCGCCCGGGTGGCGCCGCCGGGCTGCGACGCCGCCGCCGCCAGCCGCCGCAGCAGCGCCGCTGACCCCGCCGCCAGCTCCCGGCCGCGCGGCAGCTTCAAGCCCGCTTCATGCTCGGCCGTGCCGCGGACCAGCGCCTGTGGGTTGGCGGACCCCTTGGCGGCTCCTGCATTGACGCCGTCGGCCGCTCCCTTCGTGCCTTGCTGCACCTGGCTCGGCTGTGCCCACACCAACAGGCTGCGGACGAGTGCCTCCGCCGCCTCCGCCACCTCACCCGACGGAGCGCCACCGTCAGCGCCTACAGCAGTGCCGGCGGCACCGCCACCCAGCGGCTCCGAAGCAGCCTCAGCGGCAGCCGCTGCCGCTGCCAGCGCCGTCGCCAGCGCCTCAATGCCTGGCGCCGCCGCTGCGCCGTCGACCCGCTCCAGAGCCGCCGTCAGCTCCGCACTCGCCGCCGCCAGCGCCACCTTGTTGGCCGCCGCAGCGTCAACCGCCGCCTGCGTTGCCCACGTCACACCGTCAACCGCAGCCCCGCCTGCCTCCGCGCCGGCAGGGACGCTGACGGCACATGCCGCCAGTGCCGCATCCAGCCGCCGCTTGCACGTCGCCGCCGCCTCCGTCGCCGCACGGGCTGCCCCCAGCGCGCACCCCAGAGCAGCCGCCTGGTCCGCCGCCGCCGCCGCCGGCGCGACGGCGCCGTTGCATGCCTCCAGCAGCTGGCATGTCTCCGCCCCTAGCAGCGCCAACGAGTCCAAGTGCTCCTTCTGCCCGGCCAGCGCCGCCAGGGCCTCCGACTGGACAACCCCACTACCCGCACCGCCGGTCCCAGCCTCCCGCAGCCATCCTGCCATCCTGTCCAGGGCCTGCACTAGCGCCGCCGTCTCGCCCAGCGCCCGCCGCTGCCGACGTACAACGTACAGCACGTGCTCGCACAGGCGGCGGGCGGTGCTGACCTCCGCCAAGGACAGGTCCTTGTGCGGCTGTGCGGCACCACGCCACAGTTTCTGCAGCCGAGCCATTGAGCGGTAGTAGTAGTCGTCCGCGCGGGACCAGCTGTCGGCGGCGTGCGCCGCCGTCAGGTCATCCACGGCGGCGGCGGCGTCGCCGGCGGCCGTCCAGAGCGCCTCTGGCGCCGGCTGCGGGTGTTTGAACCAAGCGGCGACGTCACGGTCGTGCTGCGGCACTGCCGTCACACGGCGGGACAGCCCCTGCTGCTCCAGGGCCGCAAACAGGTCGCCCAGCGCCTGGCGCTTGCGCATGCGGGCGCCCTTGGTCACGTCGGTGCGCAGCTCGTGCGAACGCACGATGGCGGTGGCGGCTAGCTCGTCGGGGGTCATGGCGGCTGCGTCAGCGTGGTCGCCGTCAGCATCATCAGCGGCAGTGGCAGCGTCTGGGAACAGGCTGCCGCCAAGCACACGGCCAAGGCGCGAGGCTAGCTGCGGCAGTCGGGGCAGGTAGGCGCCAGCGGCGGTGGCAGCGCTGCCACCGGCTCCGCTGCCAAGCGACGTAAGGACACCCTGCAGCTCCGCGTCTTTCGACACCGCCTCCGCCGCCTCCGCCGACAGCTGCGCCCATCGCGCCTTCGCCTCCACCGCGTGGCCGCCATGGCCGTCCGGCTCCGCACCCGCCAGGTCGTTCGCCTCCGCCTCCGCCTTGGCCTGCTCAGCAGACTTTTTGCCCATCTTGGCCTTCTTTACAGCCGGCTGCTGCTTGGCATCCCCGTCCACCCCCTGCGCTTTCCCTTCAGGCCCCGCGGCGGCGGCGGCGGCGGCCTCCTCACCGTCAGCGCGGTTGACCGCCGCCGCCGCCCCCGCCAGCTCCTCGACCCCCATGCCCTTCACGGCGGTGGCCAGGGCGGTGGCGGCGGGCTGACGCAGCACCTCCTCGGCGCGGCGGCTGAGGCGGTGCAGGTAGCGCTGCGCCTTCTCGGTGGAGGCGCGCATGGCGTAGTAGCCGCGGTCGTCCCACTTTGCCAGCTGCACAAAGTCCTGTGAACAACAAAGGGAGCGCAGGGGTAGCAGGGCATTAGCAAGCCATGATGCCCGGCCTACATTCCGTGCAGGGCACGTGCCGGTAGGTACGGAGAGGCTCACGGC
The DNA here is from genome assembly GCA_036984285.1 of Chlamydomonas sp. KOR1. NCBI lineage: Eukaryota > Viridiplantae > Chlorophyta > Chlorophyceae > Chlamydomonadales > Chlamydomonadaceae > Chlamydomonas > Chlamydomonas sp. KOR1. The sequence goes on along the minus strand of BQMZ01000083.1, from coordinate 81,204 downwards.
TCCAGGTCAGGTTTGGAGAAGTACCCACGGGGCCGCATGTTATTACAACGGGCCAGCGTTGGAGCCCGCTCCCTCAGCCCCGAACCCACCTGCAGGTCCTTCTCCAGGGGAGCCATGCCCTCAGCCAAAGCTGCGTCCACCGCCCCTGCAAACTGCCCGTAGTACCGCACCACGTTGCCCAGCGCCGCCGCCAGGGGCGCAGCCAGCGGCCCCGCGCCGCCGGGCTGCCGCTGCCGTACACGCACGTGCGCCTCGAACGCCCGCAGCATGGCCAGGCGGGCGCGGAACTCGCCCAGCGTGCTGGTCTGCACGAACGACTCCAGGGTGGACGCCACACGCCGGTACGTCTGCTCCTGCTCAGCCGGCAGCGTGGCCGCGGCGGCAGCGCCGCCGTCAACCGTGGCAGCGTCAATCATGGCAGGGACGCCCTCCAGGCCCAGGAGCAGCGGGACGCCGCTGGCGGCCAGCGCCGCTGCCGCGTCCGCCGTAGCGGCAGCGGCGGCGGCGCTGCCGCTGCCGGCGCCGCCAGTGGTGGCAGCGTCCTCGGCGGGCAGCAGTGCGGTGGGCGCCAGCAGGCGGTGCAGGTGAAACCAAGAGCGGTGCGCGCCGGAGGCATGGCGGGCCGCCACGCGACGCAGCAGGCCCTTCCAGGAGCTCAGCTCCAGGCGGCGCCAGCGCGTGGCGAGGGCGGCTACAGGGCCTAGCTGCGCCTTGAGGGACACAAACTGGGCGGCCGTCTCCTCCCACACCTGGGCGCGAGAGAAGAGCAGCTCCAGGCCGGTGAGCGCCGTCTTGAGCGGCGCCGTCAGCGGCATAGCCAGCACGCGCAGCGCGATGGAGCGCAGCTGCGTGAGCAGCGGGTGGTCGGGGTAGGATGCCAGCAGGCCACGAAGCCGGGACTCGAGCGCGGACACGGGCTCCTGAGGGTGGGATTGAAGCAACAGCGGCAGTTGAAAAAGGACTTCACAAAACGCACATGTGGCTGTAAGGCTCTTGGAAAGTACGGCTTGTAGAAAAGCTCAAGCTGAGGTGAGCAGGAACGCACAGACGAGGCGTCACGGTCCCATGGAAGGGCCCATGCCCCACGGCCCCCAAGAACACTTCCCCTCCAGAGGTGCTGCCCACTCTTCCGCTTCCCCCACCTGCATGAGGCTGATCTCCTCCACGCACGCCTGCTGGATGTCCACCCCACTGTCCTCCTCCCCAAAGATCACATCGCCCTTGGCCCTCTTCGAAGAGCCGGATGCCGCCTTGCGCCCCCCCGCGCCCCCCACTCCCGCCGCCGCCGCCTCCGCCGCCGTCGCCGCCGCAGCCCTGTTAAGCTTGTTGTGCTCCACGCACAGGCGGAACAGGTGCCCCGTCTCCACCTCCCCATCCAGCTCCGCCCCCAGCCTGAACCCTACCGCCGCCATCAGCTCCGACCCCAGCTGGTAGCTCCTCAGGAACGCCGCCTCCGCCTCAGCCCCTAGCGCATCCCGCCCATTCGCACCCACACCCACACTACCCGCAGCCTCCCCGGCCGCCTGCTGCTGCTGCTGCCTCTCCGCCAGCACACCGTAAACCGCCGCGTGCAGCCGTACCACATCAGCCAGCAGCTCCCCATCCAGCAGCTGCCTTGCGCCACTGCTCTTCGCCTGGGCTGCTGTTGCCGGCCCCTCCTCCTCCCCACCTTGCCCCCTCTCCTCCTCCTCCTCCTCCGGCTCGACCTCTCCCTCCACGGGCGCCACGTCCTTGAAGGCTGCATAGTGGTCGGGGAACTGCACCCGGTAGTCCACCTCCGCCTCCGCGTCGTCGTTGAGGAAAGTGCTGTTGCTGGTCTTGGTCTTGAACTGCTGCGCCTCCTCCTCAGCCGCCGCCTCCTCGTACGCCTTCAGCGCAGCCCACTGCTCCACCAGCGAACACAGCAGCCGCTCCAGGGACACCAGCAGCGCCCTTGCCTCACCCTCCGCCTCCTCCACCTGCTGATCCTGCTGCTGCTGCTGCCCGTGCTGGTAAACATCGTGGCCTTGACCTGCATGCGGCAGGACGTGCCCCCTGGACAGCGCCTGCCGTGCGATGGCGTGCAGGGCCACACGCGTGGCCTGCAGCTTCACCTCGAAGCCCGCCAGCTCAGCAGCCTGGGCAGCGCGCCCCGGGTCGGACGCACCCGCGTGCTGCAGCTGCAGCTGCTGCATGTGTCTTAGCGCCGCGGCGCGAGCTGCGTGCTGCAGCAGGTCCAGCGACTCCGGCTCTGCTAGGTGGTGAGGGGCCAGGACCGCAGGTGCGAGTGCCGGTGAGGGGCAGGAGAGGGCTGTGGTAGGGGTGGGGGTGACGGCAGGGAAGCGCATGAGCCCGGCCACCGCCGCCCCGATGGGACCCAGGTGCGGGGCCTCAGGCTGCGGGCCCGCGGCGGGCGCCGCTGCGGCCATGAGCGCCAGGCCGCGCACCAGCTCCAGCACGCCCAGCTGCACCGGCTGCACCAGATCGGGGTACCTGCAAGGAGTGGTGGCGCGCAGGTGCAGGGGTGAGGCGGTAGGTGCTGTAGAAGAGAGCACCGTGGCTGCGGGTGAGGGGCAGCGTTTGCCCGAAGGCTACTTAGCGAGGACAACTCGCCAGTTGGGATAAGTGCAAGTGATACACAAGGAGCAAACAGGACTACCCACCATGCGTACTGCTGGCCGAAGCGCTCCGCCCACGCCCTCGCGTTGGCGGTCCACACCTCCGCCTCCTGCAGCGCCGCCTGCACCCCCGCCGCCGCCCTGCCCCCGCCCGCCGCCACCCCGCCCAGCGCCTCCAGCAGTGCCAGCAGCCGCGGCGGCGCCGCCAGGCCGCCCGCGAAGGCCGCCGCCTCCGCCTGCAGCGCCGGGTAGCGGCTGGGCCGGGGGCGTGGCACGCAGCGCGCCGCCGCCGCCTCCATGGCGGCCAGGGCGGTGGCGCGGCGGGTGCGCAGGCGGTCCAGATGGGAGGCCTCGCAGGGGCCGCCGGGCAGCTGCTGCAGCGCCTTGCGGACCTGCAGGGCATGGGCGGTGTGGTAATCCACGGACAATTTCCTCTTGGCGTCACGAGGGATAGCAACAGGTTGAGGAGAGTCAAGCAGCACGTTTAGCACAAGCATGGTTGGACCTGGTGCACACATATGATGCCCACCTGGATTTCCGGCTGCAGCTCCGCCAGCACCACCTGCTCCAGGTGGTGCGCCTTGAGCGCGTGCTTGCCCGCGGGGTCGATCCCCAGCGGCGGCACCACCAGCTGCAGCCGCAGCAGGCCCACCAGCGCCCACGCCCGTCCGCGCAGAGCCAGCGCAGCATCGGCCTCCGCCCTCTGGCGCGCTGCCGCCTGCAGCACCGCCGCAGCGCTGCTGCTGCCGCCGCCACCGCGGCCTGTGGTGGTGTTGGCGTTAATGGCACGTGTGCATAGGAGCAGCCCCTCAGCGACGGCACGTGCCGCGGGGAGCACCAGCTGCTGCAGCAGCTCCACCAGTGTGCTGTGCGTGCTGTGCTGCAGCAGGGAGAGCAGCTGCTGGCACAGGTCCTCCGGGGCCGGCGGCTGCAGGCTCAGCAGCTGGGAGCACAGCATGCGCAGCGCGTCCCGCTGGTGCTGCTGCGGCAGGCTCGGGGCGTGCGACAGCAGCAGCTGCACGAGCAAACACCCCAGGCCTTGCCACTCGGCCTCCACAGGGGGCTCTGAGCTGGGCACATCCGCAACCTGCAACGAGCTGGTTATGCTGTTGGTGCTGTCGGTGCTGCTGATTTTCTGGCGCTGCTGCAGGACTGTGGCCACCGCGGCCCGCAGCTGCCTGAGGCGCATGGCCTTGCTCTGAACCAGGGAGGCAGAGCTGTGAAGCAGACGCAAGGCACAGGCGGAGGCAAGCGGGCGGTCTAGGGCGGCAGGGCCACTGGGCAGCTGCCTTGCCAGCGCCGACCCCAGCAGCCCATGCGGAGCAGCAGGAGCACCCAGGCCCCCTGCCTCACCGCCGCTGCTGTAGCAGTTGCGCCAGGTGGAGGTGTGCCAGCTAACCCACATCTCGTGCGCGAGGGCGGGGATGACCACCCGGCAGAGCTGCTGCCAGTCGAGCTGCTGCGGCTGCGGTTGCTGTGCGCCCTTGCCGCGTTGCTTGCTCCTTGAAGTTGCAACCGCAACAGCCTGCTGCTGCTGCTGGTCCTGCTGCTGCAGCACGTCCTCCAGCACCCACACCAGCTGCTGGCACGCCGCCACGTCAACACCCGACCTGCTGGACCCCTCCATCGCATACCCCACCGCCGCCCGCGCCCTCTCCAGCAGCCCCTCCACTGCGCCCATGGCCGCACCTACACGCTGCAGCACCACCAAAGGGCCAGCGCCCTCCTGTCCGCTGCCTCCAGGCCCTGCGGGCCCAGCCGCCACGCCCACCACCGCCTCAGCCCACTGCACAGCCGTGGTACAGAGCTCTGACAGCAGCGGCAGCTGCCCCCGCAGGCTGTAGCAGTCCTGCAACCCCAACAGGCCCAGCTGGAGCTGCCGGCAGCTGGGCGAGACCATCCACGCGCTTGGCAGCAGCAGCGCCGCTGCCGGCGCCGATGGTGCCGCCGCCGCCTCCCGCGCCATCTGCCGCATAAGCCACTCCTCCTCCGCAGGGTGCTCCAGCACAGACGCCACTGCATCACGTGCGCGTGACCCCAGAGAGTCTCCCAGAGCAGCAGCAATGCCTGCGCCCTGCTCCGACAAGGTGGCTCCGGAGCCCCCAGGCTGCTGGGCGCCCGCCGTGCCCATGGCTCCGGAACCTGGCCTCAGCGCCTCCATCAGCGGCAAAGAGCCCAGCATCGCCAGCCCCCTGCCCACCGCCCGCCTCAGCACCGGGTCCGTCGCCAGTGTCAACGACACCGCCGCCGCCGTCCTCTGCCGTACGGCCGGCGCTTCCTCTCCGTACAACTCCTCCACCGTCCGCGCCGCCACCGCTGTCTCTGCCGCCGCTGCCGCCGAAGCCGCCAGTGCCGCCGCCGCCTCGTCCTCCTCGCCTCCATTGCTAGCCCGCGCGTCCCGCGCCGCCGCCGCCGCCTGCTCTGCCTCCGCTTGCGCAGCCGCCGCCGCTGCCTCCAGTATGAGCCGGTCCAGGTCCAAGCCAGCAGCACCGAGGCCCTGCGGACGGCCCTGCGGGTCCAGCGCCGCCGCTGCCACCGCCGCCGCCACGACGCGTCCCTGCACCCCAGCGCCCAGCAGCTGCTCAGTGCTGGGCAGCACCGGTTTGCCGCAACCGCGCCACGCCAGGGGCTTGGCGGGCCGCCGGCTGAGCCCCAGCGCGTCGGACATTTGCGACCTGAGGTAGTCCAGCCGTGCCGCCGCCGATCCCGCTGACGCTGCTGTCAGAGCAGTGGACACCGCCGGGTGGCTTAAAAGTGCTGCCAAGGCCTTATCCATGCGGACCCAGGTCCACGTCAGCTGATCCGCGTCTAGGTGGTGTTGATGCTGCTGCTCGCCAAAGGGGTCCGACGGCGCTGAGGTAGCAGCGGAGGCAGGCGCGTGCAGCGGACCGTGGACGGCGCGCCACAGGGCTGCACGCCAGCCTTGAACCGCCGCCAGGGCGTGGGGCAGAGGCAGCTGCCGCTTCTGCTGCTGCTGCTGCTGCTGCTCATGTTGCTGCTGGTCGTCCTGTGACCCCCATGCCTCGTCCGGCAGCACCTCCGGCTGCAGCAGCGCGTCCTCGAAGTCGGCAATGGCTGTCAGAAGCGGGTACAGCACGTCCACAGCCGGGTGCTCCGCGTCCGTGGCTGCCCTGCATTCAAGAAGGCGTTCGAACGCCCGGTGTCTCAGCTGTAAATGGATGGACATTAGTGCTCCAGTATCAGGTCTGGTCGCCAGCGACAACAAGGCATGCATGCACAACTTGGGATAGGGGTTCATTCTCAACAACGCACCTCTCCTCTGGCCGCAGGAACCTCCAGTATGACATCTGCAGGGCCGACGCCTGACCGCCCGCCACGGCAGCATCCACGCCCGCCACCACGTGCTGCAGCAGCAGCCGCCAGCACAGCGCCGGCTGCAGGGCCCTCAGCCGCGCAGCCCGCTGCTGCAGGCCGGCCCACACCGCCGCCGGTATCCCGGGCGTGTACGGCAGTAACAGGCCGTCGTACCGCACATCCAGCGGCTGTAGCTGCTGCAGCTGGCGGCTCATGCCCGCAGCGCCCGCGGCGTCGCATGTGGAGGCGAGCAGCTGCCTGGCCAGCGGGTGCGACACCAACGCAGACACCAGCTGGGCGCACAATCCCACCAGCGGAGACACGGACGGCTGGCCCAGCGGCGGGGACACCAGGGCGGCGGCGGAGCGGAGCTCCTCCGCAGCACCCGCGCACGAGAGCTCCCGCAACCGGGCGTCCAGCATGCAGGCCCGCTGCGCTAGGCACTGCGCTGTGGCCCACAGCAGCTGCTCCAGGTGCTTGGTCAAGGGCGTTGCGCTCCCGCTGCCAACCACCGCGCTGGCCCCTTCCGCCGGCGTCATGCCGTGCAGCACGGGGGCCACCACGTCCGTCGGCGCTGCGTCGAGTAGCCTCGCCGCCGCCCACCGCACAGCCGCATCCGCCGACCGCATCGCCTCCGCCAGCCGCCGCTGCACATCCTGCCGTACAGCACCATCATGCCGCTCGTCCATCGCCGCCGCCAGGCAGGCCCCGGCGAGGTACGACAGGAGCGACGCGTCGCGGGCTGCGCCCGCCGCCGCCGCCGCGCCCGCCAGCTGCTGTACGGTGGAAGCCACAGGCCACGCGGCGGGCGCCGCCAGCATGGCCTGGTCCAGGGCGGCGGGCACCAGCGCCTGGCCGTCCAGCAGCTCCCCCGCCGCCTTGCTGCACACCGAGCCGTCCTCCTTCCGCAGCGACACCACCAGACCGTCGCCGAAACCACCACTGCCCCCCACCACCGGCTGCTGCTGCTGCTGGTCCTGTCCCTCCATGCCATCCACCTCCATGGCATCGCCCGCCTCCGCTGCTGCCAAGGCAGCACCGGTAGCATGAACGCCCTCGGCCCCGACCCCATCACGCACCAGCGCCTCTAGCACCTCCCCTGCAGCTGCCGCCTCCGCTGCACTGAAGCCCTGCCCCCGCACGTACACCTGCGACCAGCCTGTGCGCACCGCCTCCTCAAGGCCCCAGCCACGTCCCAGAAGCGCCGCCGCCAGGCCCGCCGCCGTCGCCGCCTCCCGTAGCCCCGGCTGCTTCTTGTGCCCCTTCACACACAACGCACACAGCGACCCGTGGGCCACCGCGAACGCCCGCAGCAGCCGCTTGCTGGCCACCCCCTGCGACCGCACCACCCTGACCACATCCTCGTCCACCACCTGCTCCACCGCCTGCTGCTGCTGCTGCTGCTTGGTCGGCAGCAGGAAGATCTCAATGCCACGGTTGCGCATGGCACGGGAGACCTCCCCGTGCCGGGGATCCAGCGCCAGGATCAGCCGGAAGCTGGGGTGCGGCCGGATGACCCGTGGGCCACCTGCGCTGTGGCCGCACTCGTTCAGGTACAGCACGCCGCCCGGCTCCAGCAGCGGGTTCAGGCGGTCCAGCACGGTGGGGTTGCACAGGTTGGCCCCCTCCAGCAGCACCCAGCCGCCGCACTCGATGGCGCGGGTCAGCGCTCCGTCAACCCATTCGAACCGGCCGCCGACGGCCGCCGCCGCCTCGTCCGCCAGCAGCGCCGCCAGGCCCTCTAGCTCCGCCTCCGCCGCGGCGGCGGCGGCGCGAAGGCCGTCGCCGTCGCCTCCATCGCTGCCACCACTGCCCGCCGCCGGCGTGTCGACCTCCATGGCGGAGGCACCGCCGCCGTCGGCGCCGGCGTTGTACGACAGCAGGGCGTCAATGCCAGTACGGCAGATTGCGACGACGCCGCGGAGCTCGCTAACGCGCTGGGCAGCAGCGGCGAGGGGCGCAGGGGCGTCCGCCTGCTGCTCCCTTGCGGCCATGGCCGCCAGGTGGGAAGCCCAGGCGCCCTGCAGCTGCGAGGCGGCGTCCACCAGGGAGCTGTCCGCACAGGTGGCGGTGCTGCTGGCAGCGGCGGCGGCAGCAGCGGCTGCTTGCTTGGCCTTCTTGCTCTTCTTGCTGCTGGTCTTGGCGGTGGTCGTGGCGGGGTTGGTGGTACCGGCGGTGGGTGTGTTATTCGCCGCCGCGCTGGCCACCAGCAGCCGCTGCGTCACGGCCCGCACCAGCTGGGACACACGGTCCGAGGCCTGCAGGGCAAGCGGAGCATTTCCGGCAGCGTCACCAGCAGATCAAATACAACACGGCAGCTACAAATACCACCTTGAACAGTTGCAAGCAGCAGCATCGGCTCTCTGCACAGCAAGGCCACCTGACCCATCTAGGTGTGGTGCAAGAATGTTGTTGTAGCACCAATTTAATAAGCGTGCATGGAAATTTTTAATATCAAAACATTCTGCGCCAATGTACACCAGAAATACGCTCGCACCACGCCAAACGCACCTCCTGCACCCTCCTCTCCGGCTCCAGCTGCTCGAAGCTGCCCAGTAGGTCGCTGGTGTCTGTGCCGCTTGTCAGCGCCAGCTCCACCAGCGGCACGCCGCACAGCGCCGCCGCACTGCGCGCCAGCGTGGTCTTGCCCGCGCCGCCGCCGCCCACCAGCAACGCCATCCACCCGCGCGACAGCGCCGTCAGCAGGCTCTCCAGCAGCGGCAGCGAGCCAGGCAGCAGGTGCAGCTGCTGCACGGGCCGGGTGGGGGCGGATGCGCTGGCGGCAACGCCCGGCGCGGACTGCGCTGGCGGCAGCACGCAGCGGGGGAGCACCGCCCGGCCCACCACCACAGTTGCAGGGGAGATGGCCACGGGGGGCTGAGCCTGCCAGCTGTCAGGGGAGCAGCCCCAAGCGGCAAGGCACAGCTTGGACAGCTTGGTACGGTCCTCGTGAGTGCGGAGGCGGTGTGCGAACAGCATCAGCGCAAAGTGCTGTGCTGCGGCGTCCAGCGCGCCCGCCTCCGCCTCCGCTGCCACACTGTCCGCTGCCGCTGCCGGCGGCTTGGGCACGGCCCCCTCCACCAGGTCACACCAGCGCAGCAGGTCGCGCAGGTTGAACTCCCACGGCCCGCCCGCCACTGCAAAGTCGCGCACGCCGGCGGCCGCCGCCGCCGCCGCTGGCCCGCTGCCGCTCGCCGCTGCCTCCGCCGCCGGGCCGCCCATACTGGCGGGCAGCGGCGGCGGCGAGGCGGCGGTCTGCATTGCATCCAGCAGGTCCACCATGCGGCCCAGGAGCGGCTCCGGAACCCGCGGGTGCAGCGACCCGGCGATGAACAGCAGGTCCTCCCGGTGCAGCAGCTCCACCGTGACACGTGTGAAGCGGTTCAGGAAGGAGCGCGGCAGACCCTTGCGGCCGCCGCCCTCGCCTACCGGGTTCTGGGCAGCGAACAGCCGGAAGCCGGGATGGCACCTGAACGTGGCCCCCAGCTCGGGGATAAACACCTCGGACCTGTGGTCCAGCAGCGCGTTCAGGCCCTCCAGCACGCTCTGACCAGCCAGGTTCAGCTCGTCCAGGAGCACCCAGTGCCCCGCACGCAGCGCGCCGAGCAGCGGGCCATCGCACCATGCGAACTGCCCAGGGGCTCCCCCGGGTGCGGGCAGGTCCGCGCCCAGCAGGTCCATCATGTCGGTCTGCTCCGAAAGGTTGATCCGCACCAGCGTCTGGCCCACACGCTTGGCCATGGCAGCCACCAGGCTGGTCTTACCCACGCCGGGGCTGCCCTCTAGCAGCACCGCCTTGCGTAGCTGCATGGCACGCAGCAGCCGGAAAGCGTTACGGGCGGTGGTGGGCGCGCGGAGGGCAAAGCCACCGGCGGCGGCGTCGGCGGCGGCGCCGTCTGCGAGCGGGATGAAGAAGGGAGGGATGCCCCAGTGGCCTGCCGGCGGCGCCGCCGGGACTAGGCTGGCAGCCGCCATGTCGTCCAGTCTGTCTAGGTGGCCCTCGGCCAGTCGGGCGTGGGGCACCAGGTCGGGCGGGAGCTGCGTGGCCAGGAAGGCGCTCAGGGCGGAGCGGAGGGCGGAGGCGGTGGCGGCAGGTAGGCCAACGCCCAGGCCAATACCTGCGGGGGTTTGGAGGCGTCGTGAGGGTACTTGAAAAGAGCTCTAACAAAGCATATTACTCGGAACATATTAATCCTGCTAAACATAAAGCCGTGACGTGGTAGTGCGGAACTTGGTCTTGACGGAGGTCCCGCGTCGTCTCACGAAGGCACTCGGAACATGTGCAGTGCACGCAGTTCCAGGTACAGAACGAAAGCATGGCAAGCAGGTGAACGGAAGGGAACAATGAAAGTTGGCATTCAGGCTGTGTGGCTTACCGTCTAGCAGGGTTAGGTGCGCCCCGTGGGCGTACGCCGCCAGTGCGCCCAGCTGCCCGCCCGTGGCGTTGACGAAGCCCACCCAGGCCAGCAGATCGCGCACGCTGAGTGGCTGCCGGGCCCCGCTGGGCTGCTGCCGCGCGTACTCCTGCCAGAAGCGCAGCAACCGCTCCGCAATAGCCGAGCGGTGGACTTCGTCTGCGCAGATGATGAGTATTTACCCAAGCGAAACCGTCAGGTAGCCGAACAACGTACTGTCTAATAAACAGGGCTTCTCATAGGGCTCTAGTACTCCCGTACCCACGAGGCCATGCTGTCCAGTACGAAGTACTATAAGTAGGTAGTATGAAGGCTTTGCAGCAAGTTCAAGTGCATGTGAAGGGACAAACTTACCTGTGAGCCGCGCCTCCAGGATTGCCCTCATCTCCTCCAGGTCCTCCATGGCCGGCACCCACACGGTGGTGAAGCGGTTGGCCAGCGCGGGGGACAGCTCCTTCTTGCCGAAGTCCCCTCCCGGATTCATGGTGGCCAGCAGGCGGAAGCCCGGCGCCGCCACCACCACCTCCGCGCCCTCGCCGCCGCGCTCTGCCAGCGTCAGCGTGCGCCCGGGCTCCAGCACACTGCAGTAATACACAGCAGGCGCGTGGTCCCTTTACTTTTCGTCCGTATGGCCCCCTGGCTCTCCGAACGCGCCCTACTGGTCCTGCAACTGTAAGTATAACTGTGACTGGTTACAACGTCTCCGTCGCAAGTGTGTAGCCCTCACACAACCAGTCAGAGGCAAGGCAAATGGAGCAGAACAACGCGCGCATGGTCGTGGCGTGCAGTGCCTTGCATGGTCGTGGCGTGCAGTGCCTTGCATGGTCGTGGCGTGCAGTGCCTTGCATGGTCGTGGCGTGCAGTGCCTTGCATGGGTGGAGGAACGGACAGCTAGGCACAACTCAACGCAACATCCTGGCATCCCAGGGGCCGCCGTAATGTTTGACACGTGCCACGTGCAACACAAGTGGCACCACTACCACGCTGCTAACACACACGCGCTGCCCGCCCGCCTGTTGGCACCGCGTCCAGTGCAACCAAGCTGCTAACACACACGCGCTGTCCGCCCACCTGTTGAGGCGCTCCAGCACCGCGTCCTCCGCCAGGTTGATCTCATCCACCAGGATCATGTCCCCCCGCCGCATCGCCGTCACCAGCGGCCCGTCAACCCACGCAAACGGGGCGCGCGCCTCTGCCGCCGCCGCGGCCGCCGCCGCGCCGTCCTCCCGCAGCGCCGCCATCGCCTCATCCACGCCGCCGGGCGGCGCCGCCGCCGCCTTCCCGCCCGCCTTCGCCGCCGCCTTTGCTGCTTTCTTCAGTGCCTTGTCCGCCTCCTTGCGGGCCTTGGGCTCCAGGGCCTCCAGCGCCTTGGCAGCGGCGGCCACGGCCTCAGCAACGGTGGCGGCCAGGGGTGCCAGGGCCTGGGGGCCCAGCTCGTCTGGAGGACAAGAGGGCAAACACAAGGGTTCCAATCCTGAACCTTTGCCGACAACCAAATTCAAACAACGTGGGCAGTTTAGGTGGGCATTTCAGGTGAGGCTGTTGCTCACAAGCACCGCAACATCGTCGATATCAACAGCATCAGGGCAAAGGTGGTGGTGGTGGTGGTGGTGGTGGTGTTGCACGGTGCGCACCTGGGACCAGGGGTGCGGCCACGCCCAGCAGCTTGAGCAGCGGGCTGGCGGCCACGCGCGCGGCGGCGGCGCGCAGCTGCCCCACCGCCCGCTCGCGGCCGCGCGTGGGACGGAAGCCGCCCAGGAAGTCCGACGTCTCGGTGTGCTGGTTGCAGTTGAGGATGTGCAGGTGCTGGCCGCGCATGAGGGCCAGCAGCTGGCACACCGTGGTCTTGCCGGTGCCGGTCTCGCCCACCAGCAGCACGGGCTCGCTGTGGCGGAGGCACCTGAGACACACGCACACACACAGCGACAGGAAGCACGGGTGAAGCGGTGTGTGTCATGCTGGCGACCGAGTGCATAGGCGCAGCTGCTCACGCAAGCTGTGGACGAGCGAAACACCGGCTTCCCCAACCATTGTTTGTGCAGTTTCAACAAGACAGAAATCCACAGTCCTCCTCCTCCACTGTCCCCGGTCCCACCTCTCCACCAGCGTGTACATTCGCCGCATGCTGCGGGTCCACACCACGCCGCGCAGCGCCGCCTGCAGCACCTCCCGCGTCTCGCCGCTGGTGGTGCCCTGCCCCTCCTGCCCCTCCGGCTGCTGCTGCAGGGCCGCCTGGAGCGCTCGGATGGGCGCATCGCCCTCCGCCACGTACACCGCCTCAAGGTCCACCTGCAAGACAAGATAAGAAACAGGTCGACACGAGCACTGCGAGGGTACTTTGCCACTTTATCTCAGAACAAGAGTACGTCAGACAACAGCATCCCTAATGGCATCTTTCATAGTAACCAATGCACATGCGGCGGTATCAGTTTACCGGCCGTTTGCCAGTTACAATCTCCCAGAGCCATCCGCACCAACCCAGACCCGCCCCAGCCGCCCCCGCTGCACCCGAGCCCCATTTCAACTCACCGCCGCGTTCATGACCTTCTGCACCACGCCCACCACCTCCGCCCGCTCCGCCGCCGTGCGCAGCCGCTCCCCCAGCAGCACACACCCGTCCGTGGCCAGCTGCTCGTACCCCACCGCCCCGCGCTCCGCCCAGCGGAACAGGTCGCGCGGCGTGATGAATCCGTGCTTGCCCGCAAACACGCTGTGCGCGTTACGCCGCCGCTGCAGCTCCCGCTGTACGGCAACCAGCTTGGCGGCGTACGACGGAGCGATCGCGCATCGCTTCTCCAGGATCTCGGCCAGCTCGCCGTCGGGTATGTCGTCGATGTGCAGCTCCAGGAAGCGCGAGCGGAAGGCGCGGGACAGCACCTTGCGGCCCGCGTAAGCGCCGCCGGGGGGGTTCTGCGTGGCGAACAGCATGAAGTGCGGGTGCGGCCGCACCACCTCGCCCAGCTCCGGGACCAGCAGCTCGCGGTTGTCGTCCAGCAGCCTGCAGATCATTTTGGAATTCAGGCAGTATAAAATATACAGGAAGTAACCATGCATGCCTCAGGCTTGCCTCAGGCAAGGCAGCCTGGCAATGTGGATGGGTCAGGGGTTGGCCCATAGCGCCTAACCGCGCGGGTTTGGCTGAGACGACATGGCGGGACCGAATGGCAAGGATCACAGGTCAAGGACTGCTGCTGGTACGACTGGGCGGGAGCAGAATGCGGATGCAGAGGCCACGGCACATGCTGTAGTGCTTAAGAGGTTGCCAGCCAAACGCGATTGCAAGCTGGCGCCCGGACGCACCTGTTGAGCGCCTCGAGCACCTCCGTGGGCGCCAGGTTGAGCTCGTCCAGCACCACCCACCAGCCGTGCCGCACGGCTTGCACCAGCGGGCCCTCGCGGAACACAAGCCGCCCGGACGCGTCGGATACGTAGCTCCCCAGGTACTCCTGTGGGGGGGAAAGAGTGTGTAAGATGTACAACGTGTGTCTGTGTGCAGCAAAGCAAAGCAGTATGAGGGCAGCGGCAACCGCATGCGTGCTGCAGCAGCACTGGGGGCAGCGGGCTAGCAGGAGCCGGAGCATGGAAAATATGGGCGGACGGTTGGTACCACACTGAGCCCCCGACTCCTGCCCTGGTAAGTAAAGACCATCATGCGCACCTGCAGGTCCGTGTGCTCATGGTTGTTGATGCGCAGGAAGGTGTGTCCCGTCTGCGCGGCCAGGTACGCCACCAGGCTGGTCTTGCCGGCGCTGGTGGGGCCCTGCAGCAGGATGGGATGGCGCCTGAGGGAAGGGGACAAGGGAGATGGCGACAGTCAGCGCAGGCCTTAGCCCCGACGAAAACCCGTACACGCAAAGCAACGCAAGCCTGCAAAACGGCACGCACGTGCAGCCGCCTGACACCCGAAGCTAGTTGCCATGAGCCAAGCGTTCATCAAGACACAGACACAAAGCAGGATTGATTTCCACAGGTTGCGAACAGAAGGGCCCTCAGCAGCGGGACGTAATCCTCACCGAATGAGCACCGCGCGGGCCAGGTTGGTGAGGTGCCCCTTCACGCTGGCGGTCATGACGAAGCGCCGCCCGCCGCCGTCCGCCTCACGGCCGCCAGAAGGCGGCTCCAGCGGCCCCCGCTCCAACCAAAAGGCCTCAAACAGCACGTGGGGGGAGCCCTGCGGCTCGGGCGGCGCTCGAAGCAGCGACTGCGGGCACACGCAGAAGGGATGCCGTCAGCTGCTCGTCCTAAGGCCATGATGCCTAGCCGTACTCACGTGAGGGAGCCTTGGGCCGTGGTGCCTTTGCCCGGTACACCCATCGTTGCTCCTTGCATGGCAGTACACAAGCGCACAACTACCTTTTGACTCCTTCAGCCCACCTTGACGTTCTTAACCCCTGGCAGCAGGTGCTTGGCGATCAGCGCCTCCATGCGGGGCGCGGAGGAGGGCGCCAGCTGCGTCAGGAAGGCCATGGCGGCGCCGTCGTACAGCGCCCGCTGCATGCCGTACAGCGGCGTGGCGGCGCGCGCGTAGTGAAGCGCGCGGGACAGTGTGCGCAGGTTGTAGGCGGGCTTCTGGCCGGCGCCGTCAACCAGACGGTTCTCCTGCGCATCCACCAAATCAGACATGTAACCTGAATTTCAAAGCCCGTCTAGCCAGCGCAAGGTCGTTCCTAGCACCCATGACCACCCAATCACACGGTGGAGATCCTCCATTTGCACTGCTGCCACGGTTCACCAATCGGCTTTTCCCCGAGCTACCCCGAGCTGCCCCCAAGCTCCCACCCCACCCACCGCCTCCGCCTTGGCCGCCAGGTAGAACTCCACGGCCGCGTCCACGGGCGCCGCCGGGCCCAGCCCCTCCAGGTAGGCCGCCACCAGCGCCGCCAGGTCCTCCCGCGCGCCTGGCTCCGGAACCCACACCTCCGTGAAGCGGTTCCGGAGCGCCGCCGGCAGCTCGTGCTTGCCCGCGTCCGTGGCGGGATTCATGGCCGCCACCAGGCGGAAGCGCGGGTGGCGGGGGACCTGTACGGTGTCGCCGCGCTCCAGCAGGGTCACGGAGCCGCCGCCGCCGCCACCGCCGCCGCCAGCGGCGTCGTTGCCGCTGGGGCCGCTGCACTCTAGGATGCCGGCCAGGCGCTCCAGCACCTCGGCGGGCGCCAGGTTGATCTCGTCCAACAGCAGCCACCAGCCGTTGCGCAGCGCCTGCACCAGCACGCCCTCCACGAATGCAAAGGCGAAGCCGCCCTCCGCCACAGCCGCGGCGCGCTCCGCGTTGGCCAGGTCCTGGGGATTTGGGATAGCAGGCGGTAGGACGATACATGGAATCTGTTCGGGAATGAGGCGTAAAAGTACGTAAACCCAGCCCAATCCCTTACCCAACGTCCCCAATTGTTTGTGGGAGGAACTGAGGGCTTGTCACGACATGGATACATGGTCACCGAGGTCGTGTATGTAAGCTAGCTGCCACCGAGATGGACTTGGGGTACCTCCTGGAGGCCCGGCATGCCGTCGGAGCAGAACCAGCAATGTGGACTGACCTGCGAGAAGACCCTCCACTCGTGTTTTAGCGCCTCGCTCATCTGCGCGCCGCCGCCTACGCGGCGCTTCTTAGACGGCTTGCCGCCCTTGGCCGCCGCCGCCTCGGCAGCCTCCGCCGCCGCCTCTGTGGCGGCGCCGTCCCCTGCCCCTGCCCCCGTCCCGCCCGCCGCCACCAGCCCCGAGTCGTGCAGCTTCGACAGGGCGGCGCGAAATGCCGCCAGCAGCTGCGACCACTTCTTGCGCTCCGCCAGCTTCGCCACACGCGCAACGTACTCGTCATTGTTGCCCCTGGGGTACGGTTACGACCAAGTTCAGAAACTCCTCTTGCACCACGCATCTTACACCCCGACGCAGCGGCTGCACACCCACGTCATGCACAGCATCTAAGCACCATGGCATCAGTAGCATAATTGCGCCAGACGCATTCACACATGACTAGATCGGGGATCGGCACCCACTTTGTCCAGGTCCTGCGGATGAGGGAGGCGAAGGTGGGCAGCAGCGGCGCCAGGGCGTCCCGCGGCTCCACGGGCTTGAAGCCGCCCAGCAGGTCGGAGGAGTCCGTCTGCTGGCTCAGGTTGAACGACACCAGCTGCGCGCCAACTAGCCCGGCCATGCGGGACAGCATCGTGGTCTTCCCCGTGCCTGCGCAAGCGCATGGTATATACGTATATTGCTTACTTGTTTGTTGTTGTTGCATGTTGCATGTTGCATGTTGCAGAATCGGTGCTCAACACGCCGTCTGGCACGCAGCGTGGCCGGACTATGGCGGTGGGACTCTGGACGCTTGGCAGCGATCTGAGTCAACGCTCAACAGGTGACCCCGCTCCGTCTATGAATGGAGTACATTGCTGGCATTGCCGGAGACCAAGTAGGCAGCACCAGGCAGCGTACCGTGCCCTCCGACCCGCACCTGTCTCTCCCACCAGCAGCACCGGCTCGTTGCACGACAGGGCGGCAGCGATGCGCTCCATGACGCGCATGGCGTGCCCCGTGCGTGCAAACGTGCCGCCGCCGCCGCCGCCCGCCGCGCCGCTCCCGCCCTGTAGCCAAAAACGCCCGCACACATCTGAGCCGCAATTCAAGAAGCTCAGCCCGCACTGTAACCCCTCGTGTTGCAAATTGCAGTTTTCGTATCAACTTCCACTATCAAAAAACAGTTCCAGTACTATCTTCCCACCATTCAGGAGCATGCTTTGGAGCCGTTTGATACCGCAATGGACTGGGTCAGCGTCTGTGCGTCAGTCGCTCACCCTGGCAGCCACCGCCGCCACGTCCCTGCCCTCCTGTGCGTCCTCCGCCAGCGCCAGCGGCACGCGGCCCACCAGCAGCTGCCGCTCGCCGCCGCCGGGGGCGCCCTCCGCCGTGGACAGCTGCGGCTTGCCCAGCAGGTCCCACTGCTCCGGGGAGCCCGCGGGAGCGCACCACAGCGCCGCCAGCGCCTGCAGAGTGCAGACACAGTGAGTTTGCGATCACACCCGTGGTCAGGCCCCGTTCCATGCAGGAGTGATGCAGCTGCTTGAACACCGCAACAAATCAGTATTCTAAACGATTCAAAGGTGCATCGGAAAGGCGATGGCATGTTGAAGCATGTAGGGATGTGGGTCAGGGGTGCAGGGGCCGTGGGCGTACCTGCAGCAGCTTCATGCGCATGTCCGGCCGCCACACCAGCGCGGCAAAGCAGTCGGCGGCCTCCACGAACGCCGCCTCGCGGACACGTGCCTCCAGGGCGGACAGGTCCGGGGCGGGGGCCACGCCAGCAGCGCCAGCGCCGGAGGCTTCGGTGCCTGATGCTGTTGCCGCTGCTGCCGCCTCCGCCGCCTTGCGCTGCGCACGCAGCACCTGACCGTAGCTGCGGCCACGCAACAGCGCGGCATGTAGGTGCTGTGTGAAGGGGAAAAAGGGAAAGCGACAGGGTCAGGTGGGCGGAATACGGAAGCGTTCGGTGTGCGGCCTCAACGACAGTGCAACAGGGAGAATCGCCCCACCGCACCCAATTCCAAGCCGTTCATGAGCATTCAGTGAACGCTGAAGGGGGGTTGCTTTTGCACCCGCATTGACAGCAGCGGCAATCTGGGCGCTGCTGGTACTTCGACAGGTGCGGAATGGCTTGACAGACCAGCATCCTTGGTTTGGCAGGCCCACGGCTCCTGCGTGTCTGGCACCGCGTGTGTGGCCTTTTTTAAGCGCACTGCGGCTGTGCACCACGGCGCGCCTATGGACACCCTACCTAACCCATCATGCCGGCTCCACCTACCATCATTCGTGCGCACCACTTGAACACGTCCCGCAACGAGAAATGCCTTCCCAGGTGCAGAGCCAGGTCCCCCCGCCTCAACCCTGCCGCCGCCAGCGCAGCCTCCGCAAGCCCGTGCCACGGACCCCGCTGCACCGCCGCCGCCGCCGCTGCCCCGCCGGACCCCCGGCCGTGCTGCTGAACGCCCGCAGCCGTCAACATGATCCCCGCCGTGCCGGTGCCGCTGGCACCGCCGCCGTCTGCCTGCTGCGCCGCCCCTGCTGCGCCGTGCTGCTGGGGATGCCCGTCGTGGTGGCCCCCCGCTGCCTGCACCAGGCACAGTGTGCCCACCGCCGCCGGCAGCAGCGGCAGCAGCTGCGGGTAGGCGGTGGTGAGCAGCGCCATCTGCTCGCTGTCGCTGGGCGCGTCAACGCGCACCGTGCGCCACAGCCCGCCCAGCAGGTCCTGCGTGTTGGCGAAGCCAAGACGTCACTTCAGCGACGCCTTTCGCAGCGCCCAGGAGGATAATGGTCATGTTCGGCACGCCCATGTCGTGTGCAGGTGCGAACCGTGGACACCATCAGGGCACCAAGGTGTTGTTGGGAGTACTGCCCTGGAACGCGGCCTCGACCGGTCCATGTCCACATGCAACGCCCTGTAAAACATTCACGCCCGCCTTACCTTGACCATGTTCGACATGCCGTACGCCCCCGCCGCCGTACCGCCGCCGCCGCCGCTTGACGGCGCGACGGTCACCGTCGCAATGAGCGTGAACCCCGCCGCCGCCGGCACCGCCAGGCCGCGGCTGGGCACGTGCAGCACGCGGCTCTCCAGCAGCGGCACCAGGGCCGCCAGCACGTCCCCCGGCGCCATGTTGATGTCCTCTATCAGCACCCACCGCCCCTCCGACACAGCCTGCGTCAGCGGCCCCGGCTGCCACGCAAACTCCCCCGGCACCGCTGTGCAAACGT
This sequence comes from Chlamydomonas sp. KOR1, assembly GCA_036984285.1. NCBI lineage: Eukaryota > Viridiplantae > Chlorophyta > Chlorophyceae > Chlamydomonadales > Chlamydomonadaceae > Chlamydomonas > Chlamydomonas sp. KOR1. The sequence continues at coordinate 62,135 of BQMZ01000083.1, read as the reverse complement.
AGGCCCCAAGCAGCGACTTAGCGTCCATCTGATCGTCCAGGTGCACCCGCACCATGGTCCCAGCGTTGCCGGTCCGAGCCGCCAGCTCCTCCACCAGCCGCGTCTTGCCAGACCCCGGCGGCCCCTCCAGCAGCAGCGGCAGGCCCTGGCACAGCACCAGCGCCGCTGCCTCCATGTTCCGTCGCACAGTGGGCGTGGCCACGAACGGGTGGCCGCTGCTGCTGCCGCTGCTGCCGCCAGCCCCGGGTCCTGGGGAGGCTTCCGCGGCGTCCAACGCCCCGGAGCTCCCGCTGGCCACCATGCCGACACCGCCGTCCCCGGCGGCCGAGGGCTGGTCCTCCCGACACGCCAGCTCGATGCCGCACACCTGGGCAAAGCCGCGCGCCGGCGGGAGCCCCAGGGCGTCCGCCCCGGCTGCCCTGCTGCTCAGCCCCGCGTCCCAACCCGCGTGTGCGTCACTCGGCGCCGCCCCTGGCGCTGCAGCTGCCCCACGCGCGCAGTGGCCCCAAGTGGCAGGCGCGTGCAGCCACATGGCGGCCTGCTCCAGGGCCACCGCGTTGCGCTGCGCCTGCCAACCGCCAACCGCTGCCACGTGCTGCCCGTCCGTCAGCAGGTGCTCGCACAGCGTGGCCCTGCCCGCGTCGCTCTGGGGGTGTAGAGTAGGGCGCATTTCACGACGGAGCCGGCGACAGCATTACGGCTTCATGGAGCACAAGTGTTCGGGTCCTGGTGATGCTCCGTAATGCACATGGCGACCAAGCTGTCTGATACCGCCCACCCTTGCGCACAGCTTGCCACCCGGTACAGCAGCACTCACCATGTCCATGGCCATAGTGGTGCTGCTGGGTGCAAACACAATTGCGGCGTGCAGGACCAGGCTTTCCAGCATCGTCACCCCCGTGCGTGCGAGAAACCGCCGGTTGAAGCGGCACTCACCATGGCCAGGAGCAGCGCCACCGCCTGAACCGCAGCCCATCGGACCTCCGGAGACTGCAAACAGAAGCAAGGACATGACTCTCAGCGCGTCGCATGCCATGTCTTAGCGGCCTCAGTCGCGGAGCCGCAGCCGCACCCGCCATGGTGCATGATACACCGCAGTCTTGCGCGCTTTACCGTGTGTCTCAGCAGCTTCATGAAGGTCCCGGCGCCCCATGCGGGCTGCTGTTGGAGGCCGGGCAGGAGCTGCAGCGCCCGCAGGGCAGCGAAGGACAGGTCCGCTGCCGCGGGACCGGGGCTGCCGCTGCTACTGCCGCTACCGCCGCCACCGGCCCCCACCACCGCGTGCGGAGGGACGCATCGCTCCAGGTAGCGCTGCACCACCCTATGGATGTGAATGTGAGGGGTGGAGTAGTCCGAGCCTGTGTTACACGGCGTAACGCGAGAGCGGGGCTTTGCTTTGCTGCAAGGCGTTCAGCCACGCACCTGCCGCAGTGGGGTGCCAGCTCCAGCACGCTGACCAGCATGACAACAAAAGCACCATCCTCCACTGCTGACTCGTTTGTGCTTCCTCTGGCTGCGCCCAGCCGCCTCTCGACCAGGTAGCTCAGCAAGCGGAGGACCGAGCCGCAGCTGCGGAGGGCACTCCCCAGAGCAAGGGTGTACAACGGCTGGCACAGGAGGTCCTCGAGCACCGACGCAAGGTCCTCCAACGACGCCTGTGGTTCCCGCATCAATGGCGGGATTGTTAAGCCTAAATTTGATGGCCAAAAGGCGTTTACACCGCCGCCGCGCCGCCGACATCCCTGTGCCGGAGCCTCACCCGTTGAGCCAGAGCATCCTGAAGAGCATTCTTTGCATCTGGAAACCTTCCAAGAAAGCCACTCAGAACTGTTTCCATGATTTGCAGGCCGTCGTTACGGCCAGGGTTCTTTTAGTTTAGGGCATTACGTGTGATTTTGTGACTTCAGCTCGCGTACCAGTACCCCTTGTATAAAGCAGCAATTACACCACATGTGCAATTATTACGGTGTATGCTGACCAAAAAGGAGCTCCAAGACGACAGTAAAGCCCGAAGCGCAACCACCTGAAACCGCTCGCCCAAGTCGACCGAATGCAAGACACGACAAACAGCAAGTTGTAAAGACTTATTCTGGTGTTTCTGTACCGAAGTTAATATCTGGCGGTGCACGCTTTGTATCCCACACCAAAGCCGACAGCCGTGACATCCCAGACGGCGCGAGAGAGCTAGGCTTTTCCTTCTTAAATAAAGCACACAGACACTGCAGATCACATAGCGAAATCTGGAGAATACAGACAGAACGTCTTGGGCCCGGAACGGTTGGAGATGGGCTTACTGTTCTCCCGCCGCGTGGGAACAGATCCCTATTATGCCAACTATGAAAAGGCGTTTGAGCGCTTAGAGAAGGAGTCCAGCAGGGTCGTGGTAAGATTCAATCAGAAAGGCCCCTGTCCATTGCGGCAATGGACACTCGTCGCCTCAAGCAAGCTAGCCGCCCGCTCAGCCCTGACTGGTTTCCACTAATCAGGACCGCCGGGTGAAGCGTCGGAAAACCATGGAGGCGGTCAGCAGCATCGCCTTCTGGACGACCACGGTCTTGCTCTGCCTAGCGGTCCTCTTCACGGCCTGGGTAGGGCCTTTACCTGGCAGAGAGAGGTTGAGCTTGTCGCTTGCCAACACCAAAGCAGCCCAAACCCCTGCGTACATCACTGCAGATACAACAAGTGCCTGACCCCAAATGGTACCGGAAGAGCCTGCGCATCCTGGCGTCCTTTGCGGTGCCTGTGGTGGCAGTCCTCCTCTTCAAGGGCATCCTGTGGTGGGCGCGCCTGAGGCTGCGAAGGGGCTCGAGACCACAGGGCAACATAGAGTCATTGCCTGTCCACCCCAGTGATGAAGGCTTGCCAGGCTGTCATTATCCTCAATAAGTATCACAGGTCTACGGGTCCACAGGTCTGACACGTGCTGCGTATGCCTGTCTGTGCAGGCTTCTGCGGTTAGCAGAGGCACGGGATGAGCGCTTCCTGCGCAAGCTCATGGAGTCGAAGCGGAAGATGATCAAGGACCTAAAGGTACCGTACTTGGAGGCACGTACGTGCAGCCCTTCAGCTGCTGGTTCCTCCCGCAGTGCGGGGGTATTGGGCTAGCTACGTAAGGCATTGGCGCTGGTCACGTCATGCAACCTCAAAGCTGCTACCTGTTGTGCGAGTGCAGGACTCGACACGCTTCGACAAGACGATGGCGCTAATCAAGAAGTACGACCCAGATGCCGAGCCTGTGCACAGCCCGAAGGCCCCTCTATCTGCGACAGGTAAGCGCAGCAGCGTGCACCAGACTGAACCCCGACCTGACCTGACCCAAAAGCACCCTGGCCTTGCTTCACCCGCTTCCTACAAAGCTTGTCGGCTTGTCGGCACATGCTGTGCAGCCGCCTCCGGCTCCCTCCGCCGACGCCTGTCCACCGCTGCCAACGGCAGCGCAACACACAGCGCCATTCACACGCCTGGACCACGGCCCGGCGGCATGACACCCGGCAACGTGCTAATGCGCGCCTCCTCGGTAGCGGCGGCAGCAACCGCCAACGTGGCGGCGGGCACTGGAAAGGCGCTGATGCCCGTGTTCGACAAGGTGCGCCGTTAACACGTGGCTGAAAGTCCGCGGCCAACCACCACGCCGGGCTCTGCGTATCAATGCTATGCCCGTGCACACGACACCACAAGGCCTACGATAAGGCTACCGTACACATATCTTTGTCAGTAGCTTGGCAAAATACATATCTTAACGCAGCCGTGCCCACGTGTGCATGCAGCTGGCCACAAATCTCGTGGGCGACAACCCCGTGCTGCTGCAAGAGGCCCACAACCTGCGGGAGGAGAACAGCGCGCTAAAGGCCAAGCTATCGGAAATTGAAGCGCGCCTGAACGCGTCCCATAACGGCACCAATGGCGCCGAGCCGCTTCCGGACGCTCCGAGCTCCGGCAAGCGCCAAGTAGCGCAGTCGGGGTAGCAAGGAGGGCTAATAGTGCGCTGCTTTGGATGGGCGGCGTTCCCAGGCTGTGAGGGTAGATATGGCGGAGAGGCGTTCTGCTTGGCTTCTTCCTTGGCAGGTGTTGAGATGGTACATGGCGTAGATGGCGTGCAGTAGAGGCTGTAGGTCAACCAAGCGGCAGCTGGGCACCCAGGGGCATGGGTGCCGCCGTTACCGGCGCTGCCAAAGCAGCACCTCGATGTCGTGCTCGTACAGAGCCTGCATGCACCAGGCGTAGACGGTCGCAGAGAGGTTGTTATGCATGTTATGTTGGACAGCCGAAAGGAGCGGCGCAGCGGCACAGCTGGCCGTGGAGGAGCAGCCGGCAATAAGGTGGTGACACAATGTAGGCATGCGGCGAGACCCCTTCATTTAATTTTTGGAGTAGAGAAGAGTATTGGACTGCAGTGTAGTGTGATTGTCCACATGCCAACCCCACTCACCAGCTCGGCAGCAGCGCCGTCGGCCAGCTGCTGCAGCGCCGCGTGCAGGGTCCTGGGGCTCCGGCTGCTGCGTGCCGCCCAGTCTTCGGCGTAGGGTAACGACACCTGTGCAAAAGAGCAGATCGTATGTAAATTACGGTCCGTCAGAGAGTCTGATCATGAGAGCTGCATGCGCGTCTTGAGCGGCCCCGTACCATGGGGAGGATACCGGACAGGGCTGCTCGCCCCCAAATGTAACACAGCCACGATGACAGCCACTGCGCCTCCTGCACCGCCTGGCATGTGTCTGGCAGCAGGGCCGGGGCTGCTGGGCATGCGCTCGGGTCATCCGCATCGGTAACCTGGGTGGAGGGCGCAAGAAAACCAGGTGGGTGTTGTGGGTCAGGTGTGCCCTTCGGGTATGACTAGGGTTCATTATGCGCCGGTACCCAAGTTCCAGGTGGAGGAGACAACAACGCAAACCCAGCTGTCATAATGTAATAATAAGCAGATCAATTACCTTGCTTGCTCCAGCTGCCGCGTTGTGCGCTGCCTCGGCGACTTGCGCCCGAACCCGCATCGGTACGCCGAGGGCCACCAGGCACCGCAAGGCCCGCTCGATGGAGACGCAATCAGCCACGCATGCGCCGGAGCTTGATGTTGAGCTGCATTTCGGGTCGCGGGGCGGGGCAGTGCAAGCAAGAGCTATCGCGTATGTGCCGCTATCGCCCCGCAACGGCTCCAACCGAAAACCGCCGGTAGCGAGCAAGTGCCGCAACAAATGCCGCAACACCCGCATTCGGCGTCACAACCAGGGCAACCGAAGACACTTCTTTCCAGTCCTCCACAAAGCGCCAAGCACTACAGCTGCATATTGCAGCTAGTCGCTAATCGCCAACCCAAAACACATTTGCTCCGGAGTGCGGCTTGTATTACGCGCTGCCCTAAAGCACGATTAACATATATACTATCACATCGTCTCTTTCAATCATGGATACTCCTCCATCGCCGCGTTCGCCGACCAGCCAATTCACGGTGGACACCTTCTCTTTGGGCCAGCAACTGACATGCCCAAATGCGCCAAGGAAGCCTTCATACAGGTTTGTGTTGCGCATGTCCACGTGACCTGGAAAGCACTTCAGCTTCCATCGCCGCGGCGAACAGCCACCGACACCACCTATAACCCGGTCTCAATCTGAACACGCAGGAGGGAGCAAAGCAGTGGTAACTACGAATCTGCTGTGGCATGTGCAAGGTGCGAGGGGCAGTAGAGCTGCAACGACGGTTAGCTTGATAGCATGCCCCAAGGGAGGTAGCTGCGTCACCCACTGCGCACCCCAGGATCACCAACCGGGCCTCTGCTGGAAAACGCAGGGAAGCCATTGAGGCCATGAGTGATGAAGAACGGCACATGGCGCTCAAAAGCTTGCCACGGCATACACTGGAAGGTACGTGGGGTATGGGGGCTCGATGCAACGTACATGCACTTACTGCGGGTTTTGCAACGTCCCCGTGCCTTATGTGCCCTCCGAGCTCATACAACGGCCCCTACCTTCCGTTCCCACAGGCGTCTTCTTGGCCTTCTGCCATTGGCAGACTGGCGCGCAGCCCCAACCCTTCCAGTCCCTCATGAATCACGTGCCCAACCTGGACCAGCAGCTCCTGGACCACGTGCAGCAGGCCCTGCCCATGCTCTCGTGGGACGACTGGAACGCCCAAGCCGTGAGGGCGGTGCAGGACCCAGCCGCGGGCCAGCAGCTAGCGGAGCATGTCATGATGGAGAGCGCGTTCCCAGGCCGGCGTCTGCTGTTCTGCTGAGTGGCAGCGGCTTCGACAACGCAGGAGGGTTCTTGACAGCAGGGTTCTTTCTTGACAATCGCTTCACCAGCTAGAGCGGCCGGCTGGGCCCCCTACTACCGCCATGGCTACACGTGCTGATGCTGACTTGCTTCGAGCGAGTGTGTGAGCACCAAAAATTCTGGCGTCGGGTGGGGCAACGTGGTGTGTTGGACGGCCGTTGACCCAGGGACATACGTTTGCGGCCATCACCCCGGCCAATTTTGCCATCATGCATGCATGCCACGTGTTTCAGTCTATGCTCTTTGTTTGTCCTTGTACGTTACCAGCATTCATTTATTCTCTAAGTGCATTGCTTGACGGTTTCACCCCTTAGGTAGCTGCAGAACGCCTTGGCAAATATAGTAGGCACAGTCAGACTGCCTCACCTGAGCTGGCCGTGCGTTGCCGAGGTGGCTGCTTCGTGTGCGTGTCCTGACTTGGAGACCTGCAGGAGTTGTGCACCCGGTTCATTGCCGTGACTGCATGCACATTGCACAACATATCTAGCCTGTCCCTGTGATGCAGGCATTCAGCTAGTTCACCGCATACCATCGCATGCCAAGTTGAGGAGTTGTGTGCGTGTGTCAGCCGCACCTGGTTGTTAGCGTATTGCGTGACGCGGCATGCCATTTCAGCCGCTGCTGCGTGTAGGAACGAGGCTGGGGGCGCCACCTGGGCCCACTGGGCCTCCTGAGCGGCGGCCGTTGGCTCCATTATGCCTAGCCGCCGCGCCAGTCCCTTAAGGGGGGGGTGGCGTCCAGAAGAATGTAACATTTTGGAAGGGATACGCTTAACAGTGCTTCAAGTCTCTCATGCGCACCGAGCATGTACCCACGCCCAGCGTGCAGGCATCAGCGTTTCCGTGCTTCCCTGACTCCTCACACGGTTTCCTCGCACTTTACGCGTACCCAGCTCAGATGCATGTTCAGCGCAACAGTCCTGAACGTCATGGCCGCTGACATGCTGCTACCGACCGAGTGGCAACAGGCATGGCCGCCGCGCGCAGACCTTGTGCCCGCTGGTTCCGTCGCCATGCACGTACCCAGTAGTGCGCGAGGTATGCAGCCCGCAGTGCCGCCTCCTGCACCTCCTCCCCACTGAGCAGCAGGGCCTCAGCGGTTAGCTCTCCATGGGAGCCGTGCAGCAGGCTGCCGATGGAGTCAAGGATAGTACGCACACAACGCAGTAAGGGCATTAGGAGCATTTAGTGGAGCTTGGTGCAGTTCAAGTTGTTCAAGGTAAATGTGCATAGCCTAGTGAGTTCACACACATCTTACGTATGCCAAGCTGAAGGAGAGCCTTTGAGAGGACGTTAAGCCATGACCCCGTAAAAATGCTGTCGCCGTTTGGGCCGCCACAGGGCTCGGTCAAGAATGGCTCAACGTCGGGCTTGTCGTACAGGCCGGGGAGGCAGGCCTGTCCCTACCATCGGAACAGCGAGCTGGGAGGCACATACGGGAGGGTGCCATGGGTTTAACACCCACCCGAACGCATACCGCTGCAGGCCCCTCCGCACCCCCCCTACTGTTCACGCTGCCCTCCCCGTGTCAACTCGTCACAGGTCCGAAAGCCCACCTGCTAAGGCCGCCAATGCGCTCCGCTACCGTGGATAAAGTTACTTTAAGTTGTTCATTTTCTGCTTTTAAGTCTTCTGTGTCCTTGCTGTGGGCCTGCTGGGCAGTAGACCAGCGTTGCTGCAGCGCGCCAAAACGTAGCCTACAGCCAGTGCACCGGTCATACCTTGACGACGCTGCCCTTAAGTGCCGTCATTGGAGACAGAATACTACATGAATGTTAGTTAGATCACACGGTTGTTGCCAAGCTGCAGAGCGTGTCGTTCCGGTTAGGTTCGGGTGTTGTGCAAGAGCAATGACGGAATGTGTCGAAGTGATAAATGTACGCACTATGGCGTATGGGGTCAAACGACCGTCCTCAGAACTTCCTCAGGACCGCCTGCCATCGGCCCAGAGCCCTCGAAGCCAGGTTCTGGGTCTGCTCCTCTCACACTGCATACATACCCAATTCTTTTTGTGAAGTTGTCCCTTTTTATACATATGTCGTCCTTTGTGTAGACCTTGGACACTGCACGCCATGTCCTGGCTAAAAGTGAAAACAGTCCAGGTAGTGCAGCAGGTTGACGTGGAGGAGCTTGAGAAGACTATCAAATGGCTGGTCGAAACAGTGCAAGCTCAACCAAGTGGCGTCGGAGGGGCAGCAGCGGCAGCGGCAGCAGCCGCTGTCGGGCCCCTACAAGAAGAAATCGATGCGCTGCGCAGAGAGAACCGTGACCTGAAGTCGCTTATGCAGCAGCTCCAGGCGAAGCAGGTACGGTGCATGAAGGACTCAGACAGGCGCTCTAAGCATGGCGCAGAACGGCATCTCGATTCGCCTGTACACGAAGTGCAAGAAAAGCAGTCATAGCATTACCGAAGCTGAGTATCTCATGGAATCAAGCGCGGGCCCACATCCTGAGTGGATATTTGCGTCTGCACGCACGCCTCACCTGTAACCCACCCCCCTTCCAGCACCACCAGTGTGCAGGCTGTGCATGGTCACGCTGCGCATGTCCCCCTACCTTATCTTAGGTACCCCATTTTGTCTCCATTGTGTTACCCAGAATGACATTGAGGAGCGCCTAGACACCAAGCCGCAGTCAGATCAAGCAGCAAAGGTCGATGACGGTGCGACGGCTGCAGCTGCTGCCAGCGACCCCGCCACCGCTAACGACGCGGCGGCAGCCCGCTCTCCACCATCCAGTCCCGACCTCGAACGCCGGTTGGCTGCCCTGGAGGAGCAGCTGGCCGCCCAGCAGGCCGCCTCCGCCTCCCAGCCCCCACGTGATGTCTCCACACCGCTGCCCACCGCAACCCGCGAGGCCACAGAGGGCGGGGCCCCAGCCGCTGCTGCGCTGGGCGTGGACCTCGGCCCACAGCTGCAGGAGCTTATCGTGGGCCACAGCGCGCTGGCAGCCACGGTGGCGGGTCTGCAGCAGGAGCTGGAGGCCAAGCCGAGCCGTGGGGAGCTGGACCTCAAGGCCAATCGCAGTGAGCTGGACGCAATGCTGAGGGCGGGCGCGCCCGTGGCGGCGGACGGCGCGGCTGCTGCCCCAGCGCTGGCTGTTGCGGACGATGGCAGCGTAGACAGCGGGGCGCTGGCGGATGCGGTGAACAAGGCGGGGGCGGAGCTGGCGGCGCTGCGGGGGCAGGTGGCGGTGCTGGCGGAGCGCTTAGGCGGCAAGGTGCGCAATCGGGAGAAGGGGGGGCATGGCCAGATTTAAGGTGCAAGGGCATTGCGCAACGGTGCTCTACAGGGCAGATGACTTGCATGTCGTCCACGTGGCTCACAGCACCCAAATCTCACTGGTACTTTACCCCAACCACCTGATTTCGACCGCAGGCCGAGCAGGGCAGCGTGGACGACCTGGCGGGCCAGCTGGCGGCGCTCAAAGCCCGATACACGTCTGGGGCAGCGGCCGCGCCGGCCGCCGACAAGCCCGGGGCGGCCTCGTCGGCAACACCCGCCGTGGACAGCGCTGCCCTGGACGGGCTGATCAGGTTAGTGGCAATTACATGAAAGACATGATGGCTGCGACTGGCGCACGTGCACGCCACGTAAGCAAGCGGTAGACACACAGTCCGCGGAAACCCTGATGCATCTTCTGGTCAGTTGGTGAACATGATAGCAAACTGTATACCTGACGCTGAATCCTGGTTGTTGTACCTTGCTCCAGACGGATCGAGGAGGTGGAGGTGAAGCTGGCGGCAGCTGGCACTGCCGCCCCGGCCGGCGCCACGGGTGAGGAGGACACGGCCGCCGTGGAGGCCATCGACACGCTGGCTGACGTGCAGCCGCTGCTCAAGGACATCTACGCGCGCCTGGACGCCAAGGCCGACAGGTAGAGGGGCTGCCGCTACCGGCCATGCATTTCCCTGTTGCCAAACCAAGCTTGTGTCCTTGCGGCCCAGGCCAGTTAGGCTTCTTACGTTGGTTGGCTGCACGCAAGTCCTACTTTCAAGTTTGGTATGGAAACGCCTCGTGCGCTGCAGGTCGGGTGTGGAGGACGCCCTCCGCCAGCTCCAGGAGCTGGCCTCCGCCCTTGCGGGCAAGGCAGACACGTCCGCCGTGGACCAGGTCGCGGCGCGTGTGGCAGCCGCACAGCGCGCAGCAGGCACTGCAGCCGCGGCAGCCGCCAGGCGACCCAGCAGCGGAGCCGCCGCTGGCTCCGCTGCCGCATCACGCGCTGCATCGCGTCCCAGCAGCGCTCAGCAACAGCAGGAACAGCCATTCGTCATCTCCCACGAGCTGCCTACAGCGGATTTGGAGGCCGCGATTAACGACCTGCGCTCGCAGCTGGCGGCCCTGAAGGCGCAGGTGGTGGCCCTGGGGTCCGCTGCAAGCAATCGCGCGGCAGCGGCCCCATCCGGCGCTGCTGCAGCCATCGCAGACGCGAACGCAAAGCGGCTGTCGGCGGTGACTGGCGACGGCGCCGACAGCGCAGCGCTGGGTGCGGTGGAGCGGCTGCAGGCGCAGCTGGGCGAGCTGCTGACGCGTGTGGCTAGCAAGGCGGATGCCAGCGAGCTGGCCCGGCTGGAGCTCCTGGTCAATGGTAAGGCGGATGTGGACGAGGTGGCGGAGCTGCGCGGTGCGTTGGGGGCCAAGGCGGACGGGGCGGCGCTGGACGAGCTGCAGCTGGCGGTGGCAGGCAAGGCGGAGCAGAGCGCGCTGGATGAGGTGAAGCTCATGGCCACACTGACGGCGGGCGCAGCCGCCGAGGCAGGGGACGGCACGGTTGCGGAGGTTGGCGGGGAAGGAGGTGGCAGCGGAGGCGGAGGAGGAGGGTACACGAACCTGCTGGGTGCCATCCAGGGCATGGTAGGCGACAAGGCCACCAAGGCGGAGCTGTTGGTGCTGCAGGGGCAGCTGGCGGGCAAGGCGACGGCGGAGGAGGTGGCGGCGCTGCGGGAGGCGCTAGAGGGCAAGGCGGGCGCGGCGGAGCTGGCGGTGCTTGCAGGGCAGGTGTTGGGGCACGCAGGGCAGGAGGCGCTGGCCTCCCTGGACCAGCGCATGGGCGACGTGTACGCAGAGCTGGATAAGATCAGGGCGGATCTGGCGGCGCTGCCGGCTGAGGTGCTGGCGGGTGGGGCGGGCGCGGGTCGTGGGGCTTCAGGGCCTGAGGGTGTTAGTGGGGATGCAGCGGCGGGTCTGCAGCGGATGGTGAGCCAGCTCAGCCGGGAGGTGGGCAGCCTGCGGGAGGGTCTGGACACGGTGTCACATGCGGCGAACGTGCTGGCGGTGGGGCTGGACAACGCGCGGGCGGACAGGTCGTACAGCGGCATGGGCATGGGGGCGGTGGATGGGCAGTACGGCGATGCGGGTGGCGCGGGCGGCAAGGAGAACCGCTCGCCGCGCGGCGGGTATGAGCGGCTGGTGAAGCTGCTTGGCAGCGGGGAGTTCCGGCACAAGATGGACTTCTTCGACCCCGCCGCGCTGCAGCAAATGGTGAGCAATGACATGTAGCGTGGTATGGGACGGTACCTGCGGCAAGGGAGCTGCCCTTTGTCCTGCGGTACTGTACCTTGCCTGAATGCGCAGGGTGCTGCAGGGTGCTGCTTCCGGGTGGGTGTTGTTTTTGCCTTGGCACGTACTCTTGCCCCATGCGACCGATTTGCAGTACAGACCGGCCGCAGCCGCAACAACACAGAGTGCGAACAGGATGCACATAATGACCTTGACCATTAGCTCAGGCTCGGCACCTTTGACTTTTCATGCTGCCTTTTCGCTTCAGGCCCAGAAGCTGGCGAGTCTGGAGGCAACGCTCAAGTCCCCTGCCATGGCGCGCATGGGTGCTGGCGGCAACGTGAACGGGACGGACCACGGGCTCAAGGACTTGGAGCGCCAGTTGAAGCGCCTGGCCATCGACGTGCGCGTCATGAAGGTGAGCTACAGCTCCTCCCGGTCGAAGTTGCTCACCAGCACAGCGCTGTTACCTTCTGCCACCTGCAGTTGTGTGCGCCGGCTGCCAGAGCAAGTGCCTTACCCTGCTCCCTGGCAGACAGGCGTCCTTCCTGCCGTTTGTAGTTGATCAGCGCGACCCACATGATAGTGGACCCCTCAATGGTAAGTACCTGCAAGTACCGTATGTGTCCCGTGTCGCGCTGCACCTCCACAGGACAAGATGATCGACCCGTCGACCACGGGCCCGCGTATGGCGCCCGGAGACCACGCCATGCTGGCCGCGCGCCCCATCCAAGGGTACCGCTGCATGGCGTGTGACCGACCCCTGGACACGCTGGACACGCTGCCAGGCCCCCACATCCCCACGGCGCAACTGCCTGTGCGCGGCTCGCCGGTGGACCCCGCGGGCCGTATCCAGGCGCGCAGCGGCCGCCAGGGCGCTGACCAGCTCAGCCCGCAGCCGTCAGCAGACAAGCTGAAGCCCAACCACGACCCCAACGTGCGAGGTGTGCAAAACTGGTAAGCAACGAATTCACAGGCATTCACCTCTGTAGACTTCGCTGGTGGTTACGGAAGTAGTGCAGCAGCTAATTTGCAGGATACGAGAGTGATGCTGTTATTTTGCTGTAGGTACACGGATACGAAGGGCCTGGCGGCCGAGGCGCTGCCTCGCGAGCACGTGGGCCCACACCTGCCGCCGGGCGGCTGGCGGCCCAGCAACCCGGGCACCCTAGCGAAGCTCCCTGCTGCACAAAGCAACCTGCCTAACATCAGCGCCCCCAAGTCCTCGAGGTCACCGGTAGGCTTGGCCTGACTGTCGCATTGGCTATGCGCGCACAAACAGTTATGGGGTTTTGCGCACGAGTGGCTACTGTGTGTTCGTTGCAGTGCCGCGCTTCATCACCGCTGCCGTTGCACGAACACTGGAGGTGCATGGATGGTTACCAGGGTTATCCCTTATGGTTACATTACTGCAGACACATGAATGGCAAGGGCTTCTCAGCAAGATTGACGCCCATTAAGTATGAAATTGCCCCCAATTGTGTGCAGGTCCCCGACATCTCCGGCTACAGCACTCCTCCACAGCAGCCCAGCCCTGTGGAAGGCGCGGCAAATGTCTCACTCCCTCAACTCTCTTAACAAGCCAGAGGTCAAGAGCTGTACACACGGCTATGCATTAAGCGCTTCCCAGCAGGTTACAGGCCCGGTGAGATGGCCTGAGGTCATGCAACTGCTCATTCATTTAGCAAATACACGCATATCCATTCATATGCCGCTGGGGTGGTACGGACATTAGGGACGTACGTATCTGTAAATCATGGGTGCTCCGGACCTCGCTGCAAAAGTTTAGCCCCCAGCGGACAACTTAACACACCGCTGTCGCACGTGGTCAATGTGGACGACGATGCACTGCAGGCGGCTTGCATATGAGCATGATATCACCTGAGTAAGCGGCTTTGTGCACGTGTGGCAGGCGGTACCCGTGATAGGCCGTAGTGTGGGCCTTGCTGTATATACGGTGTGTCATAGGAGCCCGACGGGACTGTGTGCCCCGTCATCCGTCGCGGTATGTGTCTGCACCCTGGTGCTACATGGAGAAGAGGTCATTTCTCATCCCCACGTTCGATGATCTCCGCGCCAGCACGCTCTTGGGGGCACTGGTCGCTGGCGGCATGCCCAGCATCTTGCGCAGCGCGTTGTTGTGTTGGTCCTGGCTCCCCGAGCCCATTGCGGGATGCGCGCTGCCGTTCCCGCCGAAGGAGCCGCCGCTGTTGGTCCGCTTGAGCCCCCCAGGCGCAAGCACCTGGCTCGGGCTGTTTGGGTCCATGGAGCCACCCAAGAACCTGTAAACAGACGCAGCGAGTCCATGCGAGCTTTACTGTAAGGCATATCACGCAGCATGCAACGCTCATCCTCCCGGCCAGCAAGGGGCCTAGACCCCGTAGGCGACTTGCTGTTGCTTGCAATAAGTTCTGCACTCACCCGCCGTTGCCCTGGCTGCCTTGCTGCGTCCGGTAGCCGCCGGTGATCCCCTGCACACGGCCGCTGTTCGGTAGGAGCGCTTGCTGGATAGCCCCACCGTACCCGCCGTTGTGCGGCGGGCTTGGAAGGTTCGCAAACACCTGTGTGCGCTGCACCGTTGTCACCTGCACGTTGCGGAGCGCCTCCCGTCATACGCCACGTGTTATATAGCAGACACCTCACGACATTGCTCCCGCAAAGCATGGTGCATGTACGTCTCCTTGCCTACAAAGCATGCATATCGTGCGAAGGCGTGACCTACCATGTGCCCCGTTTGCCCCATGGGTGACATGCTGCGTCCCGCCGCCACAACAGCCTTGCCCGAGCCTAGCCGAAGGTTCTCGTTCTCCTGCTGCATGCGCTTCACCATTTCTTGCAGTTTGCGGGCTTGCCTGCACGCACAGCGTTCACGGTAAGCCGAGGCATTGCTGGACACCCAGTCCGTGCTCCCGTACAGCAGGTGCTTGATATCGGCGCAGGGCCAGGACTTACTGGGCCTTCTGTGCGTACTTGTTCTGCAGTTCGTCCGCATCCTGCTTGAGAGTCTGGTTGACCCGCATAGCCTCCTCGTACTTGCGCTTTGCCTGCAGACGTAATCGAGGTAAAGGGTTAAGGCAATCAACGGAAGTGCCCGCAAACCCGGCGTTGTTGGCCATGCTTTGTGTTGCACCACCCATGTAACCAGCGGCGGCCGTGTTTGTGCTACACCAGGAGTAATCAAAGCCCTGAAGCAAGAGTGGTGAAGCTTTGCTAACCTGCACGTAGCCGTTGTGCACCTCCTCCAGCTTCTTTCGGCAAGCCTCTTGCACCTTGTTGATCTTCTTGGTTAGCTGTGCCTCTCGCAGCTCCGCCTGTGATGCACGGGTACGCCCAGATATAGCCCAGCACGTGCTCAAGTTCACCATGGCCCCATGGCGCCTCCTGCCAAGCAGTCAACTTACCTGGAGCTGCTGCTGCGACATGTAAAATTGCACCGATGCGAGCGCAGAAGCGAACGCCGTCTCTGGTGCTTGACCACACAGAAGCAGCTGCGGTGGGAAGGTTCGTGGGGGAACATCCTAGTTAGTACTGGTGCAATCCTTGGTGTATGCTCGTCTATCAGGACCTGCAGGCCTACGATTAGACACACAGGCGCGGCTACTGTACTGCTGGGCAGTGCTGGGCGTGCCGAGCCGCTTTCCCAGGCACGGAAGGAAGGGCACTGACCCCGCAGTCAACCGGTACATGACGCACCTGGCATGCTGATGCATCTTGGAGAGAATTTATAACCTTGACAGTGCTGCACGTGAAGCGTCATTGTGGCAGAGGGGTTAGGGCCAAGGCAGCAAGGAGGGTCCGGGAGCATGCCAGCGCCAGGCCTTGCGCCAGCGCCAAGCCTCTCCACCCCACCTTTGGTCCCCAGCAACATGTGACTTCAGGCCCCAGGGCCCTATAAACGCATATGTAATTGGCTAGGTGTGCATTCGTATTGCATTCCTCGTTACCTCTTGCTAATGATGGCGTCGCAGACTGGGCAGCTTGCGTCGCTCTCCACCACTTGCTGTGCACATTTCAGGCCTGAGATGCAACACAATAAGCCCCTTCACTCGGCCGCATTGACAATTCCTCGCTGAAACGGCGCTATGACCCACATTGTAGACCAAGGGCAGTTACATGTTGCACACTTACAGAACAAGTGCTGGCAGCTGGTGACGACTGATTTCCCTTCCAGATCAGACCAGCAAGCGTTGCACCGGAGCATCGCGGTCCTACATGCGCAAGCTGCAAAGTTTACAACGGCGTCGCAGCACTTTTCTCGACAGCTGGGTCAAGTGAAATGCGTATGAACAACTGCGGTTGTAGCATATAATTGTATATCGTAAAATAGTTCTTTTGGCTTCACAGGGCTATGGGAGAGCCAGAGGAAGGCTCTTTCGTTGCTTCCCGATGCGAGTACAGCCGAACCGCAAACAGCATTGGGCACATGCACCACTTGTGATACACCACTTGTGAAGAAGTTGTATTCTTAGTAGTCTACGTCACGAGCAGCGTGCGGCACCATCAGCAACACCCATGAGCATCCCTCCGAGTTACCACTCAGCACATAATCATAGCACACGTCGTAGGCTTTGTGCGCACAGTGCTGATAGCCTTGCTGATTCCCCGTAAGGCTTAGCCCGGGCTTCCTCAGTACAAGGCGTGGCGCAGCGTGGTGGCGCTGGGTTTGCGTGAGGACGCCATGGGAAGGTCGAGCGGGAATGGCACACACAGAAGACGACATCGAAGGTGAGTTAACCTACAAAGTATCATGCCCCTCACGAATGTGGGTATGGCGCTCGTTGGGCTGGGGCCTGCTGAGGGGCCAACGACTGGGAACAGCCAGGGCCTGGATTGCAAGAGAACCCTGGGGTGTTTTACGTGTACGGCGCATCAAGCAACGGAGTCATGCCAGCGCACTTTCAGCATCCATCTGGTGTTCAAAGTATGTTCGCTCGTACCCACGGGATCCCCATTACTGAATAACACGTGGGCCGGACCAGACCCCTGGCCACACACGGCTCCGCTGGACACGGCGATTAGCGGCCATGCCCCATGCCATGCTCTCGCCGTTCAGGCACCAAAACCTGACCTGCGCAACATTCACGTACTCATATTTTCAGGACTGCAAGTGAGTATATTCCACCCGTAGCTTGTTTTGCAGGTGCTCAACGCTGACGGGGGCCCGGTGACCCGCGGGTCCGCTGAGGTTGCGGAGCGCGCGGACGACCTAGCGCTCTGCTATGTTTCGAGGTGGAGCTTGCATAGTCCGCGAGGCCTTTTGCCCGCGTGCGCTCTTGCCGGAAGCTGAAACTCTCGCGCTAGGCTTTAAGCCGCTATCGTCAGCGACGATCGACCCGGTAGGGTATACGGCCACTTGTTGCACAGATACGAGCATGCTGTACACTCAATGGACGCCAAGCTGCTGGCCATTCACGGACAGGACATTTTGGTCACCGTTGCCGGCAAGCCCCACGCGTTCATGTACCTTGCAGCCTCACCGGAAGCGCCAGACCACGCTTACGATGGCAGGTATGGGCATCAGAGGTGCCAGCAGGCGGCTATGAAAGGCAGCTGGCCGCATGGTGGGGTTTGTGACGTGCCCCAGGCAACGGGGTATGCCACCGTGTACCCTTTGTAGGATGGCGTGCAGCAGCGCGTTGCACACGTGCAACACGCAACCTGCTGAACGACGTTCGAAGTGTTTTTAAAAGTATGCGTCACGGCCTACCTACCACATGCAGGATTGAAGCACTGCAGCGGAACTTCAAACACCTCTACCTCCTGGTGCCCGCCAGCCTGCATGGTGTAGGCAGGACAGTCGGCATAGCGACTCGGTAGGTGTAAGAGTTCTCTGCCCACCATCATTGCCTGCATTCTGCTCAGCCGTCCTAGAGCAATGCACCGTCCGGTACGGCGTCTGGTTCCTGCTCTCGTGCTTGGTCACTGGAGGTCAGGCCTTCCCTAATCCCCGGGTCCTCGTTGGCCGCCCTTTCAGGTTCCCCACGGTGGAGGTTGTCAGCCTGGTCCCAGACTCATCCCCAGTCGAGGCGGTTGGTGCAGCGTGCCGGCTCGTGCACGCACTCTGCGGTGACGACAGCTGCGGCGACGAGTTGATAGCGCCAGGGCCTGAGGAGGTGCAGCGCCAGGTACGCACCGCTTTGGCATTGTGCCTTGTCAAAGCGGTTTTTTTTCTGCCTGCATGGCAGTGTGGACGCGCGTGCATATGGTGTGGGCGGGGGGCAAGTTGTCGAGCCAGCGTTGGGTGGCTTTGCCCGTCCCATGGGCCGGCCCACACCGGCCGCACGTAACACGTTTTGCCGCCATGTGTTCTTTCCTCTTCCTGCACAGAGGGAGATGTTTGTCACAATGGATGCTTCTGTCGAGGCGACACTGCATGCTGCTGCGGAGCTGGAGTGAGCGAGAGGACACCAGTGGAGGAGAACGTGCGGGGACCAGCGGAAGCAACGTGCTTGCCTGATGTGACTCAACACACTGCCGCGTCAGTAGCCAATATGTTTGGATTTTCTTACAAATGAATCAATCAGACGTCTTTTCAGTGCAAGTCGTGTCGCTTTTGGGCAGGGCAACCAACTTGCTGCATTGCGTGGCGCAGTTGCAGGCAGTCAAAGGATCCTGGACTACTCTTCTTCGCACTTGTCACAATCAATTGTAAACTGGTTGTTTTGGGTCAATAATATAAGATGGCCCAAGTCACCGCTACTCGCGACGCATGCCTCCGCTCGTCGGTCCCGGCTACGCGCTCCGCGCGCGTTGTGCCGAGGGTCCTGAGCCGTCGGCCCACAGTTAGCGTTAGTGCGGTTGCTGCGCCTGAAAAGCCCGCTTTCCAATACCAGCGCCCCGATGCGACCGGCCGCTATGGGAAGTTTGGCGGCAAGTACGTGCCCGAGACGCTGATCCCAGCCCTGGCCCAGCTGGAGATTGACTATCAGGAGGCAATGGCCGACCCGTCGTTCAAGGTTAGCAAACTTGGGTTGATGGGTGTGGTGACGACGACGCGGCGGCCCTTTTGGCCTTCTTTCTCTTGCCCAAACAATTGCTATATGGCGCTTTATATGTAACCAATTCGTCACGGTCCAATAGGCGGAGATGGAGGCCATCCTCAAGGACTACGTGGGCCGTGAGACCCCCCTCTACTACGCCGAGCGCCTTTCGGCCCACCTGAAGACGTGAGCTGTCCACCCCAGGCTGCATCACACCCTCACGCAAACTGTGACGTCAGCAGCACGCCAGCTTAGCCAGCTCTTGCGGGTGGACCGGTCAGGCGGATGAGACTGGCAGGGAAGGTGCACAGCCCAGGCCTGGTGCTCAGTGCCGCGGACACTGCGTTCACAGCCCACGGTGTTACCTTCCCTCAGGGCTGACGGTGGCCATGCGGAGATCTACCTGAAGCGTGAGGACCTGAACCACACGGGCGCCCATAAGATCAACAATTCCCTGGGCCAGGCCCTGCTGTGCAAGCGCCTGAACAAGCAGCGCATCATTGCCGAGACTGGCGCTGGCCAGCACGGTGTGGCGACGGTGCGTCGGCTTTGCTCTGGCGGGATAGGAGATCGAGGGCAGCATCAAGGGCCCAGCTTGGAGCGGTGGATGCAGCCTTGCCTAGGCGCCCTGGTGGCGGAGGGATGAGCAGACTCACCCTGGTACTAAATGAGCACAGCACTTGTGCATGACCAACCTGATTTCCGTGAGCTGTAGACGCTGTAGCAGTCTGCTCTGCAGCGGGACAGCACGAGCGCACGAGGCTGAGCGGTCATGGGCGCCCTCTCCACGCCGCAGGCCACCGTGTGCGCCCGCCTGGGCCTCAAGTGCATTGTGTACATGGGTGCCAAGGACATGGAGCGCCAGGCGCTCAACGTGTTCCGCATGCGCTTGTGCGGCGCCGAGGTGCGCCCCGTGTACAGCGGCACCGCCACGCTGAAGGACGCGACCAGCGAGGCTATCCGCGACTGGGTCACCAACGTGGAGACCACCCACTACATCCTGGGCTCGGCTGCCGGCCCGCACCCTTACCCCATGATGGTACGGCGGCTGGTGGACAAGCTTGGGGTGTCTTAGCGCTATGCGACAGTGGCGCTTGCGGAAGGGTTGCATGCTCCTAAGGGGGCCCAAAAGCGCGTCCTGGGGGCTAGGTGCCGCTTTTCCTGGCCTGACCCAGATCAGCAAAGCGGTGGTTTTGGGTCTTCGCAGGTCCGCGACTTCCAGTCGATCATTGGGCGCGAGACCCGTGCCCAGTGCAACGCCAAGTGGGGCGGCCTGCCCGACATCGTGATGGCGTGCGTGGGCGGTGGCTCCAACGCCATGGGCATCTTCCACGAGTTCGTGGAGGAGCAGAACGTGAGTAGAGCTGTTGTGGCCGTACAAGAGCCAAGGGGGTGGGGTTGAGGATTGGCCGGAGAGGGATCAGGTGCAGGGAAAGGGCCTTGAGGGCGAGCACAGCTGGTGAATGGATGCCCACACCCTTGGTACGAGGGCTGCTCAGTGTCCACACTCTCACGAGCAGTACCGGGGCATTTACGGGCTAGAAGTGAGGAAACAAGCGCGTTGGTGTTCCCCGCCGCATGGCCGTCCAATCGACCTTGCACCCGAGCATTGCTAAGCATGGTGTCCCCATGTCGCCCTTGCTGTACGGTACAAACCTTGCCGCCCTGCCCGTCCCAATCCCTCAGGTGCGCCTGATCGGCGTGGAGGCCGCCGGTGAGGGCGTCAACACCAACAAGCACGCCGCCACGCTCACCATGGGCACCCCCGGCGTGCTGCACGGCTCCTACTCGTACCTGCTGCAGGATGACGACGGCCAGATCATCGACCCGCACTCCATCTCTGCCGGGTGAGCACCGAGCAGTCGGGGATGGACGGCGAGCTGCAGCGAGCAGCTTGACCCCGTGCGGGGACAGAAAACTGGGTTCGGGCGCACGAGATAAACGCGGCTGGGATGGCATGCTTCCCTACTCAACATTGACGGCAACTATTAGAGCAGGCGGCTGTCCTGCTTATCCGCTATCTCACTTTCTTTTCCGCGTTGCCGCCCTACCGTAGCCTGGACTACCCCGGCATCGGCCCCGAGCACTCGTTCCTGAAGGACGTGGGCCGCGCGGAGTATTTCGCCGTGACGGACGAGGAGGCGCTGGAGGGCTTCCAGCTGCTCAGCAAGTGGGTGCAGGGGCAGGGGGGAGGGCCTGCTGGGGGCTTGACTGGTGGTTGGGGAGGCGCCACAGGCGTCGGGAGTGAATGGCAAGGCATATGTGGCACTCCTGGCAGCTGCTGCTGCAGCAGCAGCAGCAGCACAATGGCAGCAGCAGGGGGCTGGTAAGTGTAAGTGTGTTGGGGCCAGGTATCTCGTAAACGCCGCAACGGTACGGAACTCCCGTACCTGGGTACGGCGACGTAGGTGGGTGGGTGGGTCGTAGGTGGATGGCGCTCGTACATTAGAGTAAAAGGCATGCATGACCGAGCCCCTTTCCCTGTTTCCCACAACAGGTTGGAAGGCATCATCCCCGCGCTGGAGACCAGCCACGCCATCGCCTACCTGTCCAAGCTGGTGCCCACCGTCAAGAGCGGGACACGCATCGTGCTCAACTGCTCGGGCCGCGGCGACAAGGACGTGAACAACGCCATGAAGTACCTCAACCTGTAAACGCCGGGTGTGGTGGTAGCGGATGGTGGGGACCGCAAGGGAGCGTTTAGCAGGTGTACATGTGGTGCGGCAGGAGCTTGGGTGCAGGGGTGTCGTATGGGTATAATTTCGGTGGGGTGAGGGCTGAGCGCGTCGCGCGGCCCTGAGGCAGGCGTAAGCGGCCCAGCTCACGGTTTGTGACCGCTGTACGGTTACTTATGGGCGTGGTGTTGCAGGCGTGATGTGAGGAGCGGTTGGAGTGTAGCGGTGTGGAGCAGGGTGTGCTAAGGATGAGAGGAGGATTGAGTGCATGAGAGGTGAGGGTCTCGCATGGAACTGGAGTGCGCGGCGCTGAGTGAACAGGGCCACAGGACAATGCCAACGAATGTCTTGTGGCTGTAACATGTGTTATCATGATAATGCCTTTCATCAGCACCGTTGAGTACCTAGGGCGAGCACAGAAACAGCGCATGACTAGTCACCCTCAGTCAAGGCCGAACACACATCGCAATTCTACCTATGCTCCTCAGACTGTTCCCTAGTTATCGACTAGGACAAGATAAAGTTGACTCGCCAAGCAGCCGCCCTCGGAACAGCTATGGGAGCCGTGCGGCCGCGCGCGCTGTCGCCACCGCTGCGCGGACGGGGCATAGCCGGCAACAGCCGGAATCTAATCCAATTGTTCATCATGAAAGCGTTGTAAGGAATATTCCGACTTCCGTAGGCGAAGGGCAAAGGGTCGACGGAAGGCATGGTGAGCCTGTGTCAAGGGAGAGCTGGCGTTTTAAACACGGCACCAACACGTTACGATTCACATGTTGCACAACCTCACTATGCTGTCAATGTATTCGCAGCAGACGCAGTCGACGCGGGGGCCCTGGCCGCCAGCCTGGGCGTGCCCCGCGCTCTGGCAGCTGCCCTTGTGGCTGCACTTCAGGAGCCCAATGACAGCCACACGCGCGTGGCCGCCAAGGAGTTGGAGAAACGGCTGACCATTTTACAGCAGGACTTGAACCTCACGGCTGCACAGGTAATCCCGCTTTCGCGACCCAAACCCTCAGAGGTGTAGGCCCTCGCAACGTCCTGAGCGTGGTGCTGGAGCTGACCTGCTCCGCGCTCCACGCCCAACCATGTTCCTCCCCGTTGTCGTGCATTGTTGTACGCAGGTAGTCCACATGGTGTCCCTGCAGCCCATGCTACTGGCCTGCCCCACCGCCACCCTGCGTGCCCGGGCCGAGCGCCTGGCCATGGGGCTCGCGGACACACCTGCACCTCCAACCACCAACACACACAGCACACCAACCTCTCCTCACGCAATCAAGGCAGGCCCCAGAACCCTCCATCCAGCGTCCAAGCACAGAGCACTGGTGCCACCTGCGGAGGCCGGCTTACCAGGGCCTGTGCACCCGACGCCTGGCCTGAGTGCCGGCCCAACTGGGATACCCCTCACCCCAGAGGCCGTACAGGAGGCGTTGGGGCTGCTCGCGCGACAGCCCGCGTTCCTGGTGGTGCCCCCAGCCCGTTTGTGCGGCTGCTGCCACCTGCTGTCGCAGCAGCTGCAGTGCACCCCTCAGGCCGCCTGCCGGGCGCTGGCGCGCCTCCGGCCTGGGGAGCTGGACCGGCTGTTGCAGGCCCCGCCGGGGGCGGTGCTGCGGGCGTGGCGGGGGCTGGCGGGGGCGCTGCAGACGCTGGCGGTGGGCCCCGCGGGACAGCGGCCGGCAGGCGGGGGGCAGGCACGCGGGTGGGGGCCTGCGCACGGCGGGTTGGAAGCTGGGAACAATGGGGAGGAGGATTGGCAGGTGGATGAGGTGCGTGCGCAAGAGCGTACGGAGGGGCGGGAGGGCGGGGCCTGGGACGCCAGTGGCGTGGGGCCACAGGGAGGCCATGCCAGGCAGCCGGCCGCTTCGGCGCCAGACGCGCCCAGCGTTCACGGTGGTGTGGACAGCGCAGCTGATGGAACGGCGGCCGCTCCTGCTGCTGCGCCCTACCAGGCACCTCGCCACCGGCCCCCGCCCCCGCCCCCGGCGTATCGCGTGCTGCAGCTGGAGGACGTGCAGCGCATGGTGCTGCTGTGCCCGCAGCTGCTCATGGTGCCCCCGGCCGCACTGCTGCACGCAGCGGGGCGCCTCCGCGCGCTGCTGGGCATCTCCCGGCCCCCCGCCCTACGCCGGCTGCTGGTGCGCAGCCCTCGCCTGCTGCTGCTGCCACGTGGCCATGCCGACGCGTCCCTGCGCGCTGTCTGCTCCTCGTTGTCCCTGCACCGCGACCACGCTGCCAGGCTGGCGTTACAGCAGCCGAACCTGCTCAAATGGGAGCCATGGGAGCTGGACGAGAAGCTGTACGGCATGTCGAGCGAGCTGGGGATGTCTCCTGGGGACGTCGCACGGCTGGTGCGCAACGCGCCGTCGCTGCTGGCCATGTCGGTGGACAACTTGGGGGCCAAGATGCGGGCGTTACAGGAGCTGCTTGCGACCCACGGGTCGGAGGAGGTGCGGCACGTGGTGCTGCGGCAGCCGGGCGTGCTGACCATGTCCAGTGCGTCGGTGGGGCTGAAGCTGCGGCAGCTGCAGCAGGGGCTGGGACTGAAGGCGGGGGAGGAGGGGCTGGGTGTGTCGAGGCGGATGGCGCTGGATGAGCCCACGCTGCTGACGTGCGACCTCGGCCGTGTGGCACAGCGGATGGCGAGCGTGGCGGTGGTGTTGGGCACGGAGGACCTGGCCAGGGTGCGCGGTGTGGTGCGGACATGTCCCAGGCTGCTGGTGGTCCAGCCGGGGGCGCTAAGGCACAAAGTCGGGGAGCTCAAGTTCGCGCTGCGGGTAGCGCACCAGGTGGCTTGTGCGCTGGTGCTGGCGCGGCCGGATGTGGTGTTTGCGGGGCTGGGGCGGGTGGTGCAGGCGGTGGAGGAGGTGGAGAGGGAGGGGCGGGCGCTGGAGCAGGAGCAGGGGCAGAGGCGTGAGGGAGGGGCGCGGCAGCGGAGGCGGGCGGTGGTGGAGTGGATGGCGGCTAACCCGCGCAAGTGGCACTTGCCGCGGGACTAGGCGGGGAACGGGCTGTTGGGGTTACTAGGGAAACACTATTACGCAGTGTGGAGGTCGTATAGGGTGGAACTGGGTTGAGGATTGTCGGGCGCATTGCAGCGGCTGGCCATCCCGCGGGTAATCGGGTAGCAGTTGTGATGGATATTAAAGAATTGTGCCAACACCTAGGGTTCGGCCCTGTGACATGCCGCAATACGTGGTGCGCTGCCTATTAGCCTGCGTATGCTGACACATGCAAGGGACATGAGCTGCTGGCATGGTTTCATGCCGCGACGCGTACTTACACGTGCTGACCTACTTGTTGCGCTTCTTATGTTACGCGTCCATCACATTGTTCGTTACAAGCTCTGCCCGGGGCGGGGCGTGCATGCGGCGTAACGGCAACAGCGTCAAGGCTCTTCGCGTGTCAGGCCCATGCGATACGGCATGTACAGTACAGTACATCCTCAGCAGCCGCCCCTTCGTGTGTACTGCAATGTACCACGCACAGCCTCAACGTCATTTTGATCAGTCAAATTGTCAATAGAGCGTGTCATGGGCCAGCCGCAATGACCAGCCCAACACTCTGAAAACGCCGCAGCGAGCCTGAGCCTCCCAGCTCCCATCAGCTATCACATGTCCTCGTCTTCGCCCTCCTCCTCCCCTCCCTCCCCATAACTCTCGCCATAGTAGGTGTCCACCAGCTCCTCCGCCCAGCCCTGCAGCTCCGGAACCCGGCAGCCAGAGGTGCCGTACTGTACGGCCTCGAGCGCGTCGATGCCGTCGAGGCTCTCCACCAGCTGGGGGCCCTTGCGGAGGCTCCGGAGCACCAAGCTCACGAACCGGAGTCCCTAAGGGTTTGTACGGCAAGCCAGGCCGTGCTCGTGAGCAGAGCAGTAGGGCGAGTACGAGTGTGGCACAAGTGCCTTTCTTAATATGACCTGAACAGTGCACACAGCAATCAACGCCGGAGCAGCCGGGCGGAGCTCCCACCGTATTCTTCCCGAATAAGGCAGTGGGTGACACTGTCTGTGTGCTTGTCAGGGACTCCATATATCCCATTCCCGCACCGCGTCCGCTACACAGCAACCAACCGGTAAGCAACACAAGGGGCTGCTAGTGTACGACAAGGCCCCTACGAGGCGCAGCGCTTGTGTGTCCACGGTCGCACGCACAGCACCCGCACTCACCATGTGCACCGCATCCGCGTCCGGGCTCCTCAGCAGCGAAACGAATGCCGCCAGCACCCCGTGCTCGTCCCCCGGGGCGCCCTGCCCCACACCCAGCCCCGCCTCCTGCCCTGCCCCGCCGCCCGGCAGCTGCACCGGCCCTGCTGCGCCTATCCCCAAGGACTTCAACATTTGCGCCGCCCCCGGCGACGCCTCCCCGGCAGAGCCCCCAGCCGCCCCTTCCGCCCCATGGCACAGCGACAGCAGCGCAGCCGCCGCCTCCTTCCGGATGTCTAGAGCAGCCCGGCGCAGGAGGGACACGAGTGCAGCTACCATGCCGTTTTCCCGCAGTACCCCCCGGCACGCGTCCACGGCTACGCTCCCCGCCCTGCAGCACCCCCACGCCAGCCCCGCCACCAGCACCCCCGCCGCCCGCTGCACCCCCCTGTGCCCCACGCCCCCTGCCAGGCACGTGTGTACGGCGGCCAGGCACGTGGCAGTGGCAGGGGAGGTCACGCCGGTGCTGGTGCTGGGACCGGCGGGGTCGACGGTCGCGGGGCCCACCGGGGCGGTGGGGAAGGAGGGCGGCGTGGGCGGCAGGGGCCGTTGGGCCTGCAGCTCGGAGAGCACCAGCAGGGCTTGGGCAGGGTCGGCGGCGATGTTGGCTAGGGCGTGCAGCAGGGGCAGCAGCGCCAGGTGCAGCGGCAGGGCCGCGGCGTGGGCGGCGGGGTCGTCGCCAGCGAGCCGTGCCTGAGGGAAGCACAAATGGGAGGGAAGGGACAGCATCGTGGGTGTGAGGCACAAGCTCACGGCATGTGGTGCTGCAGGCGTTTGGGAGCGATAGCCCCAGCGCTGCCGTATCTGCTGGCGTCCGCTGCAACTGTGGCTTGTGAAACGCGTGTTATGCCAAATGTGGCCGCTCACTGGGGCTGGCCCTCCGTGTGCACAATCGAACCCGGACCCAGTCGGCGTGTCTAACGACAATTGGTGCCTGGCGGTCCCCATACAGCACCGCCAGGTCGACAGTTCTGCCCGCTAGCGTACCACCCCCTGTGGCCCTAAAATTCAAACCCGCAGGCCAACATTGCCGCCCCACCCGTGCCGGCCGCTCTTACCGCGTGTGCCGTACAGCGCATGGTGGCGGCCATGAGGGCGGGCAGCAGGCCCCCCGGCCCCGCCACCAAGGCTGCCACCGCCTGCGGCCCGCCGGCGCCGCCGCAGAACGCCGCCAGCCCCGCCGCCTCCCGCAGCAGCGGAAGGTGCGGGCAGGGCGCCTGCAGCACGCGCCGCAGCCCTAGCAGCACGCCCGCCTGCTGCGACAGCTGCGCCGCCTGGAAGAGGAGCCATGGCCAGGTTCACGAGGCATAGGAAAGATTCAACCCTACGCATCAGGCGCAACGCTCCCTAGCATAGAACGGAACCTAGACTTCCGCCGTGGCCGTTCAACCCACACGCGGGCATACTGACAGGTCAACGACCCCAGGCACAGCCCTGCAGAAACAGTCCCTCCGCAGTCCTGCCAACGCACCGTTGCTCAGGCCCCCAAATACACACTGTTGAAGCTCTCCGTCCCTGGCGCCTTCCTGCCCCGCCTCACCTCCTCCTCTCTCCCCCGCACCAGCATGGACGCCGCCCACAGCGCTGTGAGGCAGCACCGCACCACGGGCGGCTCCCCGCCGCCCCACCCCCCGCAGCCCCCTCCTCCACCGCCATGCCATCCCCCTCCCCTTCCGCAGCTGCTGCTCCTGCACCACCCTCCCCGCCCTGCCCCTGCCCCTGCGCCTGCTGCCATGGCGCCCACGCCGCCGTGGCCTCCGCCGCACCCGCCAGTGCCGCCGCCAGCAGCTGCAGCAGCGGAGCCGCGGCGTAGGCCGCCATCAGCGCCGACTGCTGGTCAGGGCCCCAGGCTGCGAGAGGACACAAGACGCGGACGCCGGCAACGTGCAGCTCAGCTCTGCATTGTGCCTCCATCATCCAATCTGCGATGTCCCCAAGGGCCAACGCTGCATCCATGCAAACTGAACCACTTGGAGAGTCACGCACCGTACCGTATCGCATGGCCACGATCCGCCACGATACGCGGATAAAAACCCACCCACTTTCAGACCTTACCTGCCACGGAGCCCACCACGGCCGCCAGCTGGTCCGCCTCCAGCAGCACCCCGCCCGCCTGGGGGCCCTGCATCCCGCCCTCCGCTGCCGCCGCCGTCACGGCAGCCGCCGCCACCGTGAGGCGCGCCACCAGCACCGGCCCGGCGCCCGCCAGCACCTCCCGCGCCGCGTCGGGCGTCGAGGTGGCCAGCAGCTCCAGCACCCAGCTGCACCGCCGCATGGTGTCTGCACAGCCGGGATGAGGGCTGGGTGAGGGCTTGGGTGGTGCGTGATGATGTGGGGATGAGGGCAGCATGAGAAAGCTGAGCAGTTGCAGGTACAGGCATCAGGGGCACCGTTGAAAGGAACAATACCAATCAGGCGTGCTCCCGCACCCAAAGTGTTCGCAGCGTAGGGGGCCCTAACCAATGCGCGCGCCGTACAGCGTGAAACCCCCACCTTGCGCGAGCTGTTCTTGCTGCTGTTGCAGCAGCTGTGCAATGGTGGCGATCACGCCGCCCTGGACAGCGGCCTCCGCCACCTGATAGCTACCTAGGTTAGGACACGGGGGAATAAGAGGCGCTCGTGGGACGCGTCTGGGCGCCGGTGGGTCCAAACACCTTATGCGTGTACTGTTGACTGTGTACTGTTGACTGCGCACCACTCAGGCCTACATGACGAACTCCGTGGGAACAGTGTACCGCTGTACCCCAGACCCAAGCCCCAAAGACTGACGCCATGCGCCCCGGACGTCAATGATGATCAATATCACACCAGCGCCCTGCCGCTGCGCACACAGCTACCCCACCTGTGGACAGCAGCGTGCCCAGCTGCTGCAGCGCCACCTGCCACTCCGCCGCAGGGAGCTGTCCCCACTTGGCCAGCGCCGCCGCCACCGCCCGCACCCGCTCCACCAGCACGTCCGCCCCCAGCGAGGACAGGGCCTCGGCGCTGCCGCCGCCACCGCCGCCGCCGGACAGCTCCGCCAGCAGCCTGCGGCTGCGCAATGCAGCATCGCGCTGGCGGCTCGACTGCTCTTGGACCTGCGGACCCAGAGTTTTGGAGCAAGGGTTGCATGACAGGAGGCAAGGAAAAGAGGGTAGATGAGAGGGACAAGAGCCACGGAGTCGAAAGGGGGCAGAGGTGTGAGTTGGCGGGGTTGGCACGGTGGGTAGACATATACCTGTGCACGGCGCCTGCCGGTTGCAGCTGCCTCGTTGAGTGCTTGTCGGGCCTTCGGGTCTGCCCGCCTGGGTCAAGGTACGCCGTGCAGCCGGACAGGGTGACTGCGTGCCGTTTGGCCACGAGGTACAGGCTGTTGGCCAGTCGTGATGCTTGCTGCGTACCTGCTCATGTTGTTGCTGTCCAAGACGTCACACTGTGTAGGGCGTCTCGCGCTGCCCAAGCGCTGAGGCACGGTTATGCGCGCACCAAACCTCGCTCGCAAGTGCTTGTAACTACTGTTCTCATATGTATGTATATATATGTTGCACTTCGTAGAGGTCCGTTGAATAGAGTGTCGGGGTCACAACTCACCTGGACACTCCCGGTTTCGGGGCCGGGCGCAAAGAGCGGCAGAAGGGAGGTCTGCTGCGCATACGCTACTGCCATTTAATCTTTACATCGCCATAGTTTTGTTTTGGTCCTTGAGAAAGATTGACTCAACTATAGTCCAAGGCGACCTTTCAAAAGCCATGCGTGTTGCCACTGTTCCTCAGCGCCGATAATGTCTGAGTTAGGACGGCGTGCGCGCGAGCTGTTGAAGGAGCTAAAGACGTATGGACAGGAACGCTTTCACCATACAACGTGAGTCTTGCAAAGAAGAGCTTACCACTCGCTTCCATGCGCAAAGGCGCTGAGCACAAACAGCTACCGCGGGCATACATCAACAGGAGGAGCTAATACGCCTCATCTTCTGCGAAATTGACGAGCACAATGCGCAAACGGAGGCCATCGTGAGGTGAGTCCAGTGGCAGGGCCGAAGGACGCACAGCGGAGCACCTGCTTGTGCGCCCAGTGTTGCAGCCTCTGGCTAAACGCCCTGCTGCTTTGGAAAGAGCGTCAGGTGGTATCTTAACGCTGTTAGTACAGCGTTGCAGCGTTGCTACGGTGCATGCGGAAACATAAGCCACCTGCCCGCCGTGCTCAATTCCCTGATGCTGCCCACAGTGAGCTTCGGCGGGGGCAGCAGGGCGAGGAGCCCCCGCCTGTGGATGAGCTCACAGCCACCACCATGTGCCTGCACTACGAATGCATAAAGCGGAACAAGCGGTTGCTGCTCATCTACATGTGGGTCGGAAAGCACCTCCGCCAGGCCAAGGCATGTAAAGGAGGGCTACACAATCGTGTTGGCCTGACTTGTGCATGATACGTGCTGTGCACCTGGCGTGGCGCACTGGCATCTTTGACATCATGCCACCAAGTACACCCGAGGACTGCCCTTGGTTTCTTAGTTGCGTGCCTGGAGCTGCCAGCTCGGGGCCCAACGGCCAGGGACCGCGCATCAGACCGATGCATCCATGCCTGTGCTCCGGAGGCCCACCTGTCCCTGTCACCTGCACCTGCAGGCACGAGCGCATGCAGCGGCTGAGGGAGATGCGGTGGACGCAGCGGGCGCTGCCGGACGCGCAGAAGGCCCGGTGCTGCCAGAGCGAGATACAGGTGGGCTGTGTCCTCTGGCCGCCCGTTGCTTTCGGGTGTCACGGTACTGCGTGCTGCAAGGGGAAGCGCCGAGATGCAGGTTGCAGGGGCACCCTTTCCTCAGCACTGACGCCCTCCGTTTGCCCGCAGTTCTACAACGACTACTCCCGGGCGCTGTCCCAGTACATGTCGCGCAACGAGGGTGTGGGCATGGACCTAACGCTGGTGGGTGCGGCAGCTGGAGGGGTGGGGTAGGGCGGCGGCGGCGATGCTGGTACACCACGGGCATGACGCCACGTGCCTTTCCCAGGCGCCAGGGACACGGGCACGCGACTGCACAGGATCTGGAACCCTCCGCTAGGGCCCTGCGCACGCCTGAAGGAACCGTTTCAGTGCGGGCAGGAGCCAGGGCAGGGACACCTACCTGTCACTTCTGGCCCTTCCCGTGTACTCATTGCACCTGTCCCCACAGGACACCAAGCCGCCCAAGGACACGTTTGTCAACGTGCGCTGCCTCAAGGACGTGGGCGAGGTCATCCTCAGCTACGGCCGCGCCGCCGTGCTGCCCGGCAGCACCATCAGCCTGCCGGCGGAGGAGGCGGAGCCGCTGCTGCGGGACGGCACCGTGGAGCTGGTGGACTGGGACGACGGGTACGGCAGGAACAGGCAGTAGCGCATGACTAAGGGTGTACTTGGAGGTGTACGGCAGGAGCAGGCGGCGGTCTGGACGCGTGCGTGGCGGCCGCAAGGGGTGGGCCCTGTGAGGCCTTGCGGTGGAATTAGGGTTGATGCGGCGCGGCTGGGGTGCTGAGACGCTGAGTTGGCTGGCGCTGGGACTGTGCGATGTGTGTGCGCGCGCGAGGGAGAGGGGCTGGTCAGCTGCACGGTGCAAAGGGGATTGCTTGGCGGTGCTGGTAGGCGGATGCCAGCGAGGAACTGGATAGCAAGGGAGACACTGGCTTGCTTGGTATGCTGGTACTTATTCATGCATTGCTGTGCTAGCGAGCAGAGTTTTATGGGGCATTGGGAAGGCAGAAGGGTATTCAAGGTCTTACAGCAAGGACATAAGGAAGGGCAGACGCACTGTAGCACATTGCAGTCCATGTCTTGCTACATAGAAAGATATCCTGCAGGTCCAGGGAAACACGGTAATAAGGAGGTCGAAGACCAAGACGCAACCTCCTATCACCCCACAAGTGGATTCGCGCGGTGTTTCCTCAAGACGGAAGTCCCAAGTTGACCAAACTGACAGATGCAGAGCAAGACAACGGAACCGCGGCCCAGCGCGGCCCGCACACGTGCGCACACGCACCGCCTTTACGTATCCCCTCAACATGCCTCAACGATATACCGTAACGTCACGGTTACGACTGCCGTAATTGGTGCAACCCCCATCAAGCCTCAATTGCACTCCGTCATGAACACGACTGCAGTTTATGGTGCATCTAGCAAGATTACGCGATGTGTTCAACCCCAATCTTTGTTCCAAGCGGAGCCTCTGCCCAGGGCAGCGGTGCATGTTACGGCCCCAGATGAAACACGTGGCAAGCTGGCAGCCGAGGTGCTCAGGTCACTTGCCCATGAAGATGCCTCGTGCTTGTGTAAGGCATTGAGTCACGGGCCCCGCGTAGTGCTGACCGTTTGCTCTAGATGCCTATAGGCTTCCATTCTGCATGTGCAACCAGATGCATCGCTACTCAATGTCCCACGCTGGCAGCACTACAGCAGCACCACGAAGGCAGTCCAACGCGCTCAAACCATGCGCTGGCGGCCAGGGGCCCCTGCTGCCAGCCTTGTGCCGCTGCCAACGTTTGGAAGTGACAGTTCCGCGCATACAATGAAGTAATTACCACCAAAGTGAGTGAATCTTAGCCAAACAAACGGGCAATGCCATTATCTTGTTGCACACGCCCGCAAGCACTTTGCCTAAGATCCCAGTGATGCATGGATGACTACCACGAGCGCTCTCACAGGGCAACCGCCCTCGTCCACCGTGCATCAACTTATGCCAGGCCCGCGAGGGAGCTTGAGCTACCGTATTAATTTCCATCTCTCGCACCACGTGCGTGTGGTGGGTTTTAGGGTGGCCACTAGAGAGAAACGTGTACGGCTCTGTGTCTCCTGGTCCCCAACTTGAGGTCGTACGACACCTGCCACCAACTGGCAGCCTCCACCCTACTGCACAGCAGCCTTGAGCTACTCGTTGCCCACAATGTCTTCCGCAACCACCAGTGCGTTTCCGACGGCGTCCGCCGCGACCATCACTGCAGCGGCAGCAGGCCCCTTTGCCGCCGGGCCCTCCGACATGCCCCTCTTCCCCTTGATCCGGTTGCACCTCCGGTGCAGCACCTGGCAGTTGTCCAGCGTGGTTGTACCGCCCAGGGCGTACGGCAGCACGTGGTCGGCCTCCGCGTGGGAAAGGCGGCTGATGGGCTTCCCACACCAGGCGCAGGTGGGGTTGCGCACGTATGCCTCCGCCTTCAGGGCCTCGCTGAACAGCCGCCGTCGGGCTGCTGCTGTGGGTTCACCGGGTGCCACAGCAGCCGAGCCGTCGTCCGTCCCTCCATCCTCCTCGCAGCCGGAGCGGCTACCGGGAACAGGTGCACCCGACTGCGTGGCCCTGCAGTTGTTCACGCAGCGAGGACACGTGTGTAGTGTTGGCGGACAGCCCCGAAACTCTGCTCGGTATGTGCTTAGCGCGTGTGGGACCCCAAGGTGCATAGCATCCGCGTCCCACGGCGGCACGTCACGTCAACGTCATGCGGCATGTCCACGGATGCACCAGCTTCAACAGTCCGCGCGACACACCACACCGCAACGTGGCCGCATCAGCTAGGCGGGCATGCCTCATCTAAGGCCGGGCCTGGCCAGGCACAGCGCAGCTCCCGGCCCCCACCTGTCCCACCCAGCGCTCACTGGGTGTAGTCGCCCTTGAGCGCCGGCTTCACCACCTTGTCCAGGAACAGGTCTAGCCGCTTGACCAGGCTGGTGTGCGACAGCGTGTTGCTGATGCCCTTCCACTCCGGGCAGCCCAGGAGGCTGCGGTAGTTCTGCCTCATGGCGGCGGCGTTGCACTCGTAGACGCCTATGTTGTCGTTCCTGTGGACCAACACGGTGGGCCCGTTGTGGTTGTACTTGTCAACCCACATGTCTCCACGCTGTCCAGCGCAACGCTGCAGTGACAGCATTCAGTGGTAGAGGCAGCTTGCCGTTTGCTCGAGGCTAGCTGCTGCGCAAGGAAGTACGACAGACTGCGAGCACAAGGGCCACACAACCGCCTCTCCCCCACCTGTCCAGTGCACGGCTGAGCCCCACCAGCGTTATGTCCCACGCGGGGGTGACCTTGCGGGGAGACCTGATCTTGCCCCCGAGCTCCTGCTCCGCCACCTCCTTGAGCCCCAGCGTGTCCATTAGCTCGACAGTCTTCTGCAGGGCAGGGCGGGCAGTTTGTTCCAGCCACTATCCAAGGTCCGTTCAAGCTACCGGTAAAGAGACTCCGAAGCTTGACTGCTCATATTAGCAAGCGGGCGGCTTTCATCAAAAGCAGAAGCGGCCTTGGGTGCCCCTTATGTGGCCGCACCTCGAACGTGTGCGTCATGCCCTTGTTCTCCTTCTCCGTCAGGGCTTTGACCACTTTGCGGCCGCCGGGGCCCTCCATCTGCAGCTCCGAGTTGAGAAAGTTCTTCATGGGCACGCGGAAGCGCCTGGGGCAGGTCGCACATAGGTAGCCAGCAAGCTTGTGGGCTTGATGAAGCAAAGGCATCAACGGCATGTGCCATGATGCGTAACATATCCCGCCAACCCTTTGGAATTCGAGCGCCTGTGTTACATGTTGATCAATGCACAGCAAGAACCATGCGCTGCAAGCATAGCCCGCACCGGCCGCTGCCGTCGATGCCCGCCCGCCGCAGCGCAAAGAACCGCAGGATGAGCTCCTCCAGCTGCTGCTCCGTCTGCACAACGCCGGTTGGGCAAGGCGCGGCAGTAGCGTGAAAGGTCAGTTGCTACCTCAAGTAGCTGTATGCGCTTGCAGGGTGACAGGACCTCCGTTCAGAAGCCAACAGTGAACTCCTGACGGCGAACACATCGTCGGCGCGCCAATCCATCGCACTGATCACAGTAGCCTGCGACTGCCCAAGACCCTCTGCAGCGCTTGTAGACGTGCCCCAAAACCCATTCACAAGCTCCACCGTTCTGCCGCACCCGTCCCGTCATTGGTACCCACCTCCTCCTTTTCCGTCACTTCAGCAAGCTGCTTGTATTTCTTGCCCTTGTCCGATTTGGTTAGCTCGCCCAGCAGCTCAACGTAAGGGCCGTAGAACGCAGCTCTGGCGGAACGGGGAAGGCCGGCCGGCAGGCAAGGTGCCAATGCATGCATCAGTTTGGGTCCTGGGCAACAATCACCTTGCAGCTTAGCCACAGGTGCACGACGGCGCGTACCTCCTCATCTGCTGCTTGCTGTGTCCCATGCCGCCGGAGTTTATGCCCTCGTAGATGCGGAACACTGCAGAAACAAAGTTCCGGCACAGGTTATGGTAGTGGATAGCCGCCGCAGCGGCGTACAGCTAGGCAAGGCCTGCACCGGCGGCATTGAACATCCCAGTGACATAATCTCAGGCAAGGTGGGCCGCAACCCCGCGTGCAGAATATGTTGTCGGCAGGTCAAAAGGCTGGTAACGCGCGCATCAGGTTGCCTCTCGTGCTTTCATGATGGACCATAGATCAGGCTGACAACCTGCGTATGCCATAAAACTGCGTGCACCTTTCAAGGACAGCGACGGCCCCCACAGCTCTACACGGACGAGACCTGACACGTAGCCTTAGCCGCAGCCCATGCAACGTTGGTGCAAGCGTGGCTGGGTAGCGTGGACATGTCACCGCCGATGCCGTTATCGTGACCGTGTACCTGGCGGTAACCCCGCGTGACGTAAACGCCGAGTGACCTCACCCTTACCCATAGCGCTACAGGCCGGCGGTGTGCTGGTATCCGTACAAAGGATCCGTACTAAACAGCCTGACCCACGTCGCAGTGGCGTCACCCACCCTTTTCCAAGGGCGTGTTCTCCAGTATAAGCTGGACGTGGACGTCAAACTGGTTGAAGTACTTCTTCTCCTCGTCATCGAGCATTGCAAAAGTCTTTCCGTTCAGCACGGCGTACAGGTCGTCCTCCTCCTTGTCCAGCTCGAACATGACCGGAGCCTTGGGAAACAGCGTGTTGTCACCTACGTTCTGATTTCGGGCGGTGTCTTGAGTTAGAAGTAGCATGCACGAGCTTCTCTCGTGTTAGATGAAGATCTGCGTGTGACACCGCACACTCAAGCGTCCAACGCACATACGGTCCCTGTGACGTGCTCCAGCGACCGCCTTGCACTTTTCATGCGTCGCCGCGTCGGTCCCATGGTGGGCAGCATAAAGCGAGGCTTGCCGATTCACGGATTGCACAGTGCTCGTACACTGCATCACGACGGGCGGGCGGGTTGCTCGGCCCGACGCACCATACATGAGCTTGCAGGCTCGCAACCCTTTCGAATGACTGCCCACACTACTGGCCGCACATACTGTATCCTTGCACCTGTTCTCGTTCAATAGCATCCCTACATTATGCATGAGGCAACGAGGCCAGACTGGACAGGTTGACGCCGTACACCTCCGTCCAGCCTTCCGCCCGAGGCGGATAGGTGATGGACTTCGCCCGTGGTTGAACCCCAGAGGTTGGGCCCCGCTCCACGTCGCCAGGTACCGTGCCGCATGTCCATACGCCCACCCACCCACCTTCGATGAATGTCCAAAGCGTGGCCAGGCGCTGCTTGCCGTCGACCACCTCGTACACCAGTTTCCCGTCGGCGTTTGTGCGTTCATGTAGGATAATGGGCGGTATGACCAGCCCCTCGTACACCGTCATGAGCAGCCCCATGCACCTCTTTGGATCCCAGACGAAATCACGCTGGTATCTGAAAGGGCATTGGGTTCACGCTTCTGCGTGGTCAAGGACGGGTTAACACAGCCAAGTACAGGCAGCCACGAAAGTGCAAGCAGCACAAGACGCCCAGGTCACTTCCTTTCACACCCCTCCTTCATGCACTCTCCTCAAAGCGTGCAGCACATGCATGCACAAGGCAGGCTCACAAGGTTCGAGGTTCGTGCGTTAGCCAGGTCAGCAACTTACTCCGGCTCCAAGTTGAGGGTCTTCTCTTTGATCAACAATAACAGGTTCCGGACAGTGTAGTTTTGGTTATTGATGTGGACTTTCTCTCGGCGGTAGGCCGCTGCGCGCGGCTGGTTGCCGTTGTTCTGCTCAGCTGGTTCGTCAGTCGTTGATCGCGACGAGCGTGGACCGCTCTTTCGTTTCGCCGCGGCTATCACTCCTCCTCGAGCGCTGAAGGGCAGGGCGCTCGGCAGCGGCCTACCGTGGTACAACTGTGCTCCTCCAAGTTGCTGCCGTAGAGCGGGCAGCCCTTTGTTCCTGAGCGTGGACCACATTCTCAGTTTGCGGGTTGATAAGGGTAACAAACGGCGGCAGTGGATGGAAGGGCTGCTGTGTCGACGGTTTGTCTGCCCTGGACAGACAGTTCATGACGCGCACGAGGCAAACGTCCACCAACGTCCCGCTATGCGTCGCATGCGAGGTGGTCCCGTCTAAGCAACGCAAACTCAACCAGACCATCTCAACCTACTCATACTGGTATGCCGACTTGGCGCACCATAGTTAATAGCTCTTGAGTGTAAAGCAGGGAGGTACGGTCTCCCCTAGTGCCAAGTACCTCTGTGATCCAGTGTTACATTATGGGCTAAAGCCGGGGGTCCATAACAGGACCGATCACAGCGATGGCCCCTTGCGCCTTAGGCAGGGGCCGGGGGCCCGGAGGGGGGCCTCGGAACACGGGACTTCCGGTAGGCCCGACAGCACACGCGGGGTCTGGTCCCCTGGGGCAAACCACGGCCACAAAACGCAGGCATGAGGACAGACCTGACCTGCACAACCAATATCCGCACACAACACGCCAAGAGATACCAACGACAGGCATTACACCAGCCTCACCAGGGTAGCAGGCGGTGCCAATCAAACAGAGCACAAGGGCCGGGTAAAAGGGCCGTAACATCTTTGTGCTCGCATGTCCCCTGGACGAGTAGGGGCATTGTCAGTGCCTCGCAGGCGCAGGTGGGGTCGTGCCTCTGCAATCTGCAATCCTTCATTAACACAATCAGACAAGCTGACCGGTGTGCAGGTGCAGCAACTCCGTCTGCGCGTGGCGCCACCATCCGGATAACCTGTCTGTCTGTAATGAAAGTACATTGGCAGCAACCACCAAGCACAATAGCCAAGGCTCCCTTCCCACCCGGTTTTTTTTCTGTGGAAAGGTTTACAGGTAAAGAGACGGGAGAGGACAGGCCAGCGGGAAGCCAAAGCCCCGGTATCCCATCGCTTCTACCAAGAGCTGTTGGGGCGCTTGCCCCTTGCCACTCCGCCTGCCATCCGTGTCCATGCCCTCAACACACCGACCACAAAGCGTTTCACTCCCTGCCTGAGCCAAAACCCCCCGCCGCTACTGCCGTTGTTGCCCAGCCGCCCGCTTCGCCGCCGGTCCCTCCGCCATGGGCCTGGCCTCCCGCTCCCTGTTGCATATCCTGTGCAGCACCTTGCAGTTGTCCAGCGTGGTCGTACCGCCCAGGGCGTACGGCAGCATGTGGTCGGCCTCCGCGTGGAAAAAATACAGGCGGCTGATGGGCTTCCCGCACCAGGCGCAGGTGGGGTTGCGCGTAGGCAGCACGCAGCAGCCTTACTTGTGGGCGTCGCTGAACAGTCGACGTGCTCGGCGGAAGCCTGTGGGGACCGAAGCTCTCCGTAGGTGCTCGGGTGTGTAGCTGGAGTCGCGTGTCAGCTGCCACGTGCTTGAAAACCGGTCAGCGCACCCAGTGCATACATGTATGGTGGCAGTGTGGCATTGCTAAACACACATACAAGGGGCGTATGGGTGATGCAGCTCGAGCGTTACACGCAGCAGGGCACGGCAGGGGGCTGGGGAGCACGGCGGGGTGTACGTGTGGGGTAGCGCCTTGCGCCGAACAGCAACACGAGGTCGCGGCACGTGTCCGTGGTGCCACGTGGTGGGTGACACGAACAGCAGCTAGCCCGGGTGACCAGTCATGCCCCCTGCATGCTTCCGACCATTTAGCGCACGGCAACAGCAGCAATAGCGCCTGAAACGGCAAGAATAAATTTAGTGCTTAGGACATTACTATGCACGCGCCAAGGCTTGCGCTGGTACTACACAGATACCCAACTTATCGTTTTGCAGGAATAGCTCACAGCATTCATTGGAACCACTGCAGATAATTCATTATGGCTATCAGCAATGCCCTACAGTCTCGCTGGGATACAAGGAATATACATGCCAGTGCCACGACATCCACCCTACGCAGCTCACGCTGGGTGCTGGGTGCAAGCAGCAGCCTCCAGGAGGCAAATACTCATGACTTGTTCAACGTGTCTGGCTGTTATCACCCTCGAACCACATGCGTATCCTACTCATCTGTGCGTCCTCGCGTCACGTGACCGGTCCGGGGGCCGTCTGCCGCGTCTGCTCCCTGCCCCGGCCCCCACATGGCCTCTGCCTCCCGCCCCTTGCTTACTGCACGTGGCCCCTACTGCACGTGCAGGCTGTACTTCCAGCTGAAGCTGCCCTCTCCGAAGGCGGGGAACTCGGAGCAGTCGCCCACGCAGGACTGGGCGTTGGGCCAGCAGGTGCACTTGCCGTCTGCAGGGGCCCCGGCGACGCACGGGGGCGTAAGTGCCATGCTGGAGCTAGCAGTTCCAGGTTGATGGGGGCCGCCGTGTTGCAGCAGTGAACGTTGCCATGTACCGAATGCGCCGCAGTGGCTTCATGCTTCCTGTCCTCTTCAAGCTACCGACCGCTGGCCGTACCGCATACTAGCCCTTGCTCGCTTACGGCCGTATCCAAGTCCTGACCCTGCCACGTGCTAACACGGTACGACATTCAGCGCTCACCGTAGTACTTGCCATTGCGCCACCAGGGGCCGCCCACGCGGTTGCACTTGTTCCAGCCGAACTCGATCTCGTAGTCGCCCTTGGGGAAGCCCTTGGGGAAGATCAAGAACCAGCCGGCGCTGGCAAAGTCTGGGGTGTGGGGAACAGGGAGCGGCAGGGGAGGACAAGTAGTCAGGCCGGGCAGGTACCTCCCCCATACGAAGGCTGCAGAGCTGCGGCATCAACGGGTGCTGTGCTGTCGTCCACAGCTTACATTACGAACACAGGGGCGTGCCCTGCAGCTGCATCAGGGGCGCTGCACAGCGAGCCAAGGCGGCGTGCGGCTGTCCACTGCCTCTCGCCCGCACCGACCCCACGCGCCACGCGCCCACCCGTGTTCTTGAAGCCCTCTTTGAAGAGCTTCTCCTCGCCGGGGGCAGACACCCCGAACACCTGCAACGAAGGAAAGAAGGGGGATTAAAAAAATGCACGTGTGAGACAATGGTGAAACAGGGTGCTTGTACGACAACCTACCACTCACACTGCTGCATACGGCCTCGACGTGCACCACCACAGCCATCCAACCTCATGCACCCGCCGCATGGCCAGCACGAGGTAGGGCAACAGTAATCAACGACGCGGTACCTACGATGTCAGAACCGTCTCCGCCAATCTCAGACCCTGTACCGCCAGCTGTGTAGGCCGCCGCGATCTTGTGGGTAGATGAAGCTGACGTCCCACCGTGAATGGGGTCGTGGCAGGTACGCCACCCAACCACCCGCACCACGTCGTTTCGTGCGCCTCTCCTCCGGACCTTCATGCAGATGGCACCTGCGCAAATGCGCTCCTCTACCGTATCTCCTCACCTCGGTCAGCACCGTGAAGAAGCCCCCCGACAGGTCCATGTCGTCCGTGTACGCCGTGTGGTAGTACTTGGGCAGGTCCTCGACGGGCTTGCCGTTGATGCGCGCGAACAGGCAGTCATTGACACTGGAGGCCTGCACGAGGTACGTACATGCCGTACGGAACAGGCAGAGACAAGGTGCGCTTATTATTAGGCGGCACGCACTGCAGCCACGGAAAGGTGCGTGGCATTTCTCCGGGCGGACGTCAGCCGGCTCCCCAAGCAGGGCGTTTGCAAGGTCGAATACACGCGGGGGATCCGCAGCAAGGTCAGCTGAATACTCCCTCCAGCCCTGCCCTATGCTCACAAGCACCGACCCATCTACACTTCCAAGGCGCGGAGGCTCTGAGTCCTTACCCACGCTCTTGATACAGTGCAAAAAGCGCCACCCACCTGCACCACCGCGTTTGCGAAGCTGGTGATGGAGTCGGGGGTGAGGCGCACACCGTTGGGCGCTTGGGGATTAAAAAGGGAGTAGGATGTCAGGGGCGGGGAGTAGGATGTCAGGGGCGGGGAGTAGGAGGTCAGGGGCGGGCCGTAGAACTGCGGGGCGGGGAGCGGGGAGTGGGGTGTGGGGTGCGTGCTGAAAGCGGCGGTGAATGTTTGCGTGCTGGGGTGCAGAGGGGGCCAGGTGGAGCCACGGCTTCCTGCGGTTGCCTGGCCAGAAAGGTTGCGTGCCACTGGGGACGCTGCAGCACACCACGCCCAGGGCCAAAGGCACGCACTGACACTCGCACAACACGCACACTCGATAGATGCATGGTGCCAAGGACAAGATTAGCTGGTGTCCAACGTGCCGGCTTGCCACCTCAACAAAGCAAACCGGTCCGCACAGCCACGTCCACCAATGCCACGCAGAGTTACAGTCCTAACACGTCCCAGCACATTCACCCCGCTAACACACCCGTCGCCGCCGTGCTGCCCCACGTCGCCCCGACGTCGTCCGGCACGTACGTCGAGAGAGACACCGTTAACCCACACCCGGTGCAACACATCCACCTCGCTAATTCACGCGCCCCACGTGGGGTGTTTAGGACTCACAAAGCCGTCCACCATGTTCAGGATGACACCTTCAATCCACACCCAGTCCAACACGCCCACCCCGCTAATACACATGCGCTCAAGCGGGAGTGAGTGTACTGTGACCCACCTCGACATCGTCCACCACGTCCAGGACGACACTGCTAACCCACACTCAAACACAGCCACGCCGCTAATACACATGCTCTCGCCCCACCTCGAAGTCGTCCGCCACGTCCAGGATGACCCGCTTGCCGGCGGGGATGCTGCACTGGCGGTGCACGGGCAGAGGGGTGCTGGCATTGGTCACGGTGCCGGTGATCAGGTAGGTGACGCCGTCCTTGCCCTTGCCCTTGTTGCCGCCGCGGCCCTTGCCGTCCTTGCCGTAGCCACCAGGTCCGTACCCCTTTCCATCGTCGTAACCTCCCGAGTAGTAACCCCCCTTGTTGCCGTACTCGTCCTGCTTGCATTTGTAGCCGTCGTCGCGGTAATCCTGGGAGGGGAGCACAGGTAGGGGGGCGGGGTCAGGGGAGGGGAGTAAGCCGGGTAAGGCAACGGCAGCGTCCCAATGGCTGTGTAGCTTAGGTGGGTGGCAGGAGAGGCAGCGTGAAAGCAAGGCGTTGGGGCCCCGGTCAGTGCAGAGAGGTGCACAGCTAGCATAGCAGTGCGGTTCAAGGCACCGTACTTCCATCGGTGAATGATGTCCATGCGCTGCTTGCTGCTAAGCCACGACCATCCTGCAGCATGCTCCCTCCATGGGGTGCTTGACATGACCCCTCCAGTGCCTTGGGAGG
Source organism: Chlamydomonas sp. KOR1 (assembly GCA_036984285.1). Classification (NCBI taxonomy): domain Eukaryota; kingdom Viridiplantae; phylum Chlorophyta; class Chlorophyceae; order Chlamydomonadales; family Chlamydomonadaceae; genus Chlamydomonas; species Chlamydomonas sp. KOR1. Next base: position 20,136 of record BQMZ01000083.1, on the reverse strand, counting down.
GAGGCATCACGTCGGACGTCGCTGGGTGTTGCGCTTTATGCAAAGCAGTACGGTAACTAACCCAACGCACCTTGATGGCTTTTGGGCAAGCACGCTGGTCGTTGTTGAAGGGGCTCAGAGGTGAGGCCTTGGCGGATTTGGAGGCGACGGTCCTGGTCAGGGGGCGCGCTGGGTACAGGAGTGGGTACGCTGTCATGGAGGCTTAAAACACAGGGACAAGTGTGTGTGATGACGTGCACACAAGCAGCCCGTCACCAGCGGCCCTGTTGTGGCCCTCTTTAAGTGCTAGTTGACGACTACCATGGCATGCATGTCCCAATTCTATACGGTAAACATGTTTCCTTGCAAGGCCTAACTTGGACCACACGCACAATTGCTCCGCATCTTGCCGTACCCTGCCACGCTGTGCCACACACACCTTGCTAACCACTCAATCCCTGCTCGATACACCAGCGCATGCGTGCTCCTGGCATTGATCGCTTCGCCCTATCTCAAAACCTGTTGGCTTGCGACTTGCTTTTGTTGCCCTGCAGCTGCATCGCTGCACTCACCGCTCCAGTACTCAATCTGCGCTTTGCGGTACTCCTTGACGTACTTGACGGGGTCCAGAACCTCGGTGCCCTTGTGCCAGTCGGGCTGGGGCTTGTTGGCGGCGGCCAGGCCCAACAGCGCCGCGGAGGCGGCAAGCAGCAGCAGCGCCAGCCTGGGGGCAGTGCACCGTGCATGGAAGCAGATGGGTGTGCCGGGAGCAGTACTAAGTCACTTACGACAAATCGTACAAGACGCAGGCAGCAGCGTTACGGCGATGTGGTGGCAGGATAAGGGCGTGGTAAGCAAGGCCGGCGAGCGTGCACTTTGCCGTGTACGGAGAGCGAGGACGGTGCAGAGGGAGGTGCTGGTGGGGGGCGGTATCGTGCGGCAGTGAGATACCGCAAGCAGCAGCACCCTGCGTGTTGTGCGTGCATGATGGCTAGGGTAGCAGCGCCGGGGTTGGCGGGGCCGAACAGATGAGGAATAGCTAATAGGTGTCGCGTTGCTTGGCGCGTTGGTGCCTGGCGGGGCGGGCCACCGGATCACCGACCTATTCGTGTGGCTTTTGTGACCCACCGCATGGTACGTGTGTTGCAGCAGGAAGCAGCAATGGCCCCGGGACGAGACGTCCGCGGGAGCGCCTCAGGCAGTGGACCAAAGAAGCAGCAGCAGTAACAGCCATGTGGTAGCAAGTTCCCGCGTGAGAGCGTACGTGATGACTCCTGGGTGAGGCGGGGGCCACCGCGGCCAAGTTACATTTACTACCTCTCGTTCTGGCCAGTCACCACCACGCTTGGCACAGGTACGCATGGGCATACTCGCACCATCCTGTGCACATTCCCCAAGATCTTCGGCAGGACCGACACGGGCAGCCTCGGCAGTGTCGCGTGTCGGGCAGTGGCGGAGGGCGCAGCGCCAACCGCTGCCTCGGGTTTGGCGGTTGCAGAATGTTGCCGACGGTTGGCCAACCGCTGTCGCACACAGGTCGCACAGGATGGGCCGACGTGAGATCGATATCTCAGACCTCTAACATCTACCAGTATACAGGAGCAGCATGCGCACTTCCGAAGCCGTAAAGTGTCTGCAGTAGCGGTATGGCACGAGACAGCTTGAAAGCCTTCCCTTCAGCGCGCGCCCGCTACCTGTCCGTACATATGCAAGCCTGCCCAACAACTGGTCCCCTCGTCCCCGTTCAGTAAAAGCAGGTGAGCCCCACTGCTGTTCACAAGCCGTCGCCCTGCTCCTTTCCAAACCAGCATCCAGTGCAGATGCACCTCCCCCTTCATAGTAACAGGCCCTACACGTCTCGGTCTTTTTACCCCCCATCGTTACTCTCGAACAGCTCAACCAAGATTCCAGCTGCTGCACCCCCCGCCGCCGCCCGCTTCGCCGCCGGTCCCTCCGCCATGGGCCTGGCCCCCCGCTCCCTGTTGCATATCCTGTGCAGCACCTGGCAGTTGTCCAGCGTGGTCGTACCGCCCAGGGCGTACGGCAGCACGTGGTCGGCCTCCGCGTGCGCGGGGTCCAGGATGTGCAGCCCGCACCAGGCGCAGGTGGGGTTGCGCGCGTAGGCAGCAGCCTTTTGGACGTCGCTGAAGAGACGGCGGCGGGCTGCGGCTGCAGAGGCGGTGGCGGCGGCGGCAGATGCCGGGGAAGCGCTGTTCTCCATCTCCACAACGCCTGCGTCCGCGCTTGTGGAGGCAGCTGCTGCGGGCTCCTCGGGCCTGCATGCGTGGATGGAGGTGGGAGGTGCCGCGTGTCAGTGAGCATCGTTTTGCAGTTCTTGCGCAAGGCAGGAACGGAAGCACATCAACGCCCCCTCCTTGCCGTTCTTTTGCCGCGCCGTGGGGTCTGCATCACTGTCACCACTTCCTGCACGCTGCTGCCGCTGTACAGCACGCAAATATTTGCCGCACGCGCGTCCCTTCCTTCTGGTTGACACCCTGCACGCTCTGCAGACCTGTAGCCCCCCACCCTTCCTATCTGGGTCTCGTGCTGCCCCTCCCTCCTGCCCCACACACCGCTCACAGCCTGTGGTCGTCCCTGACCGCCGGCCTGACCACCACGTCCATGAACAGCTCCAGCCGCTTCACCAGGTTGGCGTGCGACAGCGTGTTGCTGATGCCCTGCCACCCCGTGCTGCGCAGCAGGGCACCGTAGTTCTCAACCAGGGCGGCGGCGTTGCGTTCGTAGATGCCGATGTTGGAGTTCCTGCAGGCGGCAAGGCAAGCACGTGCGCCCTTGCAGGAACCTTCCGCGGAGGATACCCACGCGCTTACGGTCTACCACCCCACACAAATCCGAGGGGTATGCCGCGTGAAGAGAGGCGCGTGTGGGCAAGGTTGAACTCAAGCTGTTTCACTGCGGTGCCGCTACAAGACGTGGGCAAGCATGGGCCTAGCTGACGCTGGTAACCGTTGCGCACCGCTCCAGCTTGCACCCTGCCCCCGCGAATGGGAAGCCATGTGCCTTTTGCCGTCGTACGCGACCCGCAACAACACGTGTCCAAGCATGGGCTTAGCGGGTGCTGGTAACCGTTGCGCACCGCTCCAGCTTACACCCCAAGCCCCGCCGCTGTGCACGACCCCCCACCTGTCCAGTGCCAGGCTGAGCCCCACCAGCGTGGTGTCCCACACGGGGGGCGCCTTGCGGAACGTCTTGGACTTGGCGCCCGACTCGGAGCGCAGGGCCCGCTCCGCCTCGTCCTTGAGCCCCAGGGTGTGCAGCAGCCGGATGGTGTTCTGCACCGGTGCCGTACGGGATGCAAGTACGGCAAGTCAGCAACCGCGGCGCAAGCGCTGCAAGCACGGCTAGCGGGTGGCGGCGGCTTGGTCCGTGCGAAAGCTCAGGGCGTGCGTTGCGTTTTTCCTCATACAGCAGGCCTGGTGGGAGGTGGTCATGCTTGCCCACCGTGAACACCACCTCCATCTGCTCCTCCTCCTTGTCCGTGAGGTCCCACACCACCATGCGGCCGTTCCTCCCCTCCTTCTGCAGCTCCATGTTGAGGAAGCGCTTCATGGGGGCGCGGAAGCGCCTGGGGCAGGTGTACGACGGGACCAGGTGCCGTGCCAAGCTGAACGTCACATCACTAGTTCAAGTTTTGTGAGTCCCTAGGCAGGACCACAGATGTCGCCACCTCCCCACCCCAGATTCATGCTATGGTAGTACAGCATAACTTATGTGACGAGCCCCAAGATCCCAGCATATGCCGTCCAGTCTTTAGTTGGGCTGGCCCGTCCCGACGACGGTCGCACCTGTTGTTGCTCAGGATGCCCGCCCGCCGCAGCGCAAAGAAGCGCAGGATGAGCTCCTCGGGCAGCTGCTCCGTCTGCACACCACAAGACGCGCCAAACAGCCACACTCAATTCACTGGCTCACGCATACGTGTGCGAGGCTGATGGTCTTGCCAAGGCAGCAGCGAAAGGGGTGGCAGCAGCGTGCCGCAGTTCAGTCCACCGTGTGCTCAGTGCCGCTACTTCAATACCGCGTGCGCACCTCCTCCTTCTCCGTAACTGCCGCCAGCTCCCGCAGCTTGCCGCCCGCATCCGACGCCGCCAGACGGCTCAGTAGCTTGATATAGGGACCGTGGAACGCGGCTCTGATGCACACGTCAACAGTTACAACAGTCTGTTACAACAGTCTGTTACAGGGAAAGCTGACATGATAGGTTGCCCGGGGCGCCAGGGGCACCTGCGCGACACCTCACCTCCTCAGCTGCTGCTGGCTGTGCTCCATGCCCCCGGCATTGATGTTCTCGTAGATGCGGAACACTGCATGGCAACACAAGGCACACAGGCAGCCCCAAGCCACAGGGTCAGCGGCAAGGTTTGTGCCTCTCAACAAGGACTTTTCGGCCATGACTCCCAACTGCTCATTACCGAGCTTAAAGCACACACATGCCTACCCTGTCACCCTAGTCACTAGAATAGCAACCTGTCGCGTGCTTATAACCAGTACTTATCTTGTAATATGCTACTGTGACCCCGCAACTGCATTCGTACACATGCCTACCCTGCCCTGCCCTGCCCTGGATGCACGTGCTGCGGGTTCCGTGGCGCAGCCTTGACACGTCCCACAGCCCTGCCCGCCTCACCCGTCTCCAGGGGCGTGGTCTCGGGTATGGACTGCACATTGACCTCGTACTGCAGCATGCGCGTCTGGTCCTGGCGGCTGAGGTCCCTGAAGGCCATGCCGTCCAGGAAGGGCGCCAGCTCGTCCTCGTCGGGGTCCAGCCGGATCACCACTGGGGCCTTGGGGAAGCGCCCGTTGTCGCCTGCGTGCCATACAGGCGACAAGACAGGTGAACATGTGCAGCCGATGCGGTTCGGAATCAGGCAATTTGAACCTTTGACAGGTACAAGCAAGCATGGATAGGAGGCAGGGCGACAAGGCGCAGCAGGCAGGAAAACGTTTGTGGGCGATGCGCAGCCCCGCAACACCCTGTACAACATCCGCTCGATTGTTCGCCTGCTGCGTACGGGTGGCGACGTGGAAGCTTGGCAGGGCTCCGGTGTGCATGTGATACGCCGCCCCGGCCTCGGAAGGCCTGAGCCAAGAAGGCTACCGCTCAGCCATACTCGCAGCCTCCGTCGGGCTCAACGGTGGCGTGAGCGGATACACCCTGCCCGACCTGCGCGGCCTGCTGCTCTCAAATCTCACTGCAGCGCAGTTGCTCAACACCTTCTCACTGTGTGCACCACACATGAAACAACTCCGGCAGCCGCCAGGCAACAAAGCCCTCAACCCCTGTCCCGCCAAGCTGGCAAGCTTCTTGCGCTGCCCTGTGGCCACGGCCACAAAGACCCTACAGCTCCATAGACCATCCCCAGTTCAACGCCGGCGGGTAACGGCGCTGCTCACCCTTGATGTAGGCGTACAGTGTGACGAGGCGCTGCTTGCCGTCCACCACCTCTGACAGCACGCCCCTGCCCGAGATGGTCCGCTCGTGCAGCATGACCGCGGGCATGGGCAGCCCCTCAAACACCGTCTTGAGCAGCCCCATGCACTTCTTGGCGTCCCACACAAAGTCACGCTGGTACCTAGGGGTGGAAGGTTTTGAAATTGGCGATTGCTTGTCTCACCATGGATATGTGCGAGTGGCATGTTTTGTGAGAAGCAGGGGGCGTAGGGGTTGTGAAGGTGGCAGCTTGGATAGGGTCCTGTGGAGGCCCTGGTGTCTGCCTGCGAGAGCCTGGAGCCCTTGTGCCCATGCGCCCATGCACATTACGCGTGCGCTTTCACAACAGGAGATACATGCGGTTCCACCTAGACCGAGTGGTTCGGGGGTGTCTACGCTGCACAAGTCCGGGTGGTGCAGTGCACAAGGCACAGGGTTGACTCACTCCGGCTCAAGGTTCAAGAGATTGTCGTCAACATCCGATATTATAGATTTGAGCGGAAGGTTCCTGGAATGTATCTTGACTCTTTCTCCCTCGTAGACGAGCGGTTCCTCCTTGCCATCGTAATCGACGTCTGTAGAGCTGGTCACCGGTGGCCGTGGCGACCGCGGAGTGGGCGACCGAGAACTCTTCTTCTTTGCTGCTAATGTCATAACATTCCTAGCTGGCCTACGTGGCTGCAGGTTACTAGGTGGCGGGTGTTGCAGGACTGTCGTCCTCCGCGAGGTTGAGCTTTGCAACCATGCGTGTGTGCGCATGGAGCGCATTTGTGCAATGCATGGAGGTATGTACTTGGTGGATGCTCACATGCGCCAAAGCTTGGCTGTCTCTCAAGACGCCGACGTTTTGTCTCCCGCGGACAGCGACAGCGGTGCTCAATTGCACGAGAGGCAATGCCCCCATGCGCCATGGTCTCCAAAACAGCACCGCTTGAAGAGAGGCCCATCACCACTAAGCCTATCCCGCCTCGATATACAGTCACATGAATATTTACGCTGGAGTGGCCGTAGTCTCAAGTCTGGTAGTACCCTGCAAGTCTTCGGGTAATACCCTGCCCCCGAAAGGCATCACAGACGCGTAGCATCGTAGGACGTGGAAGATACCCAGGACTACCCTGACGCCAAAGGGCAACGCACAGGAAGCTACGGGCACCGAGTTCCTTTTAGGACAGTGACAGGGCCAGAGACCGAGGGCACGCCGTCAACCCTACAAACCGCACCCCGCACCACGTGCTACTGCCGTCACGCCGCGTCCAGCCCCATCTCCCGCCGCATGCGCTCCCTCAGCACCCTCTTCTCCTGCTCGCTGGCGAAGGTGTAGTCCACGCTCTTGAGGGCCAGGGCCTGGATGTCGGGGACTGGGGTGGGTAGGGAGAGGGGTAGGGAGAGGGGCGGGGGAGGGGCATGGGTGGGAATACCGGCACGGTAAATGCTCTGGAGACGGGCGTTACGCTGCGCGTGCGAGGTCTTGCTGCAGGAGGTACCGTACTTGGGTGTCATGGGACTCACACGCAGATAGTGTAAGTGTGTAGCTCTGAGGGGTCACAGGCACCATGGTGCCATAACCCATCAATACCATGCAGTGTCTCATACCTACAGCCAGCTGGAGCACAGCAGCGTGGTGCCCAGGATGCATGTTCCAGCTGCGGCTATAGAACGCGGACGTGAATATGCACAGCAGATGTGTGCGCATGTCAGACCTACTTGACAGGTTGAAGGCCGCTGCCGCGATGGCATACTCTCGCGATAGGGTGGTGTCGAAGACGCCGGAGTCGTCCTGGGGCAGCATGGGGCGACACAGCATCACACCTTTCACGTCTTTACCTCAACCCCCCGCCGTGTGTCCCGGCTGCGTCTCGCATGTCTGGGTAGCGTCGCCTACACGGTACCCAGGCAATTGCTATGGCACTGCTGCGCAAGCCGTGAGGCTGTACCAACTCCTTGACCAACTCCTTGAACTCCATGGCAGCAAAAATAACTTATGTCGGACACGTTTGTCCCACCCCACCGCGCCAACGCCACCTCCTGGTCCCGCCCCCGGCCCCCACCGTGCACAGCACCACGGGGTGGCCTGCTGCGTACAGCTCCGCGAAGTGGTGCTCGGGGTATGACGGCACCGACTGCGTGAGCACGTTGGAGGTAAGGCACAGCTCCAGGGGGATGGCCGCGGACTGCAGGGCAAGGCGGCGAGGGGGGTGACCGCAGAAGCGGCGAGGGGGGAGGAGACATGGGTGGTGGCCGTCAAACAGGCCGGTATGACGTGCCGAATGGACAACACGGGGCGACGCGCAACTGCAGGCCCCCTTCGCCGCTAGCCAAGCAGTGGCACGTGGGGCACGGGGACCGCGATCGCTTTCGGTGGTGTACCCGATGCGCGCAGCGTCTACGCCTGTACGCAACCGTCCTTTGCACTGCAAAGGTTACGTCTGTCTTCAGGCCCACTTGTGTACCCAGCACCAGCCCATGCCCTTGTTTCAGGGCCTCAACCCACCTTTCGCTGTCCCCCCAGCTGCTTGCCCACGCAGCTAACCCCTAACCCCGGACACCAGCGCATCCCAGCACCCGCGCCCCGTCACTCCCATCCCAAATCCCTAGCCCCCCCAGTGCCCCGCCCACCTTGAGCTCTCCCCCCAGCCGCTCGTCCAGGCAGCAGCAGTGCCCCAGCCGCTCGGGCCGCAGCGCCAGCATGGCGGCCGTCTCCCCCGGCGCCCACACCTCCCCCGCGTGCAGCGTCAGCGCCAGGCCCCGCAGCCGCGCCGCCGCCAGCGCGCCCTCCCACTGCCCCCAGCTGCCCACCCGCGGGTTGCCGGACAGGTCCACGCCCACCACACCGCGGGGGCGGTACCGCACGGCGAGGTCAACCTGGGACGGAGGGAGACAGGGCGGGGGTGGTGAGGAGGGCGATAGTGACAGGTTGAAGCGGAGTGGGTTGTGGGCCTGCAGCGTTTAAGAGGGTGGCTGGTGGCCGGAATGTGATGGGCGTTCAGGACAGGTGCTAGGATGACGAGGCGTCGACAGCACGCCACTGCAGTACGGCCTGGCACGTGGGCTGGCAGTGCGGGTGGTACGTAGCTTGGTACCTCACGTCCATGTACATTAACTTTCAGCGTGGGGCTGCAGGGGCAGGCGGTGTCTTAGCATCTCGCATCACCAGCCAGCCGTACAGTACTAACAGCACAGGCCCACAGGCCAGCAGCTGCCGCACCCACCGTCTCCATGGCCGCCGCCTCGTCCTCGCGCCGGTCGATGCTGAGGATGAGCTTGACCGTGATGCCGCACCCGCTTCCGGCACCAGCCCCGCTCCCACTCCCAGTCCCAGTCTCTCGGCCGCCGAGGGCCCCTTCGCCTTCCCCTGCCCCTGTCCCTGCCTCTGTCCCTGCCCCTGCGCTTGCCCCCCTTCCAGCTTCCCTCTCCTCCGGCCCAACGCCTTCGCCGCGACCCCCATCCACACCGCCGCCGTGTTGCCCTTCGCTGGCCGCTGCTGCGTCAGGCCTGCACCCAGACCCGGCGTGGTGCGGCTGCAGCAGCGACCCATGGGACGGTGACGGAGGGGACACGCCCAGGCCGGCTGAGGCCTGTACCAGCATAGAGCGTGACGGGCTAGCAGGGGCGTTCAGCGGCATGTCCCTGGGCTGCGAGGGCCCACACGCGCTGGCGGCGCCACCCGTATCGTGGTCCGGTGCGGAGGTTGTGGGGCCGTGTGCGGTTGGTGGCGGAGGCGGCGAGGCGGGCACCAGCTGCCGCTGCTGGGGCTGCTCCTGCGGCTGCTCGGCCAGCTGCCGCAGCGCCGCGTCGATGCCGTCCAGTACGGCCTCGATGTACGACGCCTTAGTCATGCCGTACTCGGGCCGAGCCTGCGGTGCAGGAAGGAGCAGCTTTCCTTGCTAGTTCTAGCCGCGCCACACACCGTGCTGTACCGCAGGTACAAGTCACAGCGTCACCCGCCCTTTGCGCTACCCCAAGCCCTTGTTACCCTGCCACTCTATGCACGCCTCCGCCCCTTCCCTCTGCTGCCCCCCAACATGGGCGATACCTCCCCAGCCAGCTTTGCCGCTGAGTCGTTACACCCACCTTGGGCGTGGTCCGCAGCTCCAGGTCCGTGCTAGCCACCGCGCGACCGGCCGACACGCGCTGCAGTACACGCTGCACAAGGCCTTTCCCACCGCTGAAGCACTCCAACCGCACGCCCGCACCGTGCTGGTGCGCCGTACACGCCCCAGCACCGTCTACCATGCTGTGTTGGCCCAAACTTAGGAGCCCCTGCTGCCTCAAGTCAGTAACTTGCACACTGATCCCTCCTGGCCCCCCACCTTGGGTGTTGTCCTCAGCTCCAGGTACACCACCCTGTCGGCCGCGAAGTCCGCCACCACCTCCGCCGCGATGCGCGACACGGCGGCGTGCGTGGTGGTGGCGGCGTGGATGACGTCGAAGAGGCGGAAGCAGTCGGCCAGGGAGCGACTGGACAGGTCTGGGGGCAACCGCAAAGCGGCAAAGGGGAATCGGAAACACTCGGCGTGCGGAGAGGGAGGTCTGGGGGAAGGGGCAGGCGGGCAGGGGGCGCGTGTGTGCAGGGCGTGGCAGGTGCAGGGGCAGGGGCGTCCGTCAGGGAGCGACTGGACAGGTCTGGGTGGGGCCAGGAGGACAGGAGGACAGGGGGCGGGTGTGTGCAGAGTAATGGGGGCCGGGTGCAGGGGCAGGGGCGTTGCGGCGGGGGCGCAGGGCTTGGCTGCGGGGCCAGGTGGGCGGGACTGAGAGGGTGGTGACGCAGCGTCGAGTTTTGGGATGACACTGTAGTTGCAGGTCGCTGGGCAGGGCCTGTGGTGATGTGAAGGGGGCACGGGGTTGAAGGAGTTGGGGCCTTGGGGCGGCATGCGGAGCGGTTGCCGTATTGGCGGGCGCCTATCAACACATTGAGGGAGCGCGCTTCCGTTTGGCGGATGCAGCGCCAGGTAGCAGCTGTGCCGCCAGCAGCGTGTATGTTCACCGGTTATGAAGTCCATCTGCTCAGGGGTGATGGGCACCACCTCGCCCGCGCGGGTGCGCTCCTCCACAATGGCCCTGGGGACGTGGACGGAGGGGAGGGAGGGCAACTGGGGACAAAGGCTGCGGACAACAAAAGCACTACGGCGACCTGCATTCAGAGGTAAAGATGCAAACGAAATACAGTGCTGGATGTAACGGCATCCCTCTTTTGTGTGGCGGGCATTCGCGCACACCTCCAGAACACATGGACTTGCAAGCGGACGGAAAGTGCTTCTTGGCCCCCACACACGCCTGATAAGGCGCCACACAACAGCACTCCGCCCTACGGGGTAGCCAGGGTAGGGTAACCAGCAGAAGCAGTCCTACCTATCAGCAGGGCAACCAACCTGATGGTCTCCGGCCGCACGGACCCATTCAAGTGTGCATGCAACTCAACCTTCGGCAGTCGCTGGCACGCTAGCAGCAGCTCCGGCGTGTACAGCTGCTGCCGCGGTTCCCCTTCCCGTCTTTCACTTGCTGCCATTTACTGTATGCACTACTTTGGTACTGCTTATAGGATGACTTACATGCAGCAAGCACGCAAGCGATTTGAAAGCCGGAAAGGGAGCCGGCTTCCTGTCACTGAAATGTTATTTTTGCATGGTGGCACTGGCTGCTAGATCGCGTCTGGCAGGAAGTCAATGTTTTGCTCTGGTATTCAGGAACATCGCGGGCAGTGGTGACCCGTACGGCATCGGGGATGCCTGTAACCCTGACAGCCCGCTCGCCATTGTTTGTCATTTTCTGTAAATCCCAAGTGCGCGTGAAGCTACAAAGGCCAAAATATACCTGGACGCAAACTGGCGGGGAGTTACGGAGGATGCCCCAAGCAACAGCCCTGGAGCCTGGACACGTGCCCACCTACATTAGTCCCGAACAAACGTGCTTGCATCACAGGCTACAGCGCTTCTTGCTTACAGAATGTGTGAGCATGTTTCACACGCCGTGTCATCCGACACGCCGGGGAACACCGCCAACGCCCTTGGGCCAGCTTGGGCTTTCGAGCGCTTCGGACCCCCTGATGGAAACCCCCTCCTCCTTTCATCGGCTGGCTTGACTGAGTAAATCCTGGGAACCTACTGACCACCTGCACCTCTACGCCACCCTGACCAGCTGCCTGGCCGCTACACTGCGCCGACCGCTGCTGGCCCTTGAAGGTGCTGCGCTGCTTGACGGTACCACCAACGTGGGGGCCGTTACTGCGCTGCTCGGCCGCTGCGGCTGGCTGCGGAAGGGGATGCAGCAGGTGCATTGATTTGCATAATAGCTGCAGAGCGGCAAAGAAACGGAGACGGTGATGATGCGGGGATGCATGTGAGGCACTGCGGGGAGGCGCGAGGAGGCCGTGCGAGTGCGTGAGGTATGAGGGCGACCTGGCGTCCTGGATGGCACGAAAAGACGGGGGGGGGATAGGGCTGCTTTGTGCAGACAGCTGCAGAGGTACACCAGGGTGTGCTGGTGAGCAGTTGTGTGATTGGGACTTCGGATCAGGGGGGCTCCCCTGCTTCGGATTACGCGTACACCGCTTGGGAGAAGCAACCGGGTGGAGTGCCTGGGCAGGGGTGGGTGGAGTAAGATGCCGGCAAGTATGTAAAGCCGTTTGCGAGGTGATACGTCGTTGCGTCTCTGCCGTACTGTTGCAAACTTGCAATCCATGGCGAGCAGCAGGGGATATCCCCTGGTGAGCAGCAGCATCACGCTACGAAATAGATCTCTTCCATGACTAGACACACACCAGGATGTGACGCCGGCATGGACGCGAACAATGATGCACGACAACTGTGCTGCAGTAGCCCTTAATCCGTGCGCGGGCGCAGCGCAGCGTACCGCGAGTTCGTGACGCACGCAAGGCAGAGACTGCCTCATGCCGCACCCCCTGGGCTTACGCTTACAGGCCTTCGTTACAACGGATTTGCAGTACATGCGTTACCGGCATGCAAATGTTATGCATTGATGCATGGCAACCCAGACCTGGACCAAGCGGTGCGGATATTGGTCCGCTCGTACAACGTCCGCGCAGTCCTGCAAACGGATCATTACAAGGGTATGTCGCCTTGACCTGAAACGACGCAGATCCAGAGAAGATCCCCTGACCTTACCCTTGCATGGGAGCAGCAATCCCCGTTGTTTCAGGGGCACACCAGGATGCGTCAGTGGTAACCATATGTACACAACCATGCTAACCCACACCGCCCGCTACCCCACATGTACTCCTGCCCCGCAACCAACGCCCAGCCATCCACTAAACATCACAAGCGTCCAGCACCCTTAGCGTTGCCATCCCCCTACTCCTCCGGCGCAGGCGGCGGCGGAGGCGCCTTCTTCCGCGGCTTTGGCGACGCCGCCGCCGCTGCCGGCTTGCTTGCGGCACGTGGCTTGGCCGCCCCCGGCCCCGGCCCCTTGACCTTGCCCACGCTCGCCACCACCAGCTCCGTCAGCACCTTGAGCTCCTCGGCTCCTGCCGTACATTGTTTCGGAGCCAATAGGTTGACGTCCACCATGCCGTCGTCGTAAGCCACGCAGTAGCAGGGTGTGCCCTTGGCGCCCGGGCCGCCCTCGCCCGTCTGCACCAGCCCCAGCTCGAAGTAGGTGGGCAGGGAGGCCACCTTCTTGCCCTTGTCCTGCGCCAAGGATTCGAGGTAGACGTCAAGCGTGTAAGGTTTAACCCTTCACGAACCGTATGCACGCAGGCACAGACGAGCAAAGGCATATCGTGCTCATGGAGAGGCAGTACGGCAGCAAGGTTCACATGGCTTGCGAGTAAGAAGATCTGAGGGTGAGCGTTGGGCCCTCCAACCTTCGGTAGCATGCGCTGCACCATTGCGCCCCCGCCAACATGTCTTGAGCGGGAGAACTATCACAATGTAACGATACCGTACGATGGGCCGTTGACCCCGGAGCCGAAGGCAGCCCCCCCGCACCCTTACGCCCTTGCCCCCGCATCCTCCTCCCCCTAGCCCCTACCCCTACCGCTACCGTGCCCCAGGCGTTTCACGCCTACCCCACCTGCACCATGAGCGACTGCGCCGCCACCGGCGCCGTGCGCGATGCCGTCAGGTCGAACGTGAACAGCGTGCACAGGCTGTCCAGCGCAAAGAACATCGCCGGCCGCACCGGCGACCAGCGCACCACCAGGATGCGGCCGCGCGACACGTCGTGCCACACCGCCGCCGCCGCGCTGCTGCCCAGGCTGTGCAGCGCCACGCTTCCGTTGCTGTGCCCCGACAGGAAGGCGCCGGGCAGGAAGGGCGAGGCGTGCAGGGCGGTGACGTCCGAGGGCAGCGGCGGCGCGGAGGGGCGGTTGGCGAGGGTGGACTTGTGGTCGTCGGCCACGTACTCCTTGGGTGCGGGCGGCGCGCCCAGCAGCGAGCCGCGCAGCACCTTGCCCGCATCGCTGCCCACCAGCAGCTGCCCCTCCGCGCCGGGGAGCACCTGCAGCGAGAACGTCTGGACCAGCTGCGGGGGATGACAGGGAGAGAGGGGGAAAGGGAGGCGGGCGGGCAGCGATGGAGGTTATGGTACTTGCGCGCAGCGTTGCGAGCGGAGCTGGAGGGGCGGGTCAGATGCAAGTTTGACGCGGGGCACTGGGCCCCGGCCATGAGCACTGTTGGACCCACGCTCCCGGTTCCTACACACAGCTGTGCACCAGCTCGGCTTTAATTTACATGCATCCAGCCCCCTGCAACCCATTTATAAGCGTTACCTGCACACAGCAACACCTCATACGCCAGCCGCACGAGCACCCCGCGCCCCGCAATCCGCACCTGGTCCAGCCCCGGCGGCTCGCCCTTTTCCCTGCGCGGCGCCAGGGGCTTCATGGCGCGCAGGCCCAGCCTGCTGAGCTGCGTGGTGCGCACCAGCTTGAGGCGGCTGCCGGGCCGCAGGCCGATGTCGGCGTCCGCCGCGTTGCGCTCCGACGGCGCCATCAGCACCACCGTGTACACCGTCACGCTGCCCCACCCGTTGAGCGACACCAGCTGGCACGGCCGCGAGCGGTTCTCAGCTGCGGACACACACGCATTACAGCACGGTACGGGGGCATACATGGGTAAAAGTAATTCCTCTAGATCGTGTACGCCTGGACGATAGGACTAGGCCGTGCAGCATGGTGGGATGGCTGTGTGGGTGATGTGAGTGATGTGAGTGGGACGGTTGCAGGGTGGTTGATGCAGGCGTCGCTGCCCTGCCGGCTTACTCTTGGGGGTGGTGGCGATGCCCACGATGGGCGCGGCCGTGGTGGCCACGTCAGCCAGGTACTCGGTGGTGTAGGAGGGCCGCCGCGTGAACACGGATCCGCCCGTCAGCTGCTCCTCGGGGTGCCGCGACTCTGGCTCCTCCAGGTCCCATGCGCACACGCCGCCCTCCTCCATGCCTGGTAAACAGCGGAGCAGGAAGGCGCTTCATGAACACGATGGCTGGGAAGCTTTACCAATGGGTGTAGGTGCGTGGTGACCTGCATCCGTGTTTCCAGCATGTCCGTAGTGCGGATCACTGAGCAGGTTCACTCCCGAAGAAGCCACCTATTGTAAGAGGAAACCCGGCATACAGTGCTACAGGCCCTGCCCTGCCCCTGTTTCTGCCCCTGCATGTTCCCCCACCTCACCTGCGAACACCAGCGAGGTGGATGGCGCGGGCGCCCAGCAGCAGCACGTGGGGCTGCCCTCGCTGACCAGAATCGCGTGCGGCGCGGCGGTGGCGCTCAGATCCCACACGCACAGCACGCCCTTGGAGTTGAGCGTGTGGTCCTGCAGCACACGTGTACGGACAACATGACACGTTCAGGTGCTGGCCTTTCAGTAACCCGCCGGTACGGCGGTAGGGTTAGGACATGTGGCGACCCTTACACCAACAACTCCAACATCGGCACTCCTTGTGAGCCTGGTGCAGTACCCATGTGGAAAAGGCAATACAGGACCTCCAAAAGCGCGCACCTGCAGCAGCGCCGCAGCCCCCAGCTGCGCCCCAACCGGCGCGTACGCTGTGAGCAGCAAAGGGCTGTGCCCCGGGCAGAAGGCCGCCCCCGTGGATGGCCGCTGCGCCAGCAGGGCGTCGAACTGCAGCTTGGCGTTGCCGGCGGACAGCGAGGCGCCGGAGGAGTCCATGGTGGCCCACGCGTTGATGGCCAGCTTCTTGACGGCTGCACGCGGAGGCACGAGCAAACGCGAGGCAACCGTGTAAGGCGTCAGGGAACGCACGCGGAGGTGTTGGGGATGGGACGTAGGGGCATTAGCGCCCCAGTTGCACGAGCATGAGGAGCGTAATTACAGACTCTGGCCAGCAGCTAAAGGTTTTGACATGCGGGGATACGGCTGCATGCGGGGGTACGCGCAAACGCGAGGAAACCGTGTAAGGCGTCAGGGAACGCACGCGGAGGTGTTGGGGATGGGACGTAGGGGCATTAGCGCCGCAGTTGCACGAGCATGAGGAGCACCGTTACAGCCTTAGGCCAGCACGGAAGGTTTCGTCCTGCTTTCCTTGCTGATGCCCGAGAGTCGCAGCAGCTGCTGCTTGGTACTTTGGTTGCTTGGTGCATCCAGCAGCGGTCGCGCTGTGTCCCCATGCGTGCCCTGCCACGTGCCAGTGCCACCCACTTGGGTTCATGCCCAGCGCCGCCAGCACGATGGGCCCCGCCCAGCGCATGAAGGACAGCAGCTTGCTCTCCTGGTCCGCCGGCATAGCGGTGATGCGAAGCACGGCCTTGTGCGCGGCGGAGGAGGCGGCGGTGGGCGCAGAGCTGCTGCCCTTGCCGCTGCCGGCCGCCAGCGTGTGCTCGCCCTCGAACACGGTGTTGCGGTCCTCCGGCACCTGGCACTGGTACGGCCGGGTCTGGACCTGCGGGGGAGGGAGTGGATGGGAGGGGACGGGGCACGGGGTGGGGAGGCGAGTCAGAAGCAGTGTGGGTGCGTCACCCGGCGCAGGGGTGTGCCAGCAAGGCAACGGGCAACATGCCCTGTCAGCTGCCAACCTGCCATCGACCATCTAGATTATTGTGACGTCAGCTGTGAAGCGGCTGCTTGGGAGCGCAACTCCGGCACGACTCGGCTGTATGCGGAGCACCAGGCACTAGGCAAGTCACTTCAAGTGCGTTAGGGTGTCGCGCGGCTGCATGATGGTGCATGGGATTTGTAACGGCGAACGGCAGGATATGGGAAAAGGTACTGTGGTGCTCTAAACACTTTCGCAACAGCAAGCGGCGCCGCACCTCCTCCGTCTGCGCCTCCTCCTCCTTGTCGTCCGCGTGCGTCTGCGAGCTGGCAACCGTGAGTGACGCGTACTTGGAACGGCCCATGGTGAACAGCTCGAACTTGGACAGCGACTGCAGCTGCGGAAAGTCCTCCATGACCACCACCGTCAGCTTGATCTGCGGTGCCAAGCAAGGGCAGCAGGGGAAAGTGTCTTAGGAATCTTGTGGTACGCGCTGCAGGTGCGTTAGCCCGCCGTACCCTGGCGAGCGAGAACAGTATGGCAGTGCTGCTGTGAGGTCCCTGACCCGCCTCCAGAGGGGGCTTGCTTTGTGGGGACTCGGGCTCACGAAGATGCACACAGACCGAAACGCACGCGAGCGCTGCCAGTCCGCTGCCATGTCTCGCCCACCTCTTTTCTCCGCTTGATGGCTCCTGCTAGCTTCTTCATGGCCGACCGCTTCTCCGCGTCGGTCAGACCAGCGAATGCCGGCAAGCTCACACTAGCAGCTATGCAGGGTTGTTGGGAAAGGGACGCACGAGTTGGTTTCCTTGGCAGAGCGCACACGTGGTGAAGTGCGAGTGTGTGCTGAACGGCCGCCGTGTTAGCAGCCCCTGGCCTTAGGCGTTAGACTGATAGGGCAGGTGCAACACGCCATCACCGGAGGGTGGTCATTCGCCTGTGCTGGCATGGGTGCTTCTAACCTATGTGCATGGTGACGACCGCGTGCGCTGGTGCATGCCAGATGCTCCGTGTAGCTCAGCCGCTGTGCCAGGGGCCGCCCAGTGTTCTACCTGGTCGGTGCAGGATGGATCCCCCTGATGGTGCGGTATGACCTTGCCCCGTGAATGAGGAGCGCATGGGCCCACGGGCGGGGGACATAACTTCCGTGGGAGTAGAGGGTGACGGTGTGACGGCCCCCTTGCCGGTGGGCAGGACATCATAGTCCTCATCCTCCTGTTCCTCCTGCACAGCAATAGCGGTGTTGGCTGCACTCAGGACTGGTTTGATGGTGCATGTCACGCATTCGGCTTTGGTCCCGCTGCCAAACGGTGGCACCGCTGCTGACCGCGCATGTCGCGGAACTACTGTGCTCCTGCAGACGACGACTTATTCACCTCGAATCCTTCATCATCATAATTCTCAAACTCTTCGTCTCCGTAATCTGACATGGCTTCCCGCTGCCTGCGAGCCCCTGAATGTCTCCGGTGTGTGTTGTGTCTGGCTTAGCAGCGGGACCTGGATTTTATAAACATAACATCGAGTTCATATCAAGAACACATGTACTCGGTGAACACCTTAGCAGGCGAGGTGTCGCCGTGCCTGAAAGCTGGCCCAGTGTTGCACTGGCACAAGTGCGTAGAGCAAGGGCCTAAAAACAAACGAATCACGGCGGGTGCGGCTGTCAAAGGGTGCCATGCTGCCACCGCCTGGCGCAGGGGACAGGGGAGACCACCACCTCGTACTGGGGATTGCCCCCGAATGGAAGGACGCCTTGAGTGACGAGGCATGCCCGGTATGCCTAGCGTTAGGATTCAAGTTATGAGAACGCATATCATTTAGCTCTGGCGTGCACACAGGGCCTGCAGGCAATTTGCTTTTTACACATTTCCCCAAGCGAGACTGCTTCGCGGTTCATATACCATGCGGGCGGCAGCTGGGAAGCTTCTTAGGATGCATAAGCTTCCGCAAAAGCTGCTGTCTTCGGCAGCTCCAGCTATAACGTCGGTGTCGCGCGGTGCTTGGCGGCCACAAAAGGCGAGTTGGGTCGACCCTGCGACTGCTGCGCGGCCTCGCACATACCTGCAAACCAGTCTGTATGCACAACTGTAGCTTCGCGCGAGCGACGCGTTACTTTGCCGCGCTCTTGTGCGCGAGCTCCGGCAGGCCTGTTGCAAGCACGCAGACGTCACGGCTCTCGTGCGCTACCAACAGCCCCACTGCCCCGTTGGCCAATGCCACCTCTCTCCCGCGCCCCTCCCCAGGTGACCCTTGCCCCTGTCACCACAACCGCGTCCGCCGGCAGTGACACCGCTGCCACCACCAACAGCCACCACCAGCCCGGCACCAGCTCCTCGCCGGCCCACGCCACTGCCCCCGCCAACCCCGCGGCCCCGCACGTGTCCGCGGCCGCTCCGTCCACCCCACTTTCCTCCTCCTCCCCCTCATCCCACCGGCCTGACTGGTACGCGGAGGAGGACTATGATGTCATCGTGGTGGGGGCGGGCCACGCGGGTTGCGAGGCGGCGCTGGCGTCAGCGCGCCTGGGCTGCCGTACACTGCTGCTGACGCTCAACCTGGACCGAATCGGATGGCAGGTACGGCACTCGCCGCAAGCAAACCGCGATGCATGCATTGTACATGCGAACCATGTGTTATGCACGAAATGCGCTGCTCGGGTGCACCATGTTGCGCATAAGCTGGCGCGCGCGCAGGACTGGGCTCAGCTCTCATGGGTAGTGCGTTCGTGGGTGCCTGCACCCGCAAGCCCGCGTGCAGCAATAGCAGGCGTGCCAGCGGGTGCACCAGCTGGCGGGGCAGGACCTGGACATGGTGCCGGGGCAGCTGCCAGCAGCTGCGGGTCCTGACCCAGCGCCGTGTTCATGCCGCCGGGCCTGTGCACGGCCGTGCTGCAATACGTTATTGGGGCACAGCGTTTGAGGTCTGGGCTACAGGCGGCGGCCACCAGGCAGAGCACGCAGGCGGCCGGTCAGGTTGCGAGCTGCTGCGGTCTGGGCCCCGCGACGCTGCGTCGTTGAAGAGCAGCAGCGGTAGGAGCAGCAAGGACCGGCCAGGCGCCGTAGGCGCCGGGCGTGCGGGCAGCAGGCATATGGAGATGCGTCTGGAGGTGTTGTGTGTGCTGGTGGCCCCAAGGCAATACCACAAGGGGTGCTAGCGGCCCGCTCCAGCGGCACCCAGCAGCTGCCAGCAGCTGCAACAAGCCAAGGCTGCGGCAACAACAGCCCCCAGCAGCTGGTTGCGGTGCGCCTGGGCCCAGTCGCGCCGTTACAAGCCAAGGCCGCAGCAATACCAGCTCCGGTGCCAACCCCAACGCGAATGCTCCCTGCCAAGCTTGGGCTCTGTTTGCTGCACGGTTTTGCATCTCCTTGCCCTGGCCCGCCTGCTTCCATGGCCCCTGTACTGTCCGCCGAAGTGCGCCGGGTGCCACCTCCCGCCCTCTCCTCGCAGCCCTGCAACCCCGCTGTGGGCGGGCCCGCCAAGTCGCAGCTGGTGCACGAGGTTGACGCCATGGGGGGGGAGATCGGCAAGATGGCGGACCGCTGCTACCTGCAGCGCCGCGTGCTGAACCGCAGCAAGGGGCCGGCGGTGTGGGCGCTGCGGGCGCAGACCGACAAGCAAGAGTACGCGCGCTCGCTGCGGCGGGTGCTAGAGGAGACGCCCAACCTGGAGATACGCGAGGTGGGGGGAGCCGGGTATGGGAGGGGGTCAGGAGAGTAGAGTCTTAGAGGAAGCAAAGGGGGCAGGAGCGGTGTGCTGGAGGC
>BQMZ01000082.1:0-155058 GCA_036984285.1 Chlamydomonas sp. KOR1 | reverse complement strand
GAAGGTCGGCGTGCAGAACATCCTGGCGCTGCGTGGCGACCCGCCAAAGGTGGGTGCAGCGGGGATGCCGCACTCGGAGCGCCGCCGCCGCTGCAGCAGCAACAGCCAAAGCAAAAGCAAGGGCAGCAGCAACCGCAGTGGTGCGCGGGCTTGCCCAGGCGGCTGTGTGGGTGCTGTCCTGTCTCCCGGCGGTCGGGGTGGTCCGGTGTGCGGCAGGGGGAGCGCAGCCGCCAGCCAAAACGAAACGGGGATAGCCGTTGCATCAGGGGTTAGCAATTTTGTACGGCAACAACGTCGCCGCAGCACATGCCACTGCCTGTGACACCTGTGATGCTGGAAATGTGTATTTCCTGCATGCTTCTTCGTGCTTACAAGACAGCAAAAACACCAACTGCTTGCTGTACAAGCAGGCTAAGCACATTGCAACCGCTATGCCGTGTGCTGTACAGGGTCAGGACAAATTCGAGGTGGTGGAGGGCGGCTTCAGCTGCGCCCTGGACCTGGTCAAGTACATCAGGTAAGCGATATGCCGTACGCGGATCAAGGCAGATGTGGTGCCGGGAGCGGTGGGGGTTGGCGCTGGGGCTGACGGAGCATTCAGCGTGAAGTTTGCATGGTGGTGTGACGTACGCAAGGCGTATATAAGTTATAAGCCCTGTAGCGTGTGTTTGGCAGCGCCAGCTGGCGCTGGATTCTGTCGATTACCAAAAGCGGCCTGGGACTTCCGTAAGGGGACATTCGTTTACGGGGTCACCGCCGCCGGAGTCTCAACTGTCCTGCTGCGGCGGCGCTGGGGCATCCATGCGGTGGCTCCCCCTAGCGCTCCAAGGCCGCCAGGCCCACAGCGGGGGCGGCCTTGCAACCACATGCACCTGCTCGCTCCATGTGCGGCCCTTTGCACCGCTGCAAACACATGCCGTCCAGACGGTCTCGAGCGTTTCTCACTGTGTACTGTATGAGTCGACGCCAACGGCTATAATGAATCGCCATTGGACGGGCGTGCCCAGGCGCGAGTTCGGCGACTACTTCGGCATCTGCGTCGCCGGCTACCCTGAGGCGCACCCTGACGGCATCGTGGACGACCCGGAGCAGATGGAGAAGAACTACTGGGCGGACATCGCCTACCTCAAGCAGAAGGTGGGCGAATATCCCCCTGCCGTCGGTCGAAAGTAGGCTGGGTGCAACGGTTGATGGATGGAAGTGAAATCGAGCTGACATGGGCGAAGCCTTGCTGAGTCGGGGGCACAGGCGTGGGGTTGTGGGCAGTGTCCCGTTCCCTATCCAACAAGCAAGGCCCGCTGTGGTAGATGGCGCTGGCGATGGAGGCCAGCCAACACCACCACCGCGTACGGCAGCCGGTGCCTGAAGCACCAGCTGTCCCTGCATTTGCGCAGCCCCAGCCCCTGCGTGCAACCCGATCACACACAGCGCCTCACCGACAGCCTGAGCATACCTCTCCCATCACCAACGTCCAACCCCTCCTACCACGCCTCCCACGCTCCCGCAGATCGACGCCGGCGGCGACCTGATCATCACGCAGCTGTTCTACGACGTGTCGCTGTTCACCAAGTTCGTGGCGGACTGCCGCTCCGTGGGCATCACGGTGCCCATCCTGCCCGGCATCATGCCCATCATGACGTACGGCGGATTCAAGCGCATGACGGTGGGTGGCGGTGCCGGCTGGATATACCTGTATACGGTGGGCGCAAGTGTCCGGCCTCGGGGCGCGAGTGTCCGGCCTCGGGGCGCGAGTGTCCGGCCTCGGGGCGCGAGTGTCCGGCCTCGGGGCACGGCAGCATGCAGATCCTCGTGTGCGGTGGCTTCGAGCGCATGATGGTTTCGGCCGTGTAGATGCGCAAGGGTGCTGACTGGGGGCGTTTGGCAGATCTTGTTGTGGTTGATTCGTTTGTCGGTGAGCTGTGCCGGGGGCTTACGGCTGGACCCAAATGCGGTCACGGCGGCATGCTGAGCCCTACGCAGGCACGTCGTGCCACACGTGGTGGTGGTGTGGAGCGCCATTTCCGTTGCACCGCTATTGCACCGCGTGACGGTGTCCTCAACCAGCACTGTCGGTATCATCTCCTCCCCCCCTCGCTGCAGGGCTTCTGCAAGACCAAGGTGCCGCAGGAGCTGTCGGACGCCCTGGAGGCCATCAAGGACAACGACGAGGCGGTCAAGGTGCTGACGCGTGCGGGCACCAACACAGAAGCACACTTATGTTCCACTGCCGTACATCTGTTGGCAGCTCACGCATTGATGCTTTGTCCTGGCACTCGACGTGGGTATGCCACCAACTACACCGCATCGCTGCAAGTGGAGTGGCGTGATGCAGCAGGGTGTTGACTAGCCTTGTCCTCCACCCCGCCGCTTCGCTGCACGGCACACTCCGCCCGCAGAACTTCGGCATCGACCTGGGCGTGCGCATGTGCCGGCAGCTGCTGGACGCCGGCACGCCCGGCCTGCACATGTACACGCTGAACCTGGAGAAGAGCGCGCTGGCCATTCTGGAGCGCCTGGGCCTCATCGACACGCAGCGCGTGCAGCGGGTGGGGGTGCGCGTGCGCGTGCGCGTGCTCCGGGAACAGAAGGGGCTTGGCTCGTGGGGCTGCAGGATACCCCGCAGCGCTGCTTGCGGCTCCACACAACTATTTGCAGCGGGCACGCGGTGGCATGGGTGGTGCAGAAAGGCTAGGGCGTTGGGTTGGGAAGGCCGTGAGCGCCTGACGTGCCTTGCGGGCAGCACCAGGCCCCTATCCGACGTATTTCCGTTACGCCCTCGTGTGGGCATGCAGCCCATACCATGCGGCATGTGCAAGTCTCTCATGCTCACCCCTTCCTTTCCCATGTGCCTCCCGCGTGCTGTATGCAGCCGCTGCCGTGGCGCCACGTGCCGGCCGGCACGGCGCGCGCCGTGGAGGGCGTGCGGCCCGTGTTCTGGAGCAACCGCCCCAAGGCCTACATCAAGCGCACGCAGGTGGGGCCTGCGCACGCACTCTGCACGACCGCTGCATATCCTGGTCACCTTGACGGCGCACGCTTATCAGGCCCCCGGCCATGACACAGGGCCACACGGCAGGGGCAGGGGCAGGGCCCTTGTCTAGCGCCGGCCGGCAGCAGCTCATTCCCACACCGCTTGCGTGCTACACCAGGAACACTAGGTATTGCAGCTGCCGGATACCCGCACGTGCCTGCTGCACATGCTGCCGGTGCCCATGTTTTGAGACGCCCGGGCATGAGGTGTAGGCGTGCCGGTGTGCACACGCACACG
This sequence comes from Chlamydomonas sp. KOR1, assembly GCA_036984285.1. Classification (NCBI taxonomy): domain Eukaryota; kingdom Viridiplantae; phylum Chlorophyta; class Chlorophyceae; order Chlamydomonadales; family Chlamydomonadaceae; genus Chlamydomonas; species Chlamydomonas sp. KOR1. The sequence continues at coordinate 151,790 of BQMZ01000082.1, read as the reverse complement.
CAGGATTGGGACTCGTTCCCCGACGGCCGCTGGGGCAACAGCCGCTCCGCGGCGTACGGCGCGCTGTCCGACCACCAGTTCCTGCGCCGCCACACGCGCAACGAGGCGGGCCGCGCCAAGGCGCTGGCGGCGTGGGGCGCGCAGCTGGGCAGCGCTGAGGACGTCAAGGGCGTGTTCGTCAAGTGGGTTCCTTGCCAGGACAACAAACCCAAACCTGTATATGTACCAGTCTAATACCAAAGCCGTGGCGTTGTAGAGCGGAACCTGGTCTTGGCGGAGGGGTAAACACGTCGACCGTCGACTCCAGCGGCACAGCGGAACATAGCTCGTGCGAGTACGCCCACCCGCTCACCTGAGTAGTACTCACCTTGAGTGTCCCATTGGTATAAAGCTGAGGGCTGACGAGCCCGGCCCGGCGGCTCGAAAATGTGCCTATTAGCGTGCCCAGCAAAAACTCTCAAAACGCGACAACAAGGCAGTATGCGGCTCACCTGAGGTACGCCAGAGTAGTGGAGGTATGCGAGGGAGGGAGGGAAAGAACATGGTGAGAAGAGGTCGCGGAAGGAAACGATACAGGAGCAAGGCAAATGCAATGTGCCGAAAGAACCCTTTTAAAGTGTATACAAACCTGTGTAGTTCATTCTCTACCCCAGATTGCCCTCGTCGCCCTGGGCTATGCTTTCGCAGTAAAGTACGCGCTCTCCATCCCTTGCATCGAGTTGTGGGGGCCCAGCAGCTGGGCAGTCTGGGCAGTGTCCTGGCGTGCGTCCATCAAACCGGCCAGCACGGCGCTCGCCAACCCCTCCTTTCCGCGCGTTCCCTCCCTTCCTCTTCCGTTCCCCATGCGCTGCATGGTTGTCCGCTGAGCCGCCTAACCAGCCGCCCCCCCCATGGCCCCCCCTGACTTCGGCTGGCGTCCTACCGCCTAACCCCCCTGGCCCCCGCCGCTCTCCCCGCAGGTACGTCAAGGGCGAGATCCCGCTGCTGCCTTGGTCGGAGCTGGAGGGCGGCCTGACGGTGGACTCGGAGGCCATCCGCCAGCAGCTGGTGGACCTCAACAGCAGGGGTGAGACAGCAGGGGGGAGGTAGCAGGGGGGTGCGGGCATGGGCTATGGAGTTGGGCAGCCACAGCTGCCTGCGGCACGTGCGTGTGCGTCAATGGGGTGGTGGTCACAGGAGCAGCAGCTGGCGGGCACAAAGAGCAGGGCATTGCGGTCGAAGCGAGTGCGGGATATGCAGAAGCAGCTGGTGGCCCAAGGTTGGTCCCAGTGCACGGAATCGGTGGGCGTGCCGTTGGAGTAAAAGAGTTGTTAGGGTTGGGCGGAGATGGTGGCGGGTCACCCTGGACGGCAGTCGTCTTGCGTGCGCACCCACCGCGCATGTGGCTTCCTGGATTCCCTCCACGCCACCTTCCGCATCACCTCCTTTGCCACCCCTCGTAGGCTACCTGACCATCAACAGCCAGCCGCGTGTCAACGGCGTGCCCTCCTCCGACCCCGCGCACGGCTGGGGCGGCGCCGGCGGGTAAGCAATGCCCTGCGCGGTACTGCAGTGCACCGTATACCTGTTCGGCATAACGGTAGCAATGCTAAGTTACAGGCGCGCTGCAAGCTGTACATCGTACCCAGCACCCATGCTGCTGGACCTCCACGCGTCAGGGCACCTCGCGCCCTGCCTCTGAGCCACAAGTGGTAGCTGCTGCATTGATACGCACATCACATACTTGCAACGTGCCTGCAGTCTGCACCTGTAGCTTTATGCTCTCCTCTTTGCCGTACACCCTGTGCAGGTACGTGTACGGCAAGGCGTACGTGGAGTTCTTCTGCTCCCCGTCCGACTGGGAGGCGCTGCGCCCCAAGCTGGACGCCGCGCCCTCGCTGTCCTACTTGGCCACCACGGCCGCGGGCGAGCCGGCGGGCAACATGGGGCCCGGCGACGTCAACGCGCTCACCTGGGGCGTCTTCCCCGGTGGGTCAAGGGGAGGGGCCTGTGCTCCTGTGCCATGAGGGGCAGCAGACCCTTGTGGGATGTCAGGGTTCCAAGCTCATGTTGGAGCTGGGCAGGAACTTCTCTAACACGTTCCTGAGGGGATGGCCCTTGGAGAACCGCTTTGGGGAGGCGCTTGGTGGGGCGGCTGCTGTTTCGCGGTTGGCTGGCGCCCTGTGCAACCTAGCCCGGCACCCAGCCGGGGTTGCGCATGGGTACCATGGCGCTCGTTGGCAATGATCCAACCCCGCAAGCCGGACTGCACAAAGCTACACATATGCAACGGCCGCACTACCACGTCACGACTGTGTTTTTAGCAGGGTTAATATGCAACGGCCGCGGTCTGTTCCTGCACCGGCACCGTCCTGGCGCGTCGTTGAGCATGCCCCCGCTGCCCTCCGGCCGCACACCTTGCTCCACGCAGGCAAGGAGGTGGTGCAGCCGACGGTGGTGTGCGCCTCGTCGTTCGCGGTGTGGAAGTCGGAGGCGTTCGAGCTGTGGAGCAGCGAGTGGGGCTCCCTGTACGAGGAGGGCAGCGCCAGCCGGAGCTGTTGGCCGCCATCCGCGACAGCTGGGTGCTGGTCAGCGTGGTGGACAACGACTACGTGGCGGGCGACCTGTACGGCGTGCTGCTGGGGTGAGGCGGAAGCTGGTGGAAGCTGCCATGGAAGCTGATTGAAGGTGGCGGGAAAGTGGAGGAGGTGCGGGAAAAGGTGTTGGGGGCAGCTGGGGCTAGGTAGGTGAGGTGGAGGCGGTGTATCGGGGCAGGGGGCAGGGCGGGTCGTGCGAATGCTCAGCAGGGTTAAGTGTGGGACGTGTGAGCAGCAGTGTTTCGGAGATGGCAAGGGGGTGCTGTGGTGCGGCTGTGCGCGGGTTTGGCTTGTCTCGACTGAGTGCAGGGTTCTGCATGGGTTCCGTGACGGGCAGGGTGATTCTTACCTAGAAGCTGTCATTGTGATTGTGTTAGCCGTAGCGACCACGCACTGACTATGATTGGTGCTGACGCGACGCTGGTGTTGGACTGTTGGTGTTGCCGGGTCCCAATGCTGGTGGGCGCAACACGTGCCCTGTTTTGCGCTGACAGGTAAGCGTGCTGCTGGCGCAAGGTCTGTTGGATGTGCAGGTTTGCGCATGGTTCATGGGTGGGTAACCGACCCCGTCGCATGGCTCCGGGGTGAGCGCTGGGCAGCCATCTGGGAAGGTGTGCTGTGTGTGCGTTGTCATGCCCCGCAATTTTCGAGCTGCCGCACGGATGAAAGCCCTTGCTATGGGCCCTAATATACGAACGTCTTGTAATGTAACAAGCGCTTATACTTTTATGCGACCCTGGCACGGGAAGTTTCGAAGTTGATTGAGCGGTGGACCATTGTGAGTCAGAGACCTGCAATTTTACACACTTCCCACAGGAAACTCGGTGCAGCGCAAATCACACGTGTTATGCAAATGAAGATGGCCTTATTTGTCCGCTGTAAAACAGGTGGCCACATGGCGGAGTTACGCACTGTGCTACTTGGCTCTAAAATGCACGTGTCCCGTGGGTCCTGCCACAAGCCCAACCGCCAAACCATGCATCCGCAAGCCTTAAAACTGCTTCGAACATAGAATATTACATCCTCATAGAAAACGTTGTCCTTCGTGTCCGTGGCGCGCCCTGCGACCTTCGCAGCGATCCTATCCTCCGAAGCCACTACAGCGGCTGCCACTCGATCTACAACTTCACATTACGCTCCAGTTGAAAATTGGTTTTTGGGTACTAATCGCACGACGATTCCTCTCGCCACCAGCGCTGGCATCCTCAGCTGTCAAAACTGTGGAAAAAACTGTGGACATTGCATCATATGTACCAGTCTAATACCGAAGCCGTGACGTTGTATTGCATCATATGTATGCACGATTATATGCAGTGTCATGCATAGAGGGCGCATCTGTCGTTTGCACGGCTCATGGCGCCGTTGATGCGCAGGCACGTGCTGGACTGCATGGACCGACAAGCGACCATGCTGTTGCCCCTCCAAACCGCACTGGTCAACACTGCCTAGGGTGTGAATGTTTGCGACGGAATGCAAAACTGTGGGAAATGTAAATCCACCGGAAGTCATTTTTAAGCGGGCGCTTTAAAATTCAATTTTAAACGCAACACTTTTTCCAACCCTTAGTTAGTGAGTCAGAGACCTGCATGACAGCTTTGCGGCCTTTTCGCCTTTACACCCAAAAGAGCGTCGAACACGACATTCAAACCCAAGCGAGGACACGTTGAAGATGGACCAGCTGCCAGTGAGACCTGGCTTGACCGTTACCGCAAGCACGCGGAGTCGCCGTACAGTGGCCTTGGGACCTCGTCACCTGTTTAAACCTGCCGGCCTCCCATGCGTTACGAAACGGCACCCCTGCAACTTAAGCCACACCGCATTAAAAGTGTACGTGTGCACTGTTAATCAAGGGCCAAGCCCTGTTCCCCGAGTCATTCCTTATGTCAATGCGTGCCTGGCACTGCCTGCACCAAGCAAGCGCATCCAATGCTTCTCGGCCTTAAGGCATCCCTGCTGCGCCTATCAAAAACATAGTGCCCGCAGCTGCCAATCACCTGCATAAGTGCAGCAGGAGCCCGGAGCAGACGTGCGCCCGTTCAACCCGACCAACTGCGCGTCCAACATGGCACGCTCATCCACGCTGCCGACACAGCACCAATGAAACATGTGCGTACACACGCAGCAAAACGGTTACTTCACAGTTCCCTCAGTCAGGCCTGGCCTGCCTGCTGCGCACATCCTGCTCCGCCTGCCTGTACAATGCAAACGGCAATGCAAAGATATTCACCCCTCCATTTGCCATGCCTCTGGCCCTACTTCAACACTCCCAAGGCCTCCTACACGACGACCACTGCGTGCGTCCCGCAGCTGCCCCTAGCGCCCATCTTACAACCTGCACATGTGGACATGTCCATCCACCTTCAGCGACGGAATTCATTCCGAGCCCTTGGCACCTACAACACTTTTGTTCACTGAGCTATGCATCACTCCTCGCTAAGCACTACCGGTGTTGCATTGCGTACCCTGCGGCACAAAGCCATGACCCGATTTACTCTCCCAACTCACGCCTCCGGCCCAGCCTGCTCCTGCTGCCCCTCCCCCTGCTGCACCCCCTCCAGCCGCTGCACCGCCGCCCGCAGCTCCTCCATCTCCCTCTGCTCCTCCTGCCCCAGCAGCACCTGCTCCTGCTGCTCCAACTGCAGCTCCGCCAGTCTCTTCTGCGCCCTAAGCCACTCCCTCGTCCCCGCCCCGCACACCGTCCCCTCCCTGCCAGCCCACGCCAGCGGCGCCTCCAACGCCCTCAGCATCAACTTGGCGGGCGCCTCGCATGGCATCACACCGGCCAGCCCAGAAGGCCCCACCCCCATTTGCACACATTCCAGCAGGAATACTCCCCAACCCAGCAGGTAGGGGAACAGGCCTTCGTCGTGGCTGCGCACGTAGGCATCGGTGCTGCCCCGCACGTCGAGCTGCGCAAAGCCCACCGTGTCGATAAGCCACTGCATGACACCCACGCACCCGCCCCACACCGCGCTGGCGAACAGCCCGACCCGCGGGTCGCCCTGCCCCTCCCCCTCCTCCGCCGCCTCCCCCTCCTCGCCGCCGTTGCCGTCGTTGTGCTGCTGGGAAGGCACCAGCGCCACCTCCAGCTTTGTGTGGATGTAGTACAGCAGCGGCAGGTCGCCACGCTCCGCCGCATCGCACAGCGCCCGCGGGCCTTTGGGCCCCAGCTTCCAGCCAGCTGCCGCCAGCATCTGGACAGCTTCCAGCAGCTTCCCATTAGGCGCCTTGCGATCCCAGCAGCGGATGACCGCGTACAGGCCCTCCGGGTCCTCCCGCAACGTGCCGTGCACAGGATGCTGGCTCAGCATCTTGATCAGCTCAACGTCTCCGTAGCCAGCAACGTCCATGTACAAAAAGCTGTTCAGCGTTTCCGCGTCAGGCATGTCTGCAGCGCAGTTGCGGTGCAGCCAGTCGAGTACGGCCGGACGGGTGCCCACGCAGTTGATCAGCGCCGTGAAGGCGCACGACCGGCGCTGCCCCGGCTCCCTGATGCCCTCGAACAGCAGCTGGAGCACCGCGATGTGGCCCTCCCGAGCAGCGGTCTTCGCGACACACAGGTCGAGCGGCACGCCCCGCTCCCGCAGCCACCGCAGCTTGACCAGGTCGCCGCTGGCGCCCGCAGCTTCCAGCAGCTCCCCCCGCCCCTTCGTGTCTTCAACCGGGGGCACCGCACAGCCCCCGTGAGCCAGTAGCCACTCCGTCATCGCAACAGACCCGCACGCGTCGTACTGCAGGGCCGCGGCCAGCACCTGCACGTCCGCGGTGGGGCAGCCGCGCGCGTGCAGCCACTGCAGGCGGGACAGGTCGCCCGAGCTGGCGGCGGCGCGTGCCGTGTTCGCACGCAGCGTGTATGCCCCCGGGTGGGCGTCCATGACCCACTGCAGCTTAGCCTGGGCGTCGGGGGTGCGGGAGCCTGCTGCGCTGTCTACCAGGCCGTCCACGTCGCTGAACTGCTTGCCAGCTTCCCGCAGCTCCGCTAGGACGGACTGGAGGGCGGGAAGCTGGCAGCGCTCGGCGGCGGTCAACGCGACCTCGTTGCCGTTGACCAGGCCGGGGCAGCGCCGCAGCAGCCAGGGGAGGGCGTGTGGGTGGCCGGCCATGATAGCGGCAACGCCAGGGTTGCCAGTGCGGCGGTTATAGAAGCCGGCCTGCAGCTGTCCGCGATGCAGGCGTGGCTCCAGCAGCTGCCATGCGATGTCGATGTTGGTCTCGCAGCCGCTGCTGGCAGCGGTAGCCATGAGCATGAGGTGCTGACTGAAGGACAGCATGGATGCCTTGACGTGTATCTGCTGCTGTGAGTGGGTTGCATGCGCAGGCAGCGGCTGGCTGAGGCACGCGGTGTTGCTCCCGCGGAGGTCGTGCCATGCGTCCTTGCACACCAGGCGGCCGCTGAGCGCCTTGTCGTTGGGGGCCAGGCGCCTAAGGATGGAGAGCTTCAGGTGGCTTGGTAGGAATGGCACGGGCCGGCCAGCGGGAGCCTCTCGTGCCATAGTATCTGCAGACGAGGTTGCAAACGGGTGCGGAAATGTTGGGGGCATTCGGAGGGGGCTCACTGTCCAGCGCCCTTGAGCACCCTGGACCCTCACTAGGCCACGTCTGGGTAGCACCACGGTAGGCCCTGCCGGGCAGATCGCATTTCCACTTATAACATACTAATTTGTAGGCATCATTCTATGTCAGCAAAGCTGTCCAGGGAGCTAGGCCAGGGGCAGTCGCACTTGGGCAGGGATTCACATGCGATTACCTACTTGCGGTCTTCACAAGGACACCAGCTGATGCGCGTGACAATCACGATCTTGACAATTCGGGTATAAACGTGCAGCGACTTGCAGCATGCAGGTGCCCCGCTTTGGCGCATGTGCAGTTAGCTAATTACAATGCCTGGAAAATAATAAACAACAAAAGCAACATTTGTGAAAGAGTAATTGTTGGCTCTGGATCCAACTGCTGCCGCACGAAGGCCAACAGCCAGCACAGGGCATAGGCTCATACCGTTTGCGCTGTGCTTGCGATGACTATCAACACCGAGTGCTTATCTGCATGTCAAGACTTCTGATGGCTAAGAATAACGTTTCGCGTTGTTTGGGGTGGCCCCTCCCCTGCTGTGGACGTGCGCCTGTGGACCTGAAGGGCACCAAGTGTGGATCCCGCGCCCCGGGATGCTAGGTGCAGCTGACTGTAACGTCCCTAGCGGCCCCTGTCGTGTACCGAGACACTTCAGGGTTTGGAGCTCCGCAGCACAGCTGTCAACAAGGGTCAAGCACATAACCAAACAAGTCCGTTGAGCAAGGGCAAGAAACGGATGCAGGCCGCAACTGCCAGTCGTAACTCCTTGCTGCCTGCAGCGCAACTCCCACGAGTGTCAGAGAAACACTTCAGGAACCACCGTTGTCATTACAGAACGTTGCCAGTGCACCGCAGGCAGCCATGCCTATACTTGTAAATTATCTTCTCAGTAAGAATTTAATATTGCGCAAAGAATTCCAGGGGACTTGGGAAATGTCCAGCACCGCATCCGTCACGCATGAATGGGGGGAAGCACCATTTATCAAATTCAGCCCATGCGCTCGACGTCGATGCCCACGCGATCACAGCCCGAGTGCACCACAGCGCAGGACAGGGGGTGCAGAGGCCGGACCAACATGGCACCCGTTACGCTGGACCAGCCCCCACAGCCACACCGGAGTTAGGGCACCGCCCCCAGATCCGTGCCAAGGCAGAAGTACGCATGCGGCCTAGCAATCGACCAAAGCGCCATTAGTACACCTGAACCTGAACACCCCCTCCTGCAGGCATAAGGGGGGCTAGTCAGCTCACACCCCGCGCAACCCCCACCCTCTGCACAGAAACCCACCTGCACGCCGCCGACCTCTAGCTACCCGGGCCAACATCTCACCGGGTTTCGTCCCTACGCCTGCAGCTCCAACTACAAACCGGCATTCGTGCGCAAGGAATGCCTATCACCATCATACAGACGAACAGTGCAGCGCTGCAACGTGCGTGCGACAGTAGCAGGGCCATTGTCCCCCTGGCTAGCCCACAAACCGCGCATGCGCCCCAGCGCCTTGTGTTGCTAGGCAGCCAGTACATTTTGCATCATAGAACTATACATCAAAGCTCGTTGTCGCCGAACGAAAGAACCTAGGGATGAAGAAGAGTAAATCGTTGCGCCACCTTGTACCACGCATCCGCCACCCGCCAGCCCGCGTTTCGACACGCAAGGTAGACCCGTGTTCGTTTTCCCGGCGAGGTAATGTTGCACTCCAGCCGGCACGCATAACAACAGGTCAGTGCACTGTGGCTCCGGCGTCCAGCCAGCCGCCGACCAACCATGCGATTCTTCGTTCAAGAACACAGACGGAAGCACAAAGGTGCCCCGGTACTCTCGAGATGTCCAAGTCCCTTCCAAGTCCCCCTGCCCATGGTACAACATGTCATTGGCACGCGTGCCGAGAACAATGGCGGCCCGTCGCTACCACACGGATGCCAGCGCCCACACCACACGCCCACGCTCAAAGTTCGGGTCTGCACCTCAGGACTATCAAAGAAACCACATTGACAGGCCCGGCAGCTGCACAATAAAGCAATTGGAGCAGCAGCAGAGGGCGCGACTCGATGAGCAACCCGTCGTTCTTTAGTCATAAGTACACATGCAACGGCTGCACGATACAAGGGCAACCAACCCCTAACGTGCATGCACGCCATGATAGCAACAAGGCCAGTGCAGTATGGTACAGCGCAGCACAGCGCCGGGACGGGAGCGCCTAACGGCTGCGTATGGATACAAGAGTCCCCGGCGGAGGGGTGCAACCCCTCGCCGCCGCGTGCTATTGGCTGCCTACGGTGCAGGCCTCCGCGCAGCGTGGGCGTGGGGTGCGCTATAATCCTGCCAGCGGGACGGAGGACGAGCCCACGTGGGGGCCCATAATCCACGACGACACGCTACCAGTGTGCCCGTAAACTTCGAGCACGTCCCCTGCGCAGCCAAAGCCCGACCCGCCGCTGCTGCTTTTGTGCGACGGGGCTGATGCCACAGCCATGGAAGCGATCGCGGCCTCCTCCTCCGCCCAGTCCTCCACCACCGCCGCCAGGCCGCCCAGCCCCATGCGGTCCGACTGCTGGCTGCGGCTCAGCACCGTCTCCAGCGGCAGCACCTGCACCAGGTCCCCGCTCTGCAACGCCGCCTCCCCCGCCGGCAGCCTGCTGTTGACCGTCAGCGCGTACCCCGGCTGCATGCCCAGCCCCAGGTCCCGCCAGAGCTGGTGGGCCGTAGTGCCGAGCGGGAAATCCTTGGTCTCGATGCCGTCGCACGTCTGCAGCAGCACGCTGACCTCCTTCTTCACCGGCACCTGCAGCTTGAAGCGCTGGTGGCGCAGGAAGGGGTCCAGCTTGCTGCGCTGCTGCTCCTCCGACGCGTCAATGTAGGCCACGCCAAGGGACTTGAGCGAGCCGTCTGTGGGCGGGCTGCCCTGCGGCCGGACCTTCTTGTCGTGCACGCCCAGCTTGTACTGCGTCAGCCAGCGCTTGTACTGCGTCTCCTTCTCCATCCACTCGTCCTCGCTGTCCAGCTTCTCCTTGTACTTCCAGTGCGCGGCGAAGCCGTATTCGGCAATGTAGTGCATCTTGTGGGTGCGGATCTGGACCTGTGGCGCAGCGAAGGCAGGCCCACATGCGGCGGTCAGAGCAACGCTCTCAATGCATGCAAATAAACCCAGGTCCGGGACTTGTAGAGCGCAAAACTGCAGAAACGTGCATGACCCAGATCGGCAAGAACGCCCACGGTATGATCCTTGCAGCCCAACGAGCAGCCCTCCGCCGGGCCTCACGGTCTTTGCCCTTTCGCCCTTGTCCACCCCTTACCATGCGCAGCAACCCACCTCCACGGGCGCGCCGCCCTCGCCGTGCAGCGTCTCGTGCAGCGACTGGTAGCCGTTGGGCTTCTTGATGTCCTTGATGAAGTCCTTGGAGCGCTCCGGCATCACGCGGTACACGGACTGCACGGCGCGCAGCGCGGTGTAGCACTCGTGCTTGCTGGCTACGATGACGCGCAGCGCCATCAGGTCGTACAGCGTGTCCAGCGACTCCCGAGTCAGCGGCTTGCCGTCCTTCTTGAGCTTCGAGTAGATGCCGTACAGGTTTTTGGGCCGGCCCGAAATGTCCTCGTAGGCAACGCCGTGCCGCTGCAGCGCGCCCTTGATGGTGTTGATGGTGGCCTCCAGCGCGACGGGGTCCTGCCGCGAGCGGACGGCCTCCTTCAGCCAGGCGTAGTCCTGGGGTTGCAATGGGGGCGTGGGCCGAGGCCGTCGAGGATGCACAAGGTGGACGGCACGTGGTTGGCGCAACGGGAGGCCTGGGCAAATGCCTTTTGAGGTGCGGGGAGGGACAGGAAGGGTGTTGCGCTGCGGGCAGTCCCCCATAGGCGCCGGCTGGCCAACGTTGCTGATTCAAGAACCCGGGCGTTTGCAAAGATTGCGTGACCTCACCTCTGGGTGCAGGACGCTGAAGGCGAGGTCCTCAAGCTCCGCCTTGATGCACCACACGCCCAGCCGGTTGGCCACGCAGCTGTACACCTCCAGCGTCTCGCGCGCTAGCGCCTCCTGCCGCTCCTTGGGCAGCACGATGATGGTCCGCATGTTGTGGATGCGGTCCGCGAGCTTGACGAGCACAGCCGTCACGTCCTCCATGGCCACCAGCATGCGCTTGAAGGTCTCCTCCGAGAAGGAGCCCGACGAGCTGTGCTGGCGGTACAGGCGGCTCATCTCGCTGATGGTATTGACGCGGTCGCAGACGCTGACGACTGAGGCCGGCATGAACTCCTCCAGCTGGCTGCGGAAGGCGTTGTTGTTCTCCAGGCACTCGTGAAGGAGCCCCGCCGCAACAGCCTCGGCATCGAGACCCAGGCTGGCGAGAGTTTTCGCAACCTGAACACAGTGGCTGAGAAGGCTATCCCCATTTTTCCGCTGCTGATTGCTGTGAGCACGTGCAGCGAGGCAGAAAGCGGTCTCTACCACCTCCGAGCTGAACACGGGGTACTCCGCCTGCAGACAGCCGGCAAAGTTTCAAGCAAAATTATGGTGCAAGCCAACCAACAACCAGTACGCCGTCCCACGTGCGTCCCCGAAGATATGGCTAGGGCACAAGTTGGCCTACCCAAGAAGCTGATTGGGAAACTACGAGACCCGAAAGACAAGCGCGAAACGCACCTGAGCTTGTCGCAGCATGGACAGATCAACACCAGGGAAGAACATGGTCACCCCGGAGGTTGCGAGGCTGGGGGCCAGCTGCGGGAGCGCTGGGAGGTCCTGCAAAGCGTGTCACCGCGTCATGCTTCAGTCATTCGGCACCCGGACAAAACAACCGCGCCCAGCGCCCATACAGATGTATAAACACCAACCTTCTCAGCGTTGCTCAAAGCGCGCGAAAGGCCACCGGCTTGGGATTTCGGGGGCCGGGCAGGAGGCACGCGCGAAAACGTGAAGGATGACTCGCCCAAGGCGCTGGTGCTGGGAGCGCTGAATGCACTTGAAGGTGCGAAGCCATATGTCGTTGTCGCTGCCGTAGGAACCGAGTGAGGGACTGAGGCTGCCGCCGAATCGGTGGGACTGCTCGCAACGCTGCGACGACGCCCAGAGGTGGACAAGCTATACTTCTTGTTAAAGAAGTCATCGCCAACAAGGCTGCCCTCGTGGTTGACGCCTGACCGCGACTGCGACGCTGGGACAGCAGACTTCGCTGAGGGGACCCTCTTAAACGGAATAGGCGCAGCCCTCGTAAGAGGGCTAGTCGCCAAATAGTTCTGGCTGTATGCGCAGGCCATTATCGGGCTTGTTGACCTCGAAGGCGAATAGACAACAAGGGCTTCTCTGCGGGAGACTGGACCAACTGCGTGTACGTATCACTCAGCGGCTCGACAAAGAGAGGAGACATTTCTACTAAGTGCTAAGCAAATTAGAGGGCCATGGCTCCTCTTTTACAAGGGCAGCTTGGGCCAGAGCTTGGGCAACGCGCGTGGAGGAACGTGGAGAGTGAAAGCCAGGTAAGTGTACGTGTTTGACTGTCTTTGTAATATGCACAGGTTGCCCGCGTTTGAGTGTTTTGTGCCGTTGTAGAGGTCATCGCCGCAAAGCGACTCCAGCATGGGAGAGTTCTGCATTGGTCCGTACTTGTCGAAAGGCTTCCGTGCTGCTTTGAACAATTGGCGCCAAGAAACCCTAGGTTGATGTGTAGCTACTCTAGTGTGGAAGCTTGGTGCCCCTGGGCAACGGGCCTCGGCCTCGAGGTACATGCCCTCGCCGTCGAAGGCCTGAAGACGACCTGCCCTAAAACAGGTCGCCCTTGCTGCAATACCTGTGCAACGTGTCTTAAATGGTTGGTATAATCTAGCGTGCACTTGTGCTGTGCATGATAAGGCCATCAAGTAACGAAAGGGCGCGCACTCGAAATCACTCGACACTGCCTGGCGCTCTTAGGGTTGCCTGGACTACGTGCAAGGCTGTTGTGATACAGCACTGATTGCAACTGCCGATAGGCCGTTGGGGCTGAATCGTATTCAAGAAGTCCTACCACGCTTAGTAAGCCGGTGTTCAGTCCACGAAAGGCCTCTGACGTCTCAGGGTACCTGGGACCCTTCCACCAAGCCACATCATCTCAACTACTCTTCGCACCCCAGGAGCCACAATGACCAGCATGCGCCTTACACAGCACCATTTTAGCACATCGCCGCATTGCTCATCTGCGGCTGCTGGTGCTGACGGCCTGGCCCTTGCCCCCACTGCCGCTCCACGGGCCCGCCATGGGGCCAGGCAGGCTGCAGTACACGTGCATGCTTGCGGGGTCCAACACTCGGAAGAAGTTGGCGTAGAAGCGCAGACCCTCGGGTCCGTCGTCCCTGCACACCACGCCACGTGCCTCCGCCAGGAGAAGGTGCTCCTGCGCAATGGTGAGCGCGATGCCGCCTAGCGCGCGCGCAACGTCGCTGGCGGTGAGCCCGGGGCCTAGCGCCGGCTGCGGCTGCTGCTGTGGCTGCTGCTCGGCATCGGCAACCGGAGGTGGTGGGGCTGCAGCGAGCTCGGCCACCTTGGCGCAGACCTGCACCGATGGGAGGGCGGTCGCAGCGCGGTCATGCCAAAGCATTTTGTGCGATGTGCGTGACACAGGCACTGCACACATGGTGCAGACCAACCTATGCACTGCCGCGAGAGCTGGTGAGCACACTCCCATACAGAGCATGCCGCATTGTTGGTGCTGTAAACCCGCATAGCATGCTGAGGGTGCAGCCCGACGCTGCGGGGTGCAGGCGGCTCTCCCACGCTCAGGGCGCTGTGGCCGTCGCACCCCCGTGTACGCTACGCCTGCAGCTCTTATGCGAGACCTTGCTAAGTTGCTATACCCCTGTCTGTCGGCTTCCCGGCCCCTTCGGCCTACATCACCACAGCCACCACTGCTTGCGGAGCTGTGCTGTGCGTTCCGTACCCGTCCAGGTGACAGCCAACCGCAACATCCCCTCACCACTCTCCACGCCCCGCCCCTACGTACCCGCTCCTCCGAATGCTGTGGCCCCTGGATGACCAGCACGCCGCTGCTGAGCGGCCGCAGCCGCAGGCCCGGTATTCCGGCCTGCGAGAATAGCTTGGCGGCCTGTGCACAGGGCAACCAGCAACGCACGGAGGGACATGGCGTCGCACCAACTAGGACGACTTGCGTTAATCAGGCGACCGTAGCTCGCAAGCCGGCTTACGGTACTGTGAACTATTGGCTGTTATTTGTGTGTGAGATACATGCGAAAGGCTCAACCGTTTCCGCAGGGCCCCGCACCCACGCATGCCCCACGCACCTGCAGCAGGTCGTCCGGGCTGACCAGCTCCGTACCGCGCGCGCGATTGAACAGGCAGTACACGTCCGGAAGCGACAGCAGGCCCCCGCAGCGCGACAGGGGCGTGGCCAGGAAGTCGGCCAGCTGCCGCGACAGCTCGATGTGGTAGCGGGCGCCTGGACACGTGGCATGGTGGCACGTCACATGCGGCGCGTGGGGAGAGCACGAAAGGAATGAGAACCGGTAGCGCAGGAGACCATGGGTTCTACAGGATCAACGTATCATAGAGCTCACACTCGAGCAAGGTCAGGCCTCTGAGGTCGTAGGCCACGTATGCGGGCGGCTGTACAGCAGAAAGGGAGGGCTTCGGCTGCGACAGCTTTGGGGCTACCGGCGGCTGGGCATGGCAACAGGGAGGCCCACGCGTTGCATCACCGGCAGCGCTGCGGCACGACACAGTGGTGCGTGTTGGTCAGTCGCTGGGGTCACGGTCCACGGCCCACCTGCCGTCTCCCTGGTGACGGGGCTGCTGATGCCCAGCGCTATGAGCTGCTGCTGCGCGTCTCGGTCCAGCAGCAGCGGGTCCTCCTCGCCGGCAGCCAGCAGGCCTGCAGCGCGGTGGCAGCGGGAGCAGCAGGATGAGCAGGAGGGAGCAGGAGCAGGAGGATGAGTGCCTGAGAGGGAGCGTGTGAACGGGCGAGCTGTCCTCGCCCAGCTGGTACGGAGCCTGCAGGGCGTTGTCCGAAAGAGAGCTCCCAAGGCCAACACCGTCCATCAGTGCCACCGGGCATTTCAACGCCCTATATCTCTGCTTCCATGCCCGAGGCGCAGTAGCTCAGCTTACAGCTTTTACCAAGTTATACCCCTGGGCTTCCGGATGTCTCTGAAAGCTGAGATAAGTCACGAAAACCATCTGGTGCCGACTCTTTAAGAAGTTTGAACCCCACAGCACCCTTGCGCCCTTGCTACCGCCACCAAGAAGCCCTTTTCGGCCGTCGCAAACCGTCATCATAATCAGGTCGCAACCCGTCATCATGATCAGGTCGCAACCCTGTCCCAGCTGCGCCCAGCACCCAGCACCCTGCTCCTGCGCACCTCCTCCGCTGCCGCTGCTGCCCTCCTTGTGCAGAACGCCGCGGAACTTCTCCGCCAGGGCCACCATGGTGGCGGCGGAGGCCATCAGAGCGGACAGGTCCTGGAACGCGCTGTCCAGCGCCCTGCGGCCAAGCGCGGCGGAGCGGTGGGGCGTAGGTTGATAGGGGGTAAAAGGCTGCAATGCGGAGGGTAGCGGAAAGATAAACAGCATGCTCGGCATGTGCGGTGAACGCGAGCAGGGCGCAGTTACACTCACGCCTCTCGTGTGAGCACCGCGGTGACCCGCAGGGCATTGGGCTGCCTGGGCTACCGCTTTACACCCCCAGTGGTCACGCAGCAGCAGCGGCAAAAAATTATCTTCATCCTTCATGCGGCCATGGCCCAACTCAACACACCCGCTCACCTGCCGGATTCATCCGTCTTCTGTTGCTCCCGCTTCACGATGCCCGCAACGCCAATCGCTGAATGGCCGCCGCCGTGCTCCGACACCCCGTGGCGGTGGTCGGGCTGCAGCCCGCCTGTGCCGTACGCGCCCGGTACGGCCCCTCCGCCTGCAGCTGCTGCCTGCAGGTCGGGCGCACTGCTGTACCCAGGCACGGGCATGGGCCGTACACCCAACCCCCCCATGGCCTGCTGAAGGCCCTGCATGTACGCCGGCTGGCTAGCGTGTACGGGCGAGCCGGACGGGGCTGATCCGTACCCATGCCCTGCGCCTCCGTACGGGCCCGCGCCGTACGGCAAGTCCGTCCCGTACGGCGGTGCGTATGGGGCCGCCGCAGCAGGGCCGACAGGAGGGTAGATGGAGGGGTAGGGTGAGGGCCCGGCAGAGGGGGCCTGCCAGGGTGCAGCGGGGGGAAGGCCGACGGTTGAGGCCGTTGGCGCAGGGGTTGTGACGGCTGGCGGTTGGTCCAGGGGATCGTCCATGCCTGGCTGGTCTCCGAAGGCGAGGAGGTAGTCTAAGGCAGCCTGCGATACGTGGAGTGAACCACAGATCAAGCTCTGTTACAACCAGCGCCGCTGACGTCTCAATCGTAAGCTCGCGCATGTCCTGCCGTAGCCAACACGTTTGCGCACTTTAACCCTGCT
Organism: Chlamydomonas sp. KOR1; assembly: GCA_036984285.1. NCBI lineage: Eukaryota > Viridiplantae > Chlorophyta > Chlorophyceae > Chlamydomonadales > Chlamydomonadaceae > Chlamydomonas > Chlamydomonas sp. KOR1. Next base: position 135,218 of record BQMZ01000082.1, on the reverse strand, counting down.
ACACGTCAGCGCACTGTGCGGCCCACTGCGCACCTGCAGGCCTTCGTTGCGGGTGGCCAGCAGCGAGCGGGCGCAGCGGTTGCGCGGAAAGCCCTGCGGGGGCGCCAGTGGCGAGGCGGGTAGTCGGCGGCAGGTGCACCTTGCCGCGGGCGAGGGAATGTGGGCAAAGCCTAGCAACCAGTACAAACGGCAACCAGCCCTGACCGCTTGGGCAAGTGCGAACTTGGCCGCAGCATGGCCTGACAATTGTGCTGCATCCTGCCCTGTCAACCCACAGACCTCACGCATGCTCATGTCCGCTCCCCGCCCCACCTACCATCTCAACCATGGACTGAAGCAGCGCTGGGTCCGGTCGGTCCGCCGATGGCCCCGTGCCAGCTGACCCCTGGACTCCCTGCGCTGCAGGCGGCGCTCCTACACCAAAGCTCAAGCCCCCAGGCGCCACCTGCTTGGCATCCGCCGCGGGTCCCAACCCAGCTCCAGCTGCCGGCGACGCCGTTGCCTTCCGCTGCGCCAGTCCTGCTGCCAACGGTGAGTACGTGGCTGCAAGGCCCCCCATGGAGCTTTGCGTGGGGGTTGAAGGAAGCGCAGCCGCGCCTTGCCCCGGCAGTGCGCCTGCTGCTGGTGGTTTTGCTGGTGACGCTGCTGCTGCAGGTGCTGCGCTGGCGTCCGCCTCCAGCGCTGCCGGCAGCTGGCGCTCGAGGGCCTCCTTGAAGGCGTCAGGGGCGGAGCCGCGGCAGCGCAGAGCGAGCTGCTCCTGCCGCACGTGGAAGGAGGTGGCTGCGCAACAGGAGCGTCAAGGGTCACGAGGCTGCAGTGGCCAGGCCCGGCTAGAAGAGAAGTCGAGGCACGGCGATAAGCATGACCTACCGTAGCCACGCATCCATTGGGCGCGTGCAGCTACAGCAGTGTCACGACATCGGAGCTGCGTTACATGGTGAGGGCTACCGTTGCGCCTGTCGCCTGTGGCTGGTCGGCACCGGACCCACATGAGGCCCGTGCCAGCCATTCGATGCCGGCGATTTTAGAGTCCATGAAGCGCGATTGCTGACATGTCTCTTTCACCGAAGCACTCCACGAGGTGCACCAGACAGACACGCATCCACGACCACCCAGGCCAACCGTACCTGGTACGGGCTGGCCGTCCACGTTGACGTACACGTCCAGCATCAGACGTACTTTCGACCCCTTGATGCCGTACGCCACCTTGCGGTGGGCGCCTGACACCGAGCTCAGCGGCAGCCCCAGCGTGCGGCCGGGGTCCCCGGCCTTGGCCTCCCCGTCCACCCACATTAGCCGCCGTGTGGTCAGGATAGCGTAGCCACCCTGGGGCCCAGGAAGCACGAGGTAAAAATAAGGTGAAGCGATAGAGCCTAGAGTTCGTGTACACAGCCCTGTGCACTGGCTTTTGGCCATTCCGGGACGCCTTGCGGCCCTTGTTCATCATATTTGGGGCCTTAGGCCTCGAGTCCAGGGAAGCTTGTTTTCTCACCCCCGCTGGGTCAGTTCCGCCCGCACCTTGTACGCCTCAGCCTGCTGCCCAGGTAGACCCCCAAGAGGCTGGAACTCCAGATCCACCTGTGGAACGACATGCCGCAAGCGAGCACGGGTCAGCAGTGGACCTAGGTTCGGGAGGTGAGTATCCGTGGCAACTATCTGACCTGCACAAGATCCAAAAGCATGCCATGGAAGGCTTGGCCTCCAGCTGCCGCGCCCGTGTGTCGTACAAGGGAGCGAACACAAATTGGGGCCAGGCCCAGGAGTCAAGACATGCCCAATAGTCGCACCAACACGTACTGGGGCCAGCAACACACCCGTTCTGCAGTGCCGGTCCAATACTTAACTGCCCCCCTGCCGCACCAGCTTCACCTCACCTTGTCCAGTAGGGAGCATTCCACCTCCCCTGGCTGCAGCACCGGCCGGCCGCTGGGCGTGAGCAGGGCAGGTGCCAGCCTCATGGCTGCGGCTTAGCCCTGATGAGAAGTCAAGGCACTGCTGCCGCCCCTGCTCCTGCTGCAGTAGTCTGCTCCTCTGTTACCTTCACCTTGGCAAGTGCCTTTTGAGCGGTTGTCACGCCTGCTGATTCTCTGCTGAATGCGGCTGATTGTTTTGGCGGTACACGTGGTTGCCTAGTGGGTACCCTCCCCACCGACTACCAGGTTCAGACGCTGCGACGCCTTACCAAAGCCCTGGTTACAGCACAATGAGACGTCCACACTAACGCCGCGTAACGTGTGCATCGCTATCATCTGCACGTCCTAAACGGTGTGCAAATTGAGGCCGTTTGTCCACAGCATTTATCAACCCCCATCAGTCATTGCGGTTGCAGATTGTTAAGTTTACATATGACACTCTGGGTATGGACTTCTCCTCATGCTCTGCAACATCAGGCAGCCCGCCCAATCAGTCGCTCCATCCCGTAAGTGCCGGCCACTGCCCATTGAGAGCTGCAATGCCGAGCTCTGCACAACTGTCTCCTCAACACACTATCTGTTGCCTATTGCTACGCAGGAAGTCCCAAACGGCCCGCGGGACAGAAGCGACCTGGTGCGTGCTTCTGCTTCACGCATAGCCTGCGGCACGCGCGTTGCGGTCAAGCACCAATACAGATTAAAAAGCAGCAACAGCAGCAGCAGCTGCAGCTGCGGCAGCGCCTGGCGTAAGGCGTAACCAGCCACGATGGCTGACCCGCTTGCGACACTCGCGGCGCTTGCTGCGTCGCCAGCCACCCAGTCGTATGCAGTCCTCGCGTTCGGAGGACTGACCAGCCTTTGGGTAACAGTAACACGGCCGAAGCTGTCATGGACCACGGGTGCGGACGGCCACCACCACCTCGCCCACAGCCCCGCTGCGACTCTGTGGGAGGCAGGCACCAGCCCCGCCCTGTCCACCCGCGCAATGCTCCTCTGGCGCCTTGTGCTCAGCGTCTATATCTTTGGTATGGGCATCAACCAGGCGTTCAGACTGGGCACGTACCACTTCAAGTGAGTGGCAGGGGTAGGTAAGGTGGCGGTGTGACCAGAACGTGTAGGTGTGCCCTACGTGGCATGCAGCACTCCGTGCCATCCCACGCGCACATAACCATGCGCAAATGCAATGCATGTATCAGTCCTATGAATGAAGCCTGCCTAGATCGCACTGGTGCAGTCACGCATGCCGTTCTGTGTGAAGACCAACGTGCCAACCCCCTGGGGAGATGGCCAAGGTTTCGACACGCGACCTCACAACCTTGACATAATGTGCTTGACCATTCAATTTGCTGCTGCTGTTGTGACCTCCACCTGTAAACCTGCACCTGTCCACATGCTTGATGCTATGGTGGCTCCTTGTCCCACACAGGTTCTACACCATTTGGAACTGGTGGCTGCTGGGCCTGTACTTCCTCCTCGCCGCCTTCGCCTCTTTCCAAAGCTTGCGGGCAGAGTCACGTGCCAAAAAAGCCGCGGACAGCTCCAAACCAGCTGCCGCGGTGCCGGGGAATCCAGGCAGCAAGGGGTCCCATTTGATCCCCACGGACCCAACTGCCCTGGCGGCTGCCGCGTCAGAACTGGGGCGGTCCACGCTGCTGGCCCGCCTGTGCCACGCCCTGTTCCTCATCAACAGGTGGGCAGTTGGGTTCCCCAGCGTACGCTTGGGGCCTCCTCCTGCGAGTTGTGTAGCTCTTGATCCGTGTGGAGCACCCACACGAGTACTGGCCTAGGACTCGGTGCGAGGTTGGACAGGAACGGCACCACCCCAGATACCTCCCACGCCCACCTGTTCCACTGCTGCCACGTGCACGGTACGTGCCCTCACTCGCCCCTCCCAACCACCCCCCCTGCTGCCCCATGCGCCATGCCCCATGACCCGCGTCACGCAGCTCCACCGTCATCATCGTCGACGCGGTGTGCTGGGGCGTGCTGTACCCCATGCTCGCGCGGGGGCCGCAGTCGCCCGAGGTAGCCTTGATGATCAAGTGAGAAGCGGTCAGGGGGGTGGCACTTGGCACGTGGCAATAGGGGTGGTGCACATGTGCGCCGTACGCAGTGCAAGTCCTGCACGCTGCGGAACTAAATGCGGTCACCTCGCTTTGGGTTAAGGTGTTGAGTGTGCGGGGACAGCACAAGGCAACGTCTATGCGGCACAGCTTGTGCAGGCGGAGACAGCGGCTTGTGGTCTAGTTGTAGCAGCACGGTGGGATGTTTGGCTGTGGAGCACGTGGACAGCGCTTGAGGCGGCGAAGGACGGGGCAGGGCTTGTGGAAGGGCTTGCGCCGTGGCGTCCAACCGAGTTTGTGTGTCGGCCAGGCCGTGTTTGGCTATGGTGCCATGTCGTCGCACTGCCTGGCCTGCGCACGTCGTTCTCTTCATCACGTCCGCAGTTCCTTCATGTATGCGACATACCGTGCACCGCGAAGGAGCAAGCGACCAATGACGCGAAGGAGCAAGCGACCAATGACAACAAAGATACACGAAATGGGAGACTCTGCGGGCAACACAGGCGCCTGCACGTCAATTCAATCCCAGGGACCACTGCACGCCCTCCGCCGATCAGATGACCTCGCTGCCCTGTGACCTCTGAGCTGCTTCCCTGCTCCCCCGCGCCGGCACCGCCGCCGCGCGTGATGGTGTTGTCGTACAGGCGGCTGTTGCTGACGTTCACGTCGTACAACCAGCACGGTTTTAACGCGCTCTTCATTTGGGGCGACCTGCTGCTCAACCGCCACCGCCTGGTGTTCCACGCCACGGGGCCGCTGGGGCTTTGGTCGCTGTCCTACGCTGCCTGGGCGTTCTACTGGCACCACAGGACGGGCAAGTGAGTGCGGGGACAGGCAGTGCGCGCGTATGCGGGTTGCGTCAGGGCACCGCAGTGGACTGGACCTGGTGGGACCTGTTAGTCCCCTCCCGTGCAGCATTGTGCGGCCTGATCGTCCTGTCCAACGGAGCTGGCGCACGCTCTCCTGCAGCGTACCGTATGCTGGGTCAAGACTCGGCACTGTGTTAAAAGGGGATCGGGGTCGCGTTTCCCGTCGGCTCATACCATCCTAACGTCCGCGCCAGGGTGGCACAGGTTGGTTCTACATGGGGTGCCTCTTGTACCAGCGGTCGTCAGTTGCGATGACACCCGTTGCCTGTCCGGGCCCGCTCGCTCTGCAGGTGGCTGTACCCCTTCATGGACACCAGCAAGCCCTGGGCCCCCCTGGCGTACTTCGGGCTGTATATGGTGCATTACGTTGCGTACGGCATCGTGGCGTCGCTGTACCTGGTCAAGCGGCGATTGTACGGCAGCAACAGTACAGGAGCATGGAAAGGCAAGGCGAAGGTGCAGTGAAGGGGCAGCGCGGCTGGCCCCGGTTCGTGAGTGGAGTGGTAATTGTGCAGTGCAAGTATGCGGCTGTGATATTGTTACATGTGCTGCGCAGTGTGCACAGCGCACCTAGCGTGTTGCTGGCTGGAGTGCGAAGACCTTCAGGACAGGGCCGCGGTTGGCGACCAGAGTATGCCTGGAGCATGGGCCCGTATGACTGACACCTATGGGCACGTAAAAGCTGTACATCGCGTAGGCACGCTTGCAGAGCGCGTTAAGCACTTTTGCTGTGTGCATACCATATGGATAGGGGCCAGGGGCTATGTCAATTGGAACTCCGTGTCGGTACGTGTAATATACGCTGGATACACGCTGCGCAGCAGGGCTCTGCCCTTGGCCCCTTTGTCGCACGCAATGTGCAACCGAAGCCCTGCCAGCCCAAGCACGCCGCGCAGTAGTTACTACACATGCAGTTGTCGTCGGTCTCTTCTGGCGTTATGTGTGTGGGTGTTGCTTGTGTGGGCTGGGGCTGTCCTCTTGCCTGTGCCGTCTTGGGGCCGCGTTTTGCTCTAGACGAGTAGACCCCCGCTTGTGCTGTCCGGCGTTGTCCCGTGTTTCGTGCCCCTCCGGCTTGTGCCTAAGGCCCTAGAGGCCATTGCTGTGTCTCGGTCCAGTTATGGACCCCCGGCTTTCGCCCACATTGTAACCGTCGTGCAACACTGGTTTTACACGCCCTGCTTGCCTGCCTGGCGTTATTCACGTATGGTGGTTTACTACATGGCAGATGGAGAGGAATGTGAGCAACTGGCTTGGGGGTCCAGTCCAATCCCCAAAACGGTGGCCGGAAGCTTGGAATAAGTGGGCAGCTGCCCGATGCCCCTTCGTTGCCTGCAGGGCCAGTGCACACCCCTACTGTACTGCGTGTGCATCGCTTCGTGCTGTTTGAGAGTAAAGTTGGACCTGTGTCCTCCAGCTTGTGCACCTGTGTACTCTAATGCTGCACGCAAATGACCACAACTGCTGACGAACCGCCCCACTCGTTGCAGGTAGTGCATGCAGGTGCATGCAAGCACACGCGCACGCGCGCAGCGTCCAAGGTAAAGGCCAGCGATGCTGATGACGACCTGTTCGGCCTTTGATGTGTCGGTGACATACATTGCAATGCACATGGACAAAGCGAGTTGCAACGAGCGGCTGAGTGCCGACCCCTGGGCCCAAGGAACGCCCTCCAGCGTGCTAAGGATGACGCCTTTTACAATTGCTGATCTTGCGTTGTATAGGGTCGACGACATCTGCCGTGTCGAGGCCTGTGTGGGATTGTGGCCCGCAGGCAGTCGCAGGCAGCGGTTGCCCTGATGGGCCCCCTCGCAATGGGCGACCCAAAAGGCAACTCACTGAGCCCGCGCACAAAACAAAAATTTTGATAAAACGCGTCACAACTACAGAGGGCCCGTTTACACCCTAAAAGCTCGCGCGAATCTACTTAACGCCACGTCGACCTCAAGCCCTGTGCTCAAAGTCTTGGCGCCCGGCGCAACAGCGGCCCTGCCAGTGGGTGTCGTCATTCCCCAAGCTAGCTCCTCTTGCCGCACGTAAGCTGGGCTGGGCTGCGGGAGAGGGAAGCGCTGGTCAAGGGCTTTGCGTCAAAGTTCATCCTTGTTCGCGCTTTTCGCCTGGACGCTCTCGTAGGCGCCTCGGCCCTTGCCTGCCGCATAACTACAGTCCGTGTAGCAGATCTGCGCCCTAGGCTGTTTCCTCGTGCTCTCATTTCCTCGGCGCTGTGTCGGAGGGACTTGACCAATGCCAAAAGCCCCAAACCTTGTCAACCTTGTTGTCCAGGCTTGACTGACCAAGACAAGATGAAGTCTTTCCAGTCTCGGCTGGCGCAGTAAAATTCAGATGAGGTGCGGTCCTTGGCCTTCTTTTCGGTGGTGCCTTCGGTGGTGCCCAGGAGTTCCTTGCGCAAAAGCTGCTGTGTTGCGTTCTCCCGTTCGTGGGGCCTGTTAACTGCTGAATTGAGGACCATTGCTCAGCTGGCCGATCTGCGTCTCCATGCTGTGCAGGCCAAACTCTTTTCAGGTTTCGACTGGCACCCGCACGCGCATGGGGACAGTAGCCCTTCAACTCAGAAGATTAGCCGCTCGACAACAACAGCAAAGATTACAATAACAAGTGGGGTGTAGCAACGCGCAAGCTTGATAACGTAACCTCGTCACTACAGCGTCCCGGCACCAACGAGCACAAGGCGGTGCAACAGCCCCCTCCGCCGCCACAGCCCTCGCAATTAAAGCCATGTCCCATTATCATGGAAAGCATGGCAAGGGCATGCATCACCAGGCGTCGTCCTATGCCAGCAACTACGATGCACACGGCTGGGTGGAGGGCATCACGAGCCTGAAGGTAACCCTACCGCGTGCCCAACGCGTAACCAGGCAACGACAGCAAGATGCGAGGGCACAGGGCTCTGTGCTGATCCCCTTGTGCGTGTGCTTACAGGCTGAAGATCGTGCTGTAGAGCTGCTTGCGGATGAGCCGTCTCGCGTCGCTCCGGACGCAGGCAACCGCGCCGCCATGACAGACGGGCAGGTATACTCGTTGGTTGTACAACGCCTTTATCGCTGCTCAGGTATTCGCCAATGCGTGTCCTACTTGAAATCTAAATTCTTATGTTGAACAATGCTCTCCATGTAGGCGTCCGCGGCGCCGCAGTCCGCTGCAGGCGAGTCCGGCTCTGCCGCCGCATCGGCCAATGGTATCGCCGCGCCCAGCCTGGTCACCATCACGCGCCCTGAGGACGTTGAGTCCGTCTTGGAGCACGCCCTAGAAGTCACTGCCGCAGAGGTGGGTCATAGGACACCCAGTTGCACGACCAAGGGCATATTGCTTGGCCTTGAAGCACGAGCGTGCTGCTGCTGATGGCCGTGACAACCCTGTACACTGCATCAGCATTACGGTATCCCGACATGCACTAGCACCCCGACGATAACCTGGCAACTGCTGCATGAGCTGCCTTCTGCCCGTACCTCGTGGCATCCATCTGACTGCCAACCTCACACCACATGCCGTGCGGCGCAGATTGAGGCGCTGGGCGAGATGGTACTGAGTGTGGGCGCGCCGCACGGCTGGGGCCCCGTGGGGCTGTCCGAGCAGCAGGTGGACATGTGCCTGGCGCGCATCAAGGCGCTGGTGGAGCCCAAGAAGGTAAGGAGCTGGCGGGTGGCTTGGGGGGGGGGGAGGGACGCCAAACTCCAGGTGCTGTTCAACAGGGCCGTGGTTGTGGCGCGCGAGTAGCCCATTTGTCCATGTCATGCGGGAGGCATGCTGCCCCATACCCCACCCACGCAAAACATGATTTCATAAGATATATTCACAACTTCCGAGGCCATTACTCCTCGGACCAATAAGCATAGTGCGCCTGCCCAGATTCGAGCTGGGGTTTCCTCGGCCACAACGAGGTGTACTCACCACTATACTACAGGCGCAGAAATTTCAGCTCTCATGATGCATGTACGGCGACAGCCGCCAAGCTAGCGGCCTCGCTAGGGTGCCCTCCCGGCCACCGGTCCGCCGGGGCCCGGAGCGGACTGCCTGTGCCCCGCCGCGCCGCTGGGCAACAGGCCCGCCGCCAGACTGATGCGTGGTCCGCCTTCCAGCACCCGTCGGTAGCTGCCTGGATCCTGAAGACTGCATCTGCACGCTTCAAGTGGCGAACTTAGCATGTCACCAGCGGACGTCCACACCCCCTGTGCGGAAGCGAACGCAGCACCCGCCGGATGGGCTGTGTTGTGCACGGTCCCGGGTCAGGCAGTACACCTTCTGGACCCCACACAAGCGTACCTGAGTAGAAGTTCCCGGGGTTTTTTCGTTTCCCAGCCGACTTTTGGTTAGGTTAGGTTAGGTTAGGTTTTTACAGGGGACCTCTGCCTGCAGGACGAGGGGGTGATCTTCGTGTGGGTCACAGGTGAGTGTGTATTACCGAGGCTTTATAAGAGGGAGCAACTGCCTCTTTACTAGTCCTCAAGGGGGCAAGGGAGAGCCATGGGCCGCCCAGAGTGGCACGCGGAAGCTGGAGAATGTGGGATACGCAAGCGACGCGGTGGCCGAGCGGTCTAAGGCGCTAGATTCAGGGCTACCCGATTGTGGGGTTGTGTCTTCTAGTCCGAAAGGGCGTGAGTTCAAATCTCACCCGCGTCATTTTGGTGTGTTTGTTGTCCTAGTACGTGCTATTGTGGTGTCGTCATTTACCAACGCAGTCAGCGCGCAGTCAGCGCATGGCGTGAAGGGGCGGGCGCTGGCCCGCGTTATTAAAGAGGCGGGGCTGCCATGTCGCCGGTAGCTGCCCTGCATCGGTGAAGGCGTCGCAGGCATGGCAATCCAGTGCCTATGCAGGGTGCTCACATTTGGGTTGCCCTCTGGACGCCCGGATTTTTTCAGGTCGACTGCACCACGGTTCGCCGTCGCCAGGTGACCCTGCAGACCGCGAACGGGCCAGGTGAGGCTGTCGTCCTGCAGATCACCACGCATGGAGCACGGCATATTGTAACTGCCATGATCGCGATCGTGGTACCGAGCGTTAAGGGGCGTCAGTAATCTCACTGGCCGCATTACAGCGGTTGTCGTACTCCACGTGGACCCCATGACGCGTCGAGCCCTGCCATAGGTGTTTGATAAGGCCTGGCTACCGCAGCACGCCGCCCTTGCCAAGCGCGCACTGTTTTGCCCGAGCGTTACGCGCCCGTTCCCGCCACCTCCCGCCGCTCTGCCCGCAGTGGACTGCTGCACCGCGGACGTGCTGCTGCGGCAGCGGCCCGGGCCGCACGGCCCGCTGGAAGTGCGCGTGGCCATCATCGGCAACGTGGACAGCGGCAAGTCCACCATGGTGGGCGTGCTCACGCGCTCCATCCTGGACGACGGCAGGGGCCTTGCGCGATCCAAGGTGAGGCAGGCGGGATGGGTGGGTGGGTGGATGGGCCAGCGAGCTTGTAGCAGAGCACAGCGAAAGGGTCAATGCGGCATTTTTTTTGGGGTTTTAGTATATAGCGCCAGGGCCAGGAAGGGTTGTGGCAACCGAGCCCGGCTTTGCAGGACGTGCTAGTTGCTTTGCAGGACGTACTAGATACTGTATGCAGAACTCTGGCGTTAAACGGACATTACCTGGCCGTGCAGGTGTTCAAGCACCACCACGAGGAGGCCACCGGCCGCACCTCGTCCATCGGGCAGCACACGCTGTGCCTGGACAGCCGCGGGGGCATCCTCAACGACACGCTGTTCAGGTGAGCCCGGGGCGCGCAGGCAGTGTGCGTGTATGGGGGCATTCAGCTGAGCGCTTCCCGGCCTCAACCGTACGGGGTTTGCGTGACAGTCTCGACCCGGGCATGGGCTCAATGGAAATGTAGTTGAAAGCTGTTTCCCCATTGGACACAATGAAGGAACGGCCCACGTGAGCTGGGCAACCACTCAACCGAAAGGTGGCTGTGGGCTGCGGCATGGCCCTATGCACAGCCGATGGGCGGTGTCCGCTTGTGAGCCACACATCTAAATTTCTTGCATATCATGCAGAGCTGTGCCAGCGGTAACAGGTCTGAGGCGTGGAGTTGACATAGGTACCGCACTACGTACAGCTGACTCCCTTGGCGTGGTCGTTACCTTGTGCGCAGGACTCAGACTTGCCACGAGTACATCTCTCGCGCCGCCAAGGTGATGACCCTGGTCGACCTGGCGGGCCACGAGAAGTACTTCCGTACGACGGCGTATGGCCTGACTGGCCACCTGCCCGACTACGCGTGCCTCATGGTGGGCGCCAACATGGGCGTGGTCGGCATGTGCAAGGTGGGGGCGGCGGGCCGCCGTATGGATGGGGTGCGGCACATGACGATTCCAGGCAGCGGGCGCCGGATCCCACAATGCAGGCTGTTTTATTGTATGGCAGCGACGGAAATGAAACGTGCACTGCGCTGTACGGCAGTACGGCATGGGTTGCCTGCCAGCATGACATTGGGACCTGCTGCGCTCTTGTTGCAGGAGCACCTGGGCGTGGCGCTGGCCCTCAAGGTGCCAGTTTTCTTCGTGGTGACCAAGGTGGACATCTGCCCCGAACACATCCTCAAGCAGACCGTGCAGGTGGGGGGTGTCGGCCGCCGCACAGTTGCTGTAGCCCTGGCTACGGGTTGTCAACAGCGGTCGTCCTGCCATTGGGCGACGCGTTGCCAACAGCTCGCCTACTACCAAAGGGCACTCAAGGTCGTTGTGGCCAATATCGATGGCACTACAGGAAAGAGCTGTACCTGACAAAGTGTTCCACTGTTGTGCAGACGCTGGCCTCCATCCTGAAGAAGCCGGGGGTGAAGAAGAAGCCCTTCCTGGTGCGCAGCGAGGAGGACGTCCTGCTGTGCGCGCGCAACATGAACACCGACTCCCTGGCGCCCATCTTCCTCACATCAGCCGTCACAGGTGGGCTGGGGCTTCCAACTGTGTGGCAAGGGGTATGGGTTGGGGTTGCCGCCATCGTGGCGGTCCTGCCCAGCCCCGTCCGCGTCGGGAGGGCCTCGGAGGTTTGCCATCATTCGTTACCTACCCGATTTCGGGGGAAAGGGTGAGCTAGGGGCCGCCCAGAGTGGCCCGCGGCAGCCGGGCAGGTGGAGGGAAGGCAGGTGTTGGGGAGGCAGGTGAGGAGCTGGTTGGAGGGTGGGTGCGCGCGCAAGGAGGAACGCCAACCCCAGGTGCTGTTCAACAGGGCCGTGGTTGTGGGCGCGCGAGTAGCCCATTTGTCCATGTCATGCGGGAGGCATGCTGCCCCATACCCCACCCACGCAAAACATGATTTCATAAGATATATTCACAACTTCCGAGGCCATTACTCCTCGGACCAATAAGCATAGTGCGCCTGCCCAGATTCGAGCTGGGGTTTCCTCGGCCACAACGAGGTGTACTCACCACTATACTACAGGCGCAGAAATTTCAGCTCTCATGATGCATGTACGGCGACAGCCGCCAAGCTAGCGGCCTCGCTAGGGTGCCCTCCCGGCCACCGGTCCGCCGGGGCCCGGAGCGGACTGCCTGTGCCCCGCCGCGCCGCTGGGCAACAGGCCCGCCGCCAGACTGATGCGTGGTCCGCCTTCCAGCACCCGTCGGTAGCTGCCTGGATCCTGGAGACTGCGTCTGCACGCTTCAAGTAGCGAACTTAGCATGTCACCAGCGGACGTCCGCACCCCCTGCACGGAAGCGAACGCAGCACCCGCCGGATGGGCTGTGTTGTGCACGGTCCCGGGTCAGGCAGTACACCTTCTGGACCCCACACAAGCGTACCTGAGTAGAAGTTCCCGGGGTTTTTTCGTCTCCCAGCCGACTTTTGGGGGCAAGGGAGAGCCATGGGCCGCCCAGAGTGGCGCGCGGAAGCTGGAGAGTGTGGGACACGCAAGCGACGCGGTGGCCGAGCGGTCTAAGGCGCTAGATTCAGGGCTACCCGATTGTGGGGTTGTGTCTTCTAGTCCGAAAGGGTGTGAAATCCAATCTCACCCGCGCCATTTTGATGCATCGTAGGTTGCTCCATTGTACCGCATGCCACGCCGATGTTGTTAGTGCATGTTCCACTTGCTCGATTCAGCAATGCTGCTGCTGCGCTTGCCCGCAGGCAAGGGCCTGGACCTGGTGCGCATGTTCTACAACCTGCTGCCGCAGCGGCACCGCTGGGTGGACAAGCAGCGCGAGATGGCCGAGTTCGTGATCGACGAGACGTTCGGGGTGCCGGGCGTGGGCACCGTGGTGGCGGGCACCGTCAAGCGGGGCGTCATCACACCTAACACCACACTGCTGCTGGGTGAGACCAGGCATAGCGGCATAAGCACGAGTGTTGACGCCTGGACCCCCCGCAAGTGCATGCCTACACAGCGCATTGGGTTCATGGCATGATTGCGTGACACTGCTGCTAGGGATAACACGTAGGCGCAGGCGCAGATGATAGCTTGGGGCGACAGGGAGCATACAGGCGCAGTTAGGGCGGGCTGTACACGATACGGGGGTGTGCGCGGTGCAGGGCCCGACATCGGCGACGGCTCGTTCAAGGCGGCGGCGGTCAAGTCCATCCACTACAAGCGCCTGCCGGTGGGCGCGGTGGTGGCGGGGCAGACAGCGGCGCTGGCGCTCAAGAAGACCAAGCGCAGCCAGGTGGGGCGGCGGTGGCGCTTTGGTGCATTCGGGCCATGGAGTGACGGCAGCCTTGCTACCGCCATGGCTGGGCTGGGAGTACCCGCTTGGCGCACGGCTACCGCTGCAAAGAATGCTTGATAGCACACACTCTTGTACCTGCTGAGGCTGCGAGTAATTAACTGGCGAATACCTGTACTGGGCTTCCTCAGGGCTGTCTGCCCTCCCACACTGGCCCCACACCCCGCCTCATCCCGCCCCGCCCCACCACCACCCCCAGGTGCGCAAAGGCATGGTGCTGGTGGACGAGCGGCTCAAGCCCGCCGCCTCGTGGGAGTTCGACGCCGACATCGCCATCCTCACGCACTCCACCACCATACAGCCGCGCTACCAGGTGGGGACCGCACCTGTGATGAGTTCCGTGCCTGTAACACGCCATGTGCAGCCTTTGGAAGTGGAACGCAGCTGGGCAAGTGCCTGGTGCGTGGGGCACGGCAGGCCACCGCCGGAAGTCTGTTGTGGTACTGATACCTGCCAGTATCGCTTCGGCCTTGCAGGCCGTTATCCACTGCGAGATCATCCGACAGGCGGCGCGGGTGGTGGCCATGGACAGGGAGCGCTTGCGCTCGGGGGACCGTGCGTGCGTGCGCTTCAGGTGGGTTGCTCTGCCTTTGCAGGGACTCGTGCGGCCCACGGTCAGCCGCCTCGTTCGTGGCATCGGGAGTTGGTCGCCGTCGACATATTATGGTCGTGGCCAACCGTCCTGCTGCATGTGGACAGCTCAATTCGCAACCCACCGTGCTTGCAAGGCCACATACAGCGTGCACTGACGGATGGCTGCCCTGCTGCCGACTGCCATGCAGGTTCATCCAGAGACCCGAGTACGTGACCACGGGAACACGCTTCGTGTTCCGTGAGGGCCGCACCAAGGGCATCGGCATCGTGGTCGGCACTGAGCACTGCCCCGCGCAGGTGCCTGGGCATGCAGTGACCATAGATCCTTTTCCTGCTTGTACCTGCATTGTGCTGTACCCGGCAGCTGTCGTACGAAACGGCCGTTTGCCGGCACTGTCCTGTGTTGCTGGGCACCGGTATGCAGTGGGACCAGGAGATGATGCTCGTGCGCGCCGCTGGTTCCTGCAGGCAATGCTGGGTGCAGCTGCTGGTGGTGCCGCCGTGGACAACGGCCCGCGCGTGGACATGGGGCGGCCGGACGAGCTGGCGGCTGACCGGGAGAGGGAGCGGGCACTGGCAGACGCGGGCGGCAGCGAGGGCGCAGGGGGACTGGGCGCGGCAGCACCAGCGGTGGCGGTGAAGGGGTGATTCGTGGGCCAAATGCGGACGGTCTGCAAGGGCGAGGGCGGCGGACGCCAACTAGATAAGTGCAGGGGTAAAGGCAGTAGAGGTGACAAGCAAAGCTTGCGGGGCAGGGTTGTCTGCCGGAGCCGCTGACAGGCACAACAGGGTGCTTGTCGCACGGCTTGCAGGCAGGTGCGCTGCAGTGTTGAAAGTACGAGGGGCGGTTTTAGTAATGTGGTGGAAAGCTCCAATGGGTAAAAGCCCCGTGTCCTGGCGGCAACCCCAATGTACAACGAGTTTTGGGAGCCCGTCTGTCCCGGAGTATCGGTTCCCTTGCTGTCTCCTATGGGATAAAGCCCCATGTCCTGGCGGCGATTCCGATGTACTTACTCTAATGTGCGTACGGCATGCCGTACAGTACGACACACAGCATGCAAGTTGTGGGATCCAGGGTGTTAGTTGTGTAGGCTTGGGACGAAGCTATGGGTGTTTCTTCCTACCTCTGGTACTAGCTAGTCGGACCCATCGCAGGTGTGCAGTTGGGCGTTGCTGGGGTGGGCCCCAGACCTCCCAACTGTCCCAGTGCCCTTAACCTTGGTCTGTCAATTGACAGAACAATACCACTAAAAGCTTGTGAAAGCAAGGAGTTCAGCAAGATGCGTCACAGTGCGACAAGCCCCTGGGAGGAAGAGGAACAGGGTTAACGGGCCATAGAACCAATCAACCAAGCACCCCCAGCTGATTCCAGGGCAGCAAACAAAGAGCCTCCTACCTTGCCCCTCTCTGGCCTCCTGATTCCAGGGCAGCAAACAAAGAGCCTCATACCTTGCGGCTCCCTGACCTCTACGCATGTGGCCCCCATCAAGGACAATAAGATACGCATACGGCCCCCATCAAGGACAATAAGATAAGAGTAGATGACAATGGTAGGGTTTGAACCTACGCCCTTGCGGACAGGAGCCTTAATCCTGCGCCTTAGACCACTCGGCCACATTGCCATTGACATCCCCATAAAGGGTGCGAGCACGGTGGGACTCGAACCCACAATCTTTGCCTGTCCTGGTGTACCGGAGGGCAACGCCTTATCCATTAGGCCACGCGCCCTATCGGAGATGCAAAAGAGTGGGCAGGTCAGTCTCAGGAGCACGTGTTTGTGGGAAATTCGCTCCTTCGGCGGCTTTTTCGGTTGGGCTGTCTCGCTGCCCTGCTGTCGGGGTGGTGGGTGTGGTACGACACCCCAACCGAAAGGGGGCCCCTTCATAATGAGACCAAAACCAAACCCGCAGTTCTTTTTGCTTTGGGGGAAATGTCTCGTGGCCCTCTTGCGGTCGGTGGTGGGTGCAATCTGGCACCCCGAACGGCAGAAGTACTGTGCAAACCACCTAATCTGCCTACCCTGACATTCCCGCCCTCCTGCTGTTTCTTTGCTGTGTCAGGGGAGTGCCAAGACCCTGGGAGTGTGTACTTGGGCCGCAGTCCATGCTTCAATGCCCTTGGTGCGTGGTGCCTGCTGCTACGTCCCTGGTCGCCATGAATGTTCGGCCCTGCCGTGCTTATTGACTGCCTGTGCATAGGACTTCATGGTATGCCACCCTCGCCGCGATTACTAGGCCTGGGCAGTAGCAGGCTTGTTTGCTTTGGGAGGGCTGTCTCGTTGCCCTCTCGGGGTGGTGGGTGTGGTACGACACCCCGACCGAAGAGGTCCCCTGTAAAAACCTAACCTAACCTAACCTAACCTAACCTAACCTGGAGTGACACAACGCCCGCGCCTGTGCAGGAGTATGGAGGGGGGAGACGTACGATAGATGGCATGCCCGGTGTCCCGGTCTTCCAGGATTATCATGATTCTGACGGCCATTTGGGCTGCTGTCACGATTATTCGAGGCAGAATTCTGACCGAATCAGGATTTTCAAGAGGTTTTGCCCCCAGGATTGGCCCAGGAATCCTGGGAAATGTACGATTGTCAGGATTTCCAGACCCGAAGGCTCCAAAATTATGAACGGTCGGAATCTTCCGCCAAAGACGACCGAAACACTGCGCGTGCCCCTGGGCGGTGTGGGGCGAGGACCAGAGTGATAGAGGGCGAGGCTTCAGTGGCCTCATGGTCTGTGCTGACAGCGGCCCATGCCAGCCAGGGCATGCCGGCATGCATCGGGGTCGTGGTTGGGGTGGGCAAATGACATGCCTTGGAACGGGACGGAGAAGGGGTCTAGGGATGCACCAAAGCATTCGTCCTCAGCGAATGGTGCGTGTGTAGTAGCGGTCAGCAAAGAGTCCAGCGTTGAGGGGGGAGGAGAAGCGTTCCGTGTACGTTGGTTGCCACTCCACTCGGATCAGCTTGGCATCCCCCCGTTCAGGAGCCAGGATGCCAGCGGGCTGTGTTTGCGCGCGCGGGTTGATACCCCAGCAATTTGTAGGCGGGGAGCAGACTCTCAAGGATAGTGGTGGGCCGCCATGCATGCAACCTCATTGTACCGCTTGTGTGTGGAGCCAGCTGCCCGCTTCTCACCCTTTTGCAGGGGGCGTTGCTGGTTTGTGACTGGGCCGGTGATATGAGGACCTGCGTCGCCTTGTCGTACCCGTCGTAGAGCAGGGTACAGAGGCGGCCCGCCATCTGTCTGGCTGCGGTCGGCATGCCTCGAGGACAGAGGTAGGTGGCCCGGGGTTGAGAGCTGCGCGCGGGCTGCCTACCTGCTGCTGCCAGGATGACTCGGTGCGTGTGCGTGGGTGCTGGAACCCAGCTGGTAGGTAGGCAGGTTTAGCATGTGAGCCAAGGCCGGGGACTGCCGCTTAAAGGGCCTTCAAGAAGGCCTCGGACATCACCAGAGTGTGCACTGCAAGGGCATGCTCGTTGCTATACCGGTCTTGCGGTAGGTTCGGGAGGTGTTCCTTGACAGCGGCCCAGCAGGTCCCGTTGGCAAGCGCTTTCCCAGTGCTGGTGATGGTTGTGTGGGTGTTTGCGTGGATACAGGCTTCCTGGCGTTGCTTTTTAGTGGGACGAGGGGGCTCTGACCTAGGGGTGTCGGGGTTGTCATGTCGACATCGTGGGGGGCGGCCTCTCGGTGCGCCGGGGCCCAAGGAGGGTGTTCTGGGGCTGCGGCGAGGGGGTTGGGTCCGGGGGCGCGAGGCACCAGCCATTTGGTGAGGCGCTGTTGGGGGTCGGGTCGGGGCAGGGTGTCCTGGTCGAAGAGGGGCGCGAGGGGGGATAGCACGCTCGTGTGCAGGGGGGCTCGCCTTGTTATATTTGTGGATCAGGCCCGTGTAAACGGTGGGTCTACGCTGGTGCTCACATAGAGGCTGAGGCGATTGAGAGCACGCTTATGGCGGGCGGTCGCCCCAGGTCTTATCTTGGTCAGGTCGTGTGTACTGATCAGGTGGTGCACGCCTGCCTGCCCGCCGGCTGCGCCCTGTGTCCGCAGGCTACGGAGGTCAAGTCCGAGCTTGGCAAGCGTGATCACGCCTTTCTGAGGCAGCCGGTCTCTTGGTGGCGGGCTTGGGCCGCGGCCAGGAGGCTATGGAGGCTGTTAAGCCGAGGCGGAGCGAATCTTTGCTCAGGCGGAGCTTCAATGCTGAGGCCATGCTCCCTGGCGAGGGAGAGCATCTTCAGGATGCTGTTGAAGGTGGCCTCCCAGCTGAGCGCCTGGGGGGACAGGCTACCCGCGCAGTTGTACTGTGCACGAGGGAGGGCACGGGTGACCACGCACGCCTAGGCGCCCGGCATCATTGAGTGCTATTGTAAGTGCGCGGGCTGCTTTTTGCTTGCACGTACTCGGGGAGGAGGGATCCTCCGCCCAGGCCGTACTCGCGTACTGATTTACTGGCAGGAGGATCGCCCGTGTGGGGAATCCCCCTTTCAGGCCATGGGCCACTGCACGGTCGATGACTTGAATGTCGGCAGGGGGAAAGGACATGGCTGCGAGCGCATAGGCCATGGCAGGTTTGAGGCAGAGTTGTATGCTGCGTAGCCGCTGGTCCGGGGAGGCCATAGATTGAGCTAGCTGCTGTGTGGTTTCCTCTTTTGAAAGCATCAATAATGGTGGCTCGGAGCTGGGGCCTCCAATCAAGGGCCAGGGTAATGTGCACTCCAAGACGCATGAAAGGTTCGGTTGGGGCGAGGTACGGGACCGCTGTGCCCCCAATTTTGATTTTGTCGGCAAGCCGGTGTTTCAGGGTGGAGGGGCACGTTGCCCCTTTCATGCTGCTGCCGGTGGCCAAGGCGGTGCGTGTGGTAGAGGGCTCGCGTGACGCGGCATTTGCTGTGGTTGACCTGGAGGCCAGCCCATTCGGACAACCGTGCAATTTTGTCGGCTTGGATGGCGAGGTCGGTGGTGCTACTGGTGACGGCAGCTAGGTCGTCGGCATACGCAGCTGAGCTTAGCACATGTTGGTCGTTTTCGTGGGCGGACAGGCATCCGTACCAGTAGCTGCGGCCACCGGCGTGCAGCCAGCGGAGGAGGGGCTCAATGAAGAGGACGAACAGTGCGGGGGAGAGGGTGTCACCCTGAATCATGCCGCGTTCGATTGGGATGTCTGCGGTGCGTGAGTCCGTATTCTGTGCGTGTGCGGGTGTGCGTATGCCGGTAGAGGTTATGCACCACCCGGATGAGGTCACTGGGGAGCCCCAGATCCCACATGATTTGTACTAGCTCTATCACTGTGGTCCTCGCCCCACGCCCCACACCGCACAGGGGCACGCCATCTATCGTACCCCTCCCCAAACAGGGTGCAATGCGCAGCGTACCTACCCTGCACCAACTCTGTTGTTACGATGGTTGCTGGTGATGGCACTACGTTGCATTCCCGCGGTAGCGGCGCAAATGAGTACATCCTTGTCGCACGGCAGTCACAAACACCACCGGGCGGGGCTGCCTGTACCAAGCAGAGGTCGTTCCCCGCCTCACCAGCGCACTCGAGTCACTCCTTGGCCGCTAGCACCAGGGCTATCCAACGGCGACAGGCCCAAAAGCCGACCCGGCAAAGGACTACCGAAGGTCCCACCCCAACCGATGTTCAGTGTTGGCGTTGCCACGCATCCGTCTTTTGCAGCCCTCTCCATACTCCTGCACGGGCGCGGGCGTTGTGCCACTCCAGGGTCCCGGCACTCCCCTGACACGCTGAAGAAACTAACAGCAGGAGGGCGGAGATGTCAGGGTAGGCAGGTTAGGTGGTTTGCACGGTACTTCTGCCGTTCGGGTGCCATATTGCACCCACCACCGACCGCAAGAGGGCCACGAGACATTTCCCCCAAAGCAAAAAGGACTGCGGGTTTGGTTTTGGTCTCATTATGAAGGGGCCCCCTTTCGGTTGGGGTGCGGTGTCGTACCACACCCACCACCCCGACAGCAGGGCAGCGAGACAGCCCAACCGAAAAAGCCGCCGAAGGAGCGAATTTCCCACAAACACGTGCTCCTGAGACTGACCTGCCCACTCTTTTGCATCTCCGATAGGGCGCGTGGCCTAATGGATAAGGCGTTGCCCTCCGGTACACCAGGACAGGCAAAGATTGTGGGTTCGAGTAGTGCCCCGCTGACCAACTGCAGGCAGGCCAACCTGTGCCTTTGACAGCTATGGCCGAAGGTGGTGTCGCGCCGTGTGCTCATGCACATGCATTCCAAGCAATGGAGCTTGGGCGAGGCCAGCGGACGGAAAGGCCCAGGGCTTTATTTCTGCATGCCCATCGGCACTGTCAATGCATGCATGGCATGTTGCTGTTGCATGACGGTCAAGTCATTGGCCATTGAGTTGGTTTTGTTGTCACAGATAGCCGGTTCCAGCCATGGAAGCCGAGCGGAGCACCAGGGTCAGGGGTGCGCCTTGTGAACGGGTGGGCGTTGCTATATACCGGCATGCAGCAGCCCTGCGTGCGGCAGGGAGGCTAACAGGGCAAACTTCAGTGCGCTGGGGTATTGCATGTCAGAAACAGGCGTGTGAGGGACAGTGTCCCGGTCTTCAGGATTATTATGATTTTGGCGGCCGTTTGGGCTGCCTGTCAGGATTATTCGAGGGAGAATTCTGACCGAATCAGGATTTTCAAGCGGTTTTGCCCCCAGGATTAGCCCAGAAATCCTGGAAAATGTACGATTGTCAGGATTTTCAGACCCGAAGGCTCCGAAATTATGAACGGTCAGAATTTTCCGCCAGATAAGACCGGAACACTGGTGAGGGTCTGTATGCATATATGATGGTGTGGCATGGGCACAATGGGGTGCGAGTGCTGGCGGTGCAGTTGGGGATGGGCCAACTGCACCATGGTGCTGATGAGGAACGGAGAACACGTTCTCTCCTGATAGACGCATGTGCATTGCAACGTTTCGGTGTTGATAGTTTAGAATGTTGTAGAGTGTTTGCGATGCTGAGCCATTTACTGGTACCGGTACTTATCCGCAAGAGCCTGACGTTGTGCACAAGGTGCTGCTGGCAATACTTGTGGAACCTGTGGGACCAGGTGCGGACCGCTAACTGTGGAAGGGCGGCCGTGCTGAGCAGGTGGTTGACGGTACAGCGCTACGTGTACAGGGGCCATGCGGGTTCGGTTGGGGCGTTGGTCGCCTGATGATGCGTACATGGGTAATTGCACCCTCTCTCTGTCATTAGCTGGCTGCTTGCCTAATATTCGCCCATGAACCATGCATGGTGGACTTCAGTTGTGATTCGTAGATAGCCCAGGCGCATATTACAACAGCGCATAATACCAACACACCCCAGTGTGACGATGTGACCCTGTCAGCTGTACCATGTAAGCACAAGTGCAGCACAGAGGTCCACACAGCATGCTAGGCTGGTAGCAACAGCCTGAAGCCACAGGGCTGCACCCCACCTCCAGTGATAATAATGGCCCTGAACCGCATCTGCCTACTCACACGCTATGGTGATGCACTCCTTGGTCACGCACAATAGCACAATAAAGCGCTGCAATAGGCACAAAATGATACTCACCATATGCAGCACAGGCCGAAATCAACGCCTATCATGTGCGCAAAAGTGTACCGGGTGCAGGGGAAGCTAAAACACCTGCGTCCTTCGTCACTAGCGCCGCCTCTGGTGTGGCTCCTGTTGTGCCCTACACGCAGGCAACTCTGCACCCCCCAACGCGGGCTCACATCCAACGACCCGAACTCACAACTCCTCGTACCGCTCAATGTACGGCGCCACGGGGCACCCGTACCGCCCGCACACCGCGCACCGCCACACCGGCCGCTGCCTCTTCCTGGCCAGCTCCCGCTCCTCCTCCATCCGCCGCTGCATCATCACCTGCCACTGCCGCACCATCTCCTGCGCGACCGCCGCCGCCACGCCCCTGCCCAGCCGTGGCGCCAGCAGCGGCAGCAGCCGCTCCCCCAGACCCGGCTCCCCCGCCAGGACCTGCACCCCGTCCAGGGAGGACAGGTCTGCGCCCAGCTCCTCCAGTGCCTCCTGCATGGCGGTCAGGAAGCCGGGGTCCAGCCCGCCGAAGCGGTCGTCAGCTTTCCTCGGGGGCATGGCGGACGGGGCAGGGGCTGCGTCGTGCACCTCCTCGATGTGCACCGCAGGGGGTGAGGTGGCGGCGGTCACGGCCGGCGGGGCGGTGCGCAGCCGGGGCGGTGGCGGTGCGTTCATGGTGGCGGTGGCGAACGCCATCGGGAAGCCGTCTGGGCCATCTTCCTCCGCCCCACCGCCGCCGTTGCCACCGCGGCCACCACCGCCCACCCCTGCTGCTCCCGGTGCCGTGAATGCCCTCTGGCTGCCCCAGCCGCCGCCCGAGGCTGCAGACGTTTTGTCCGCCAGCATCTCGTCCAGGGAGCGCCGCAGGTCTGACAGCTGCACGCTGACGGACGGAGCAGAGGCGGTTGGCCCCGCGGTTGGCCCCGCGGAGGTGGGGGTGAAGCGGCGGCTGGCGTATGTAGCAAAGGTCTTCTTGGCCCACGTCACCACGTCTCTGCCGTTGGACCAGTTCGGGGCGTTGGCAAGCTGCGGGTTGAGCGCAGGGATGGAAGAATGTATTCGGTGGCGCACGTATGGGGCTAGCCAGGTGTAGTTTAATGTACAACAGACGGCTGGCAGCACCCTTTGTAATGATGCAGGTTGTATTGTGGGCGTCTGCACAGATGTCTATGCGCCATGGAGTGGATCTGCATAACGGTATGCAGACTCCACTTTGGTAGAATCCAGGCAATCCAGAGCCAATGAGTGAATTACGTCCACCCTTATTAATGCACCAGGTACATCGTGCAGCCGGCACCAATATGCAGGCATGGCCCCGCGGACAATGCGGGGCACACCATCAGCAACCCAGCGCACCTGCTGCGCAAGGCCCATCAGTGCGCCCTCCGCCTCCGGCCCCAGCTCCAGGGAGTACTCCCTCTGCAGCGTCAGCACCAGCAGCTGTGCGGCGTCCTCAGGGGAGAAGTCCGGGAAGTGCAGCCGCGTGCTGAAGCGTGACTTGAGGCCGGGGTTGACTGCCATGAGCGCTTCGATCTGTGCGAGGAAACCAACGGGGAGCAACGTGGCCAGTATTGATGAGCTCTAAATTGCGTTGGGGATGAATCAGGATGAATGCGACAAGTAGCTGGTTGCCCTTGCCCTGCCAGACAGGCAATTATCAGTGCAGGCCGCGTCGTATGTAACCTGGCTGGACAGTAGGGCCTCTCCACCCCACCTGCTCCTCGTAGCCGCCCAGGATGACCACCATCTTGCCCATGAAGCGTGGCTCTGTCAGCAGCTGAACTATCTCGTCCAGCACCTGCACGGCACACGTGGTGCATGCGTACGTACGTGCTCAGCGGGAGCAGCACGGGTGCCCCTGTGTGTGGGGGTAGGTCATGGCGAAGGGAGTAGTGCAAGCGGCTCGGGCAAGAGGTCATAACGTCGTGAGGCCAAGAGTTTCCCGTCGGACCTGTGACAGGTCAAAGGTGTGCGTGTGCGCCCTGTACACAAGTCTGCTGGTACTGCTGTTCAGGAGCGGGTATCTACGATCGCGGTTGAGAGGCCCATACGGTCTAAACCGCACAAGCCGCACGCACCTATACGGCATGCACGATGAGCCAAAGGTCTCCGCGCCGGTCAACGGCAAATGGTGTGACACGGCATTTCCCCTGGCACTACCAGCACCATCACCCGCGCACCTCCTGCATGTAGGGGCCGCCGACCCTGGGGTTCAGCCTGCGGTGAGGGACACGGGGGGCGTTGAAACACGAGCGTCCACGACAGCAGCGGCACGTGCCGTACATGCCCTCCGAGTAGGGTAAACAGTGCGTCAACAGCCTCCCGTTCGCCCGGCTCCTCAGGAGCCAACCGGCAATTGCTGGCTCAACGTTCAAGTGCCGCCCCATGCGTGCAGCGCAGGACGGTCTTTCGACAGCCGCTTGACAAAACCCTGGCCGCTTCGCACCTGTAGGCCTCGTCGATGAACAGCACACGGCCCAGTGCGCGCTCAAACACCTCCCTCGTCTTGCCGCCCGACTGGTTGGCATAGCCCGTCACGAAGTCCGACGCGGAGCAGGCCACCACCTCCCCGTCCGACAGCAAGCCCAGGGAGGCGAACAGCGCGCCCACGCGGCGAGCCACCGTGGTCTTGCCCGTGCCTGGGCACAGGAGGGCAAGATGAAGTGTGTCAGGCAGCGGCATTGGTGATGTTAAGACGAGGGGCTAGGGCGAGGCAAGTGGAGGCAGGGCTGCTGCGTTGCATTATGGAATGCGAAGAGGGAGGCAAGGGCTGGAACGGCACGCGCCACTAGCAGCACCCGGTACGCACCCGGCGAGCCCACGAAACGGAAGTTGAGCTCGAAGGTCTCCAGAGGGTCGCGGCCCAGCGCCTGGCAGGCCGTGATTGTGGCCTGCCACTCGCGCAGCTTGGCCAGCACCTCCCTGCAGGCACACACACGACCAAATGCGCGTTGCTAGTCAGAGCAGCAGGAATGAGATTCGACTGAGATTCGACATGATAAGCAGCTCTTGATGCGTACGGGTGCACAGGGCCTAGCCCCCAGCACAAAACACCCACCGGGGGCAATAGCAGCAAAAAGGGCCGCAACAGCACGGAGAGCAGCGGCATGTGCACGACAAGTGTGGCGGTATGGAATGGCACGGCAGCCGGGCATGTGTTGCAGATCCGCGTCAAGCTTGCTTGCAAGCCAACGGTTGTGCACAGGTACGGTACGTGACGCACCTGCACCCGATGAGATCATCGAAGACTTTGGATGGGTCATTGTCCTTCCGTGGCGGCAGGAAGTCCTCCGCCGTGGGCACCGCCGCCGCCCGCTCCGCCGTGCTGGATCCGCGCAGCCTGTGAGCAACGCAAGGGGAATGCACCGCACAGCTGTCGCACCTCGCTTTTCCGCGGGGCAGGCGCACAAGGCTGGGTGCGGTAGGTGCTAACTGTACTATGACTCGCACTCAAGCTTAGGTGGCGGTGCGCACAGCTCCAAGGCTCTAGGCAACACTCGTACGCAAGCCTGTATCCCTGAGTGGCAACACATGCCGCAGTTCAGGGCCCACTGACTCCTTCCAAGCCCACGCCGCACCTTGCCTCCATGCGCAGGGCCGCGGTGCTGAGCAGGTTGTTGACGGCGCCCGCGTTGCCGAAGTTGGGCCGCCGCCGCTCGGCCGCCAGCGCCTCCACCGCCGCCCGCAGCGCCGCCTCATCCAGCTCCCAGCCCCTGGGGCGTACAACAACACGGATGTAACGCACGTGGCCAGCAAGACCATGTGTCCCTCCAAACCCAACCGATGTGCCCTTCCGAGCGCCACCACCTACGGTAGCCCCGGTGGAAATGAAAGGTTACCAAGCTCCTCCCGGCACTGTCCTTAGTGTCTGCGTGACGTCTGCTCCTCATCCCAGTAGCCCAGCACTGCGTCCCATCCAGCACCCTGCTGCGCACCTCTTCCTCGCCGCCCCCCGCGTGATGTGCAGCAGGTCCACGTCGTCGTAGTCCTCGAAGCGGAACGCGTTGGCCAGCTGGAAGCGCCGCGCCAGCCCCGGGTTGGCCTCCCGCATCATGGCCTCCATCTGCTCCTCGTAGCCCAGCAGCAGCACGCAGCGGTCGTCGCCAGGCACGCCCTGCACCTTGGCCACGATGGTGTCGATTACAGCGGTCTGCAGGGGGAGGGGCGGAACGGAGGGTGGAACGAGTAGGACGACTACACGGGAAGGTACTGCTTGAATGGAGCAAGGTAAGGTGCAGTGCGGTTAGGAAATGAGATTGATGGCTTTGGTCGGCAACGGTGTAAGGGCAGACGGGAGTGAAAAACCAAGGAACCAGCCATTCTTTGTCCGTGCACCATCTCGCTGTGTGCCGCCACATTACTATTTCCGATCCGCCATCCCGGCACGTGCTGCAGAGCCAAAACCTTACTAAAACGCCGCTAAACCCATAACTGAACGGATTTCAGGGCCACAGTCCCATATCCACCCCACGGGGCGCTAGTAGACACACAAGCACCCTGCATAGCAGCACCCGTCTTCCACAGCCCTGCACAGCGCTCTGTACGCACCCTGAACGGGTCGGTGGTTCCCTTGGCCGAGTGCAGGCCGTACGCCTCGTCGATGACCAGCACGCGGCCCACCGCCTCCTCCAGGATGGCCGCCGTCCTCTTCTCGCTCTCGCCCAGCACGCTGCCCACGAAGTCGGCCGGCACGCGCAGCATGACGTCGCCCTTGGACAGCAGCCCCAGGTCCTTGAGGATGCGGCCGTAGATGCCTGCCACCGTGGTTTTGCCTGGCGGGGGTGGGGGCGCGCAGGGAGGAACGAAGGGGTACGCATGTCAGCGCAGCAACGCATGCGGCTTCGGAAGGGCAAGCAGTACGTCCGACCCATTGTCTGTTCACTGCCTCAAAGGTACGTAGCGGAGGGATGCCAGAGGCTGCGCTGCGCCTCTACCCCTAGTGCTCCAATGCCCCTGTCAAGGTGACGGTGTAGCCCAATTACTGGGGTTGCGGAGTGCACCCCAATCACTATGGTTGTGGAGCTCAGCGCCACTAACCTGTTCCGGGGTTGCCAAGGAACACGCGGTTTAGGGACACTTCCTTCAGCGGCCGCTCCTGCTCCTCAAGCTCACAGTTGGTGCGGATGAGGCCCAGCAGGTCCGACACCTGGGGAAGGCGTGCGTCGACAGGCAAGTTGGGAGTCCCCACATTCCAGATCCCACCGTAAAGCAATTGGCCACAGAAACGTGCCGCTGGTAGCGCACGTCCCGTTACCCTTGAGGATTCTTCTGGATGCAAATTAGCTCCTTGAATGTCCGATTGTGCCAGATCGTCAGTCGACAAGTACTTCCCTTGAGCACTCCAAAGTACCATAGGCACACCAGCAACAGCACGCAGCTGGCCGGCCAGCCTGACCCCCACCTGCTGCTTGACCTGTTTGAGGCCCCGCATGCCCTGCAGCTCCCGCAGCGCCTCGCAGCTGCCCACGTCCAGCTCCCGCGGCCCCAGCAGGTCCTCGCGCACCAGCAGCAGCGCGTCCGGCTGCAGCCCCCGCCCGCGCTCCTCCAGCACGCGCGCCGCCTGGCGCTTCTGCGCCGCCTCGTAGGCGTTACGCACGGCGCGCGCGTTGCCGAAGCCCACGTGTCCACGCTGGCGACCGATGCGGCGGGCGGCGATGCGCAGGTGGCGGGCGTTGGCCAGCTTGAAGCGGGGCTCGGCGTCGTTGGCGATGAGGTCGCGGAAAATGGTGTGCAGCTCGTCGTCAGTGTAGTCTGGGAACGTGAACTCCTGTGGGTATGGTGACGGTGCACATCAGGGTTCGACAGCCCTCTTAGGGCCCGAAAATTTAGGCCCGCAGGGCCCCTTTGGCCGAAGGCCTGGCGGGGGGGGTTACGGCCAGCCCGCAAGGAAATTGCCCGCGCGCAGCGCGGGTTTCGGGCACCACCAGGCGCAAGCCCGAAAGGGCTGCGAGCCGGTTTCGGTCCAGCCCGAAAGGTCTGGGCTGGCCCGAAGCCTACGTTTCTGGCATGGGACTGTACGGCAGGCGTGCTCCCTGCGGCTTTGTAGCACCTTCATGACAGCTCACTCTCCCTGACCCCTTTTCGTAGCCCAGACAGAACTTTGCGCAATTTGCCATTGAAATTCAAGTATTACTCAGACATTTCGTCCAAGGCAACCGTGAGAAATATGTGCAGGTCCAGTGTGCTGACCATAGGCGCAACCCAGGGAGCTCCCCTGGGCGTACAGTACCGGCACGCATAGCACGCATAGCACACGTGCGTACGTGTGTGTGCATGCGTGCAGCCCACTTGGCTGTCCCGCCCGTGTACGTACCGCTACCCCAAGTGGCATTGGGTGTGCATCACGCACAAATGTTAGCGAGTCACGTTGGTGTGGGGAGCCCATGCAGTCGGACAATGAGGCAGATGAGGCTGAGCGCAAGGCCTACATGATTGAGACGGGATTGCATTGAAAGTATCCTTGTAGGCTCGAAAAGCCGAAAAACAGGTGCCCGAAAGCCACACCAGGGGCTTTCGGGCGTGCCCGAATGGTTTACGGCCTGGCACAGGCCGGGTTTCGGGCGGGCTGCCCCCAGGTGCCGGAAAGGGCAAGAAACAGCTTGATGGTTCAGCCTAAAGTTTTGGCCTAGTCACTGTCGAACCCTGGTGCACATGCACGGGCCAGAGTCATGGTCAGGGGGCTGGTTGGTACTAGATTTGCTGTCAGAGGCGTGGGCAGCAGACGCACCCAAGGCGCTGCTGGTGCCCTTCTTGTTTGTCAGGTCGCGGCCGCGCGCCCACCTGTGCGAACCTGCTGGGCAGGCCCTCGTTGTGGCCCATGAGCTCCTCCATGGGCTTGGCGTACCCCGCCAGCACCACCACCAGCTTGCCGCGCCGGTTCTCCATCTCGGGCAGCAGGTAGTCCAGCACCTGATGA
Organism: Chlamydomonas sp. KOR1; assembly: GCA_036984285.1. Lineage (NCBI taxonomy): Eukaryota > Viridiplantae > Chlorophyta > Chlorophyceae > Chlamydomonadales > Chlamydomonadaceae > Chlamydomonas > Chlamydomonas sp. KOR1. The sequence goes on along the minus strand of BQMZ01000082.1, from coordinate 106,653 downwards.
GGGCCATACAATATGCGTGGCACGCAAAGGACACGTTTACGACGTCAGGGCATCTCGGGCAGCAGGTAGTCCAGCGCTGGAGGCGTAGAAGGAGAGAGGCAGCGCGGGCGGTCGAGACACCAGTCGGGCATGCCAGCTCGCTTTGGTCAAGACGAGCACGGGCTAACCGGCACAGCCTAAGCGGCACGTCGACGCCTGGGACACTGAGGGCCGCACTGCTCGCTTTTTGCATGCCTGCTATGCTTTGGCCACCGTGTGCTGTGCGGTGATTTAAGGCCCCCGGCGTCCTGAATGCCCATTTTGCACAGGATCTTCCTACCCTACAACCGCCAACTCGCACACTGCGCGCAGACCATGCACTGCTGTGGCGCCGGCCTCCCTCCTGGCCTCCCTCACCGCACGCACCTGTGCGCCCATGGGGTTAGTCTTGGGGTTCAGCTGGTACGCCTCGTCGATGAAAAGCACGCCGCCCGCCTCCAGCTTCTTGAGCTGGTCCTTGACCTTGGCCACGCCGCCAGTCAGCAGCTCCGCGCCGCTCGTCTCCTCCACCTGGACACATGGTGGTCATGGTGTCAACGGCCTGCGCTGAACCATTGGCGGTGAAACAGTGCCAGAAGGGAAGAGTTTCAACTGCGCACGGGGGTTATCCCCTCAATATCTCTCATCCCTCCCACCGTGGCGTTGGGCAGCAGCTTGAGCTCCTTGAGCAGCTGCGCGTAGTGGCGCGCCACGGTGGTCTTGCCGGTGCCGGGGTTGCCCAGGAAGCGCACGTTGTACTGGCGCTTGGAGGGGTCGCGCTTGCGCTCCGTGTCCAGCTCGACCTGAGGGGCGGGGGCAGGGGCCAGGGCCGGCGACACCGCGGCACAGGCAACAAGAAGCCGGTGGATTGTTGCTCTAGCGACATTGCAATCTGCAAGGCAGCGCAGGGAGGACGGTGCCAGACTACAGTGCGCGCTTGGGCCTGAGGCCACTAGCGTCGAGGGCTCTGCCTGCACCCCGTTACGGCAAAGGTGTCGAGTGTGCACCTGCCAGCCTCACACCTGGCGTGTCCCCAGGCGCCCTACGTAACGGTGAGCTGCACAACGGAAGTACAGCCCGTGCCCCACGCACCGCTGCCGCCAGCTCCGCCATCGCTTGCTTCACAGGCGCCAGGCCGACCATGCTCTTCATCTGGGCCAGCGACGGGTAGCGTTTCGTGAGCGCGTCATACTGCTGCCCCAGCCCGCCGCCGCCCCTGCCGCCGCCGCCCAGCTGCTGCAGCAGCACGCTGCCCGTGGGGTCCAGCAGTCCCGGCGCGGTCCGCTGCAGCACCTCCGTAGCCAGCTGCACAACAGAGTCCGGCAGGGCTCCAGGCGTGGCGGCCCAGGGGTGCAGCAGGAAGGCCAGGGCCTCGCCAGCGGCCCGGGCGTTGCTGGCGGCCCGCTGTTGCGAACCCACGGCACCACTGCCACCGCCGCCTGATGCGGCCTCACGCTCTGCGCGTAGGGCCGCTGCCAGGTGATGCATGGGCAGGGAGTTGGTGCTGTCCTGGAGCTGGCCTGCCGTGCCGCTTGTGCTCTGGGCGGTGCTGCTGCTGCTGGCGGAACCGCTGGTGGGCTGCGGCTCGGGCAGCTCCAGGTGGGCCCGGCACAGGGCGGCAAAGGCGGAGGCCAGGGCAGCTGCAGATGAGTCATGAGCGGCAGCCGGTTCTGCGCCTCCCTGCTGGTCCTGCTGCTGCTCGTTGGCAGTTGCGTCGAAGAAGCGCAGGGCGTCCAGCCACTTGCCGTCCTTGATGAGCGACATACCGCGCTTGGCCGCGGGCGGAATCACCAGGCCCTTGTCCTGTTTGATGCGTACGGTACACCGGAACGGAGGTTGCTGGGTCTATGCTACGCACGTAGCCAGCAAACATCAATGATGATATGCGATCTGCAAGGCGTCCTGTCCTTATGGCTGCACCGCCACCATCGTTTGTACTCGCGCGCAACAGCATGAGGTCCCAAACAGCCAGTGCGGCTTGCCACCAGCGCGTGCGAGCAAGCAAGGCCCATCCCCCCCACCTGCTGTCGATCGCCACCCGCACAGGCGTATCCCAGCAAGGCCTGACCCAGGCCCCGGGCACTGAACGCCACGTCCAGGCTGGCGGCCGCATCGGACGCCGACCCGGGGGAGGCCTCCGCCGCTGCGCGTAGCTGCCGCCGCAGCGCCAGCAGGCCGGCGGCGCCGTCCGTTGGGGCCTTGGCGGCGCGTGTTACCGCCTCCTTCCACGCAGCCACCTGCGGTCACGCGGAGCGTGCACAAGGGGAGGCACAGATGGTGCGTAGGAGAACGATGGACGTCGGCCTACCGGTTCCCTGATGCAGAGGGACCAGTTACTGGCGCTTGGGGCAAACAGAGCCACACGTGGCTGTGCTGTGGGTCGAAAGCACACACGCCTGCACCGAAGCTGCAGGCGTCTGGGTATCCTGCTATGCTGCAACGCCTTTCTACGGGTCCAGGCACGCACCGTGCGGTAGCTCGCGATCTTCCCTGATGCACGCGCCTCCACGCCGCTGCGCTGGGCCTCCGCAACCGCCGCCAGCCGCCGCCGCTCGTTCAGCCCCTGCTGCGCCGCTAGCTGCTGCGCCGCATCAAGCTCCGCAAGCTGCCGCTGCGCCGCCGCCACCTCGGCCGCTTGCTTCTCCTCACGCCGCTCCTGGGCCCGGAACGCCTGCAGGTCGGTACAAATATTCCTTCAGGCTAGCATGACAGCTCCGTGTGCTGTTGTACCGCACCGGTACCCAATGCATAGCTAGTGTTACGTCAGTGCTGCTACACTATCAACCTACGGTGTGTTCGATGAATGCATGTGCTGCATCCCTTGGGCACACATTCGCATTTGGCGCACCTAAAATCTTAAAGCCAACCCGCACCTTCTCCTGTGCCCGCTGCTGCGCCGCCACCTTTGCTTCCACCTCCATGTCCGCCAGGGCCTGCGCCGCTTGCTGCCGCTCCTGCTCCTCCCACTCCGCCAATTCCTGCCCACCGAATAGCTCCTGTGCCAGCCAAAAGCAGGAAACGAGTTGATCAGCCTCCTTGGGGCACAGGGGAGATGACAGCAACCACTTGAGGCAAAGTCGGCTTCCGCTCCCGGCTGTCCCCCACTCAGCGGCTGTGCTGTGTCAGCATCTCCTCGCATGTACGCAGCCGCAGCACACTCCAACCTAGCCAGACAACCCCGATGCAAGCCCCCAAGCAAGCCCCCAGCCCTTCGCACCTGCAGCTGCAGCTGCTTGGCCTGCTGCTGCTTCTGCAGCTCAAGCCGCACCGCAGCCTGCCGTGCCGCACGCGCCTCCTCCAGCGCCGCCTGCTGCGACCGCAGGTGGGCCAGCTGCGCCTCCAGCCGCGCGCGCTCCTTCTCAGCCTCCAGCCGGGCTTTGCTGGCCTCCTCCTCCTGAAGCGCAAGGCAGTAAAATGTACGGATTTTGGTGCCAGAGACTGCAGTAGTAGGGCTCTAGCCATGACCGCGAGTCAGGTGAGTTCCAGCGCAGCGCGGCAGTATGAACCCCTGTCCCCCGGCAGCAGTGCGCGTCCCCTCACGCCATGCAGACGGGGCAGGCTGTGACCTGCCCCGGGGGGCACGCACTGCCATATATGCACGTGCACCCACCAGAAGGGCTGCCTTTCGCCGCTCTTCCTCCTCAATGCGCCGGATTTCCACGCACGCCTTGCACAGCGCGTCGCTGGGGTGCTGGGAGCACCTGTAAGCAAAGAGCACGACGGACATTGGCATTTGTGCTCGCGTTTGTCGCTGTGAAGCAAAAGGCGGGAAACGAGCTACCGCAGAACTGCGGCACTGTCGTGGTCCAGATGCAGCGAGTTCGTGACGTACACCCCAACCGATAGTCCAACTGTCCAGTGACTTGTTGTCGGCTGGAACAATCTCAACCGCTGCAACAGCATCTTGCATTTCCTGCTGATGGTGTCCCGCCACCCTGCACCCACTTGCGCGTGATCAGGTGCCGCCGCTCGCACATGTCCTTGACCAGCTGCTCGCACACCACCCGCTCGTGCTCCTCGTCGTACGCGTGGCAGCTCAGCGGGCACACGTGCCCGCACCACAGTACGTGCTGGCACGGCCGCGCGCAGCCCCCGTGCGGCGCCTTGGCCGCAAACTCCTCCGGCGCCCCCAGCACCGTCACCGTGCCGTGCCGCTTGCACACCGCCGGCAGGCCCTGCACCACGGCCCCCGCCGCCTGCAGCTTGTCCAGCACCACGCCCCAATGGCGCCGCGCCTCGCCGCTCTTGGCGTTGCGCAGCGTGTGGGCGTTGCCCAGCAGCAGCAGCCCCTGCCGCGCACGTGACAGCAGCACGTTAATGCGCTCGGGCTCGCGCAGAAAGCCCACGCTGCCGGCGGCGTTGCTGCGCACCAGGGACGCCACCACCACGTCCGCCTCCTCGCCCTGGTAGTTGTCAATGGTGGCCACGCGGACCGCACGGCCGCCGCCACCACCGCTGCCGCCACCGCCACCACCGCTGCTGCTGCTGCTGCTGTTCTTATTGTTGTTGCCACTGCCGTTGGATGTTGAAGGAGCCGAGGAGTCGGGGCCCGTAAGGGCAGCCACCCCCGCCATGGCCTGCGGGGTGGTGACCCTGCGCAGGTCCTGCAGGTCCATCTCGTCCAGCAGCACCTGGTCCGGTACGGAACACAGTTGTATTGGGTACGGAGCGGTTGTAAATGGATAAGGAGAGCGCAGAGAACCGTCAATTGGCATGCAGCTTAGGTGAGACAGCACTGAGCGTTCCGTACCAACAGCACAAAAGGACGCGCGTATGCTCTGGCGAGAAGTGAAAGGGCACACAGGGGCACACAGGGGCGTGGTCCCACCTGCATGTCCCTGGCCAGCTCCCTCTGTATCTCCATCAGCTGCCCCAGGTAGGGCGTCAGCACCACCAGCTGCCCCGGCGCGTAGCCCTGCTGCAGCAGGTAGCGCACCACCTGCCGCACCATGGCCACCTCGTGCGGGTTGACCTGCAGGTACGGCAAGCAGCAGCAGTGGGATGGTACGGCATCATTTAGCGCATTGCAGCCGCTCTGTAACCCTGGCCGCTGGGCGCCACGAGGTCCCTCGCAGTCGCTCTACATGCCAAATTGCAGGATGTGCAGGGAGGTTAGAGGGCGACAGCAGGGCGGCATAACAGGTCAACTCCCATGCGCATTATCCCATACGGTTACTCCCTGACCCGTGACCCCATCGGCCCACCTTTGACACATGCGCCGCCGCCGCGGCCCACATACCCTGCGCGCGCTGCGCCTCCCCCGCCTCCGGCTGCCGGTGGTCCACGAACACCACCCGCTGCGCTACGCCACGCAGGGCCGGCCTTGAGGCCACGCTGCCGTGGTCCCGCAGCTGCAGGCACGTGCGATGCGCAGGGAGCAGTGCAAGTGTGGTACCTAAGCTTGCCATAAGCCTCGAGTAGGTTTTACCTCACGTGTTACGCTCCTGCAACCGTACTCGTATCCGACCATGATTCTAGTTGGTGCAACGCACTACCGTTTCTTCGCTTGTGTGCCTGCCGCTAGCTACGCGGGCGGCTCCTACCTGGGGGTAGGTGTGCCTGATGAGGGCGCTCATGTCTGGGTGCATGCGGTGCTGCGTGGACAGCGTGGTGTGCGGCGCGCCCTGCAGCACCAGCCGCTCGAACAGCGACACGTTGAGGTCGTGCCCCTCGCCGCTCTGCACCGCCAGCGACCAGCAGTCCACCTTGGGACGCAGCTGCTTGTGGTCGCCAATCTGCGGGCGTAGCACGGATGTTGCGTGCATGGGTGGGGTGGCGTGGACGGTCACAGATTCTTACGAAATTAAGGGAAGGTGCCTAGCGCAGGGGACGATGCGGCATTAGCGCTTATATATGGGCTCTAAAGCGTCATACTGCAAGAATAGTAGCTGACCCACATGAGGAGCGAGCACCTAAGCCGCCAGCCTAAAACCTGCTGGTAGGTATCCTGCTAGACCCATCAATACATGCGCAGCCCACTCTTCCCTCGCACCATGATGAGGTGCTTGGTGTGCTCGCTGAGGCTGGTCAGCACGTGCGCCTCCAGCAGCTCTCCTGCCTCCTCCACCAGCACCACGCCGGGGGCCACGTCCGCGTCCCGCAGCAGCTCACGGAACAGCGCCGCGCCCGTGGTGGTGCAGCCGATGACGCGCGCGCCGCGCAGCACGCCGCGGCTGGAGGCGTCGTGCAGCGCGCGCTGCTCGGCAGCCACCTCCGAGGCGCGCGTAAGCGCGGCAGCCAGCTCTCCAGCCCACCTGCACGCACGGCAATAGCAAAGAGATTCACCCTGGTAAGCCATCGGCGGAGTAATCTGCAGGTATGAAGCTGTTGCGGATGTGGGTCACTACTTTACACGAGTGGTCAGGCTGCCGCATGAGGAATCAAAGGGTACGTACGAAATGCCTTGAAGATTCAGGTATGCTGGCGGCACCGCGTGCGCACCTCTTGCGCAGCTCCCGCAGCCACCTGCACGCCAGCTGCATGCGCTGCTGCTGCGGCAGCCGCCACACGTCGCCCTGCAGCCACGCCTCCTCGGGCGGGGCCGCCGCCGCACCCCTGACCCGCATGACACCCGCGGCCGCCGCAGCTGCCGCCGCAGGGTCCACAGCGCCGCTGCCACCACCCTGCTGGCCACCGCTGCGGGGTGTGTGTCCACCCTGCACAGCGCCCGTCCCTCCTGCCAGGATGTATAGCTGGTCCTCTGCCTGGCGGTAGCTCATCACCCCTCTGGGCCGCTGCTGCCTTCCCGTAGCGCGCTGCCACTGGCCATCTCCGTCGCCGCCTGGGCCGTTACCGTACCAGGCATCGTTCTTGGAGTAGCCGGACAGCCAGGCACGCCACAGGGTTCCAGGCTTGCCGTAGGTATCGTACAGCTCCTCCCACACGCTGTCATAGTCGTCCTGCAGCAGCTCCTCCAGGAACGGCCAGATGTCGAGGGGGACTCTGTCCCGCAGCGGCTCGCTCTGCTGCTTCTCCTGTTGCTGCTGGCCGCTCTGCTGCGGGTCGCTTTCCGCCCGCTTGGGCTGTTGCCCCCCGGCTGTTTGAACCAGCAGCTGCTCCAGGCCCGAAACCTGCAAAGGTAACGGAGATATTATTGAAAGCCTTGCCGCAGTTTCACGCTTCTGTTTTATGTTGGCAGGAGTTCCAGGTAATGAGGTCAATTTCTTGACGGGACACGAGACATACAGCCGAGCTCCAGGGTCAACAACACGTTTCCGTGTTTATGGAGTTTTGACAGGTTGCATTTGCGGCCCATTGTTCGATCGGCGACGTCAGGCACCACTGGATGTTGCGCTCCTTAAAGTACTGAGGTGTGCAGACACGCAGGTTCGTGGAGCTTTCCGATACGTATATGCGACCAGTAAACGGCTAGCATCTGGTGCAAAATCCATGAATGGTATACAGCGCACCATCTGGTGCCTTAGCCTTACCCAACGCGCTGCATGATGCCCCCATTCCACCATGACACCTTCCCCCACCCTGCCCCCACGCACCCTGGAAACCTACCCGTTCAGCTAGATCGCTGGCAAGGTCCTTGAGAGCCGTCAGGCGGCGGAACTCCACCTTGGAAAGCTTCTGGCGGTTGGGGTTGTTGGGGCCGGTCAGCTCCCGGAGGTTGTACTTGGACAGGGCCTGCGAGAGCACAGGTACAGGGCATTGCAGCAGCGCTGGGGGTCAGCACACGCCCTGGCAAGTCTCTGATGGCCGACGATATCACGCTCTCCAAGTATGCTTTGCATCTCTGTCCAACAGCACCCTGCCTTGCCTACTCACCCCCATGTCATGCGAAGGGCAGTGGCCCAGCAGCGCCTGATGCTACCTGACCAGATGTCAGTCACAGCACGCCCGTGCGTGCGCCCACCTGGCTCTTGCTGCGGCCCCCGATGCGCACGATGCTGGTGACACCCTTGGCCAGCAGTGCCTCCAGGAACTGGTCCAGCGCGTGGTTGGTGTAGCACACGCACAGGATGGTCTCGGAGCTGCGCCGCAGGATGGCGTCGCACAGCAGCGCGCCGACAAACGTCTTGCCCGTGCCTGGGGGGCCCTGTGCGCACAGCAAACGTAGGGAGGCAACACAAAGGCACGTAGGGTCATGCCTGGACGGCAAATGGCCCGTTGTTGTGGCCTGGACTGGCTTGTGGCTCGGTGGCGTGAGGAGCCAAGCATTGCAGCAATGACCCAGGGGCGTGGGAGGATCGAGGTGCGAAGACGTGCGGGAGGCACGTCATATGGGCAAGTACATAGCTGCTAGCTGCAGTCCGCCCATTGCTACACCTGGATGAGGGCCACCCGGCGGCCCAGACCGCAGCGCAGCGCGTCCTTCTGGCTGTCGTCCAACCGCAGGCCCTGGTCCTCCAGGTGCAGCAGCTCCTGGGGGCGGGACAGGGGGTTTATGGCATGTGGCACCGTGGCGAGGAGGGGTGGGCGTGGTAGAGCGCGCGGCGCCTGTATGTTCTTTGTGGACCATAAAGGAAAGGAGGCTCACAGAAGACATAGAGAGGTTGCAAGACCGCAAGTTGCGTGCGTGTACTTAATGTGGGTCACCACCAAGCACCAGCACCCTCGGCGTTCTTAGCTCACGTCCCGGAACCGCGAGCATGGACGTCGCAACGCATATTGCATTTTCCGTTCGTAAATTACCACATTTCATGGTTCCGACCCCATAATGGCCGCCCCGAGGCCCTGCAGTGTTGCTCACCAGCGCTGCCGTGCTGGACGGCAGGTACGAAGGGGCAAGGGCATCCTGCTGCAGCGGCTGAGTAACCCTGCCGTACGCCGTGCTGCCGCTGCAATTGCCATACGTGCCGTACCCCGGCACCAGCTCCTCCGCCAGCGGCACGCTGGTCATGGCTTGCAGGCAGGCCAGTACGGGGCGCACGGAGAAGTAGCTTGTGGAGACCTGCAGGCGAAGGCAGAATGGCGGATACAGGGGACGGTGGACATGCCACCTTGGACTGTCCTCTCAAAACAGTTGAGCATTGATCGCAAAATCATATAGACGACGGCTGCAACCTGCTGGGTAGTTGACTCAGCCCCAAGGCCGCCTTTGCGGCGCACCACCTGTCTTGGCCATGACGCGAACACGACGCCGCGCACAAGATCCGGAGTACCTTGTAAGCGTACCTGCCCCAGCCGCACCCAGCCAGCCCTCACCTGCACCAGCACCAGCTCGCCATCCTCCAGCACCAGCTTCCCCCCAACGTCACGCGTCCGCCCGCCCTGCTGCCCCCTGCCCCCGCGCCCCAGCTGCTCCAGAACCCTCACCGCCGCCTCCCCCTGGCCCCGGTCGAATGCCAGCCCCACCACTGGCTGCACCGCCGCCAGCTCCGCTGCCTCCCGCCTTGCTATGGTGCCGAACGCCAGCGGCTGGAAACTGTCCCCACCGCCGACCCGTGGGTCACTGCCCTGCCACCCGTCCCTCGGCCGCCGCGCGATGCAGACCAGTGCGTCTGACGGTAGCGTCCCACGCCCCGAGCCCGACCAGAACGCCTCCCGGTCTTCCTTGCTCTTGATGCGCGCCGCACGGTGGCTCATGGGCAGGACGACGCTGACCAGCACGCAGGCACGTGGCTTCAGGTGCGTGCCTAGTACGGCAGACACGGGAAACACGTTGCGCTGCAGCAGGGCCGCGCTGCCGCCGGGCTTCTTGGAGGCCTTCACGGTTGCTACTGCAGGCTGGGCGGAAGCGCTGGCGTGTCCGGGCGGCTGCTGCTGCTTCTGCTGGCCCTCGGGGGCAGCGATGCCGAGTGCGGAAAGGCTCTCACGCAGGGGGCGCACCATGTCTTCGCGGAGTAGGCGGAACTGGCGGTCCAGCAGTGCGGCCTCGGGGCAGGTGAGCGCGTGGTCGGTGTCGAGGTGTACTACGGGGCGGGCGGTTGAGGCTGTCGCCGCAGAACTGGTTTGCAGCTGTGCTGCTGCATTTGCCGCTGAGGCAGGCGGGGTACTGTCAGACTCGAGCGCGGGTGCGTAGGTGGCAGCAGCGGGAAGGTAGGGCGGCCGACGGCAGAGCGCCTGCGGGGCGTGGTGGTGTTGTGCAGGGGACCTCTGGTGTTGGGTACAGGGCAACTAGCGTGCTGGATACGCGTACAGTGGGCAATCACGTAAGAATGCGCTTGAGCAACAGGGCCCAAACGGACGATATGGGCTGCAAGAGCTCACCTCCTCTGAGGTAGGCATGATCTTGATGGATCTGCAATGGGGAAACGTGGCAGCAAGCGCATGGTCCCCGCACAACAGGACTTTGCTTCGGGGCTATGTCGCCACACCATAAGCACACATCAACCATAAGCACACGTCACTGTGGCCGTTGCCCCAATGCAAAAGGCAACCTGCATGCACACCTGTAGTCCCTGTGGTCGTTGTCGTGCCTTCCCCCAGGGCCGCTCTGTAAGTCCTCTACACTCATCATGCTGCCCTGCCGCCCGGGGCCGCCGCCACTCGCTGCGGTCCCGGCGGCAGCGCCTCCAGCGGCGGCAGCGCCATCCGCCGCCAGCACCACACCCAGGGCCCGGGCGGTGCCGGTGTTGGCCCCATCCCGAGCGATCAGCGCCGCCAGCTCTCGTAGCTGTGCGTTGTTGCGAAAGTCGTCCGTCTGCAATTCAGCACGGCAAAGGGTTGCAAGAACGACAATTGATGACTTCGTCAAACTTACTGCAGCCCCTCTCTGGTACGGTAATGCGCCAAGCCCATCGCCACCTGCTGCTGTATCTCTCAACGCAGCCTGTAACTTGATGTTAGCGCTCTATAATTGCCAGGGGCCCTGTCCCTACCGTCCCCACCTGAAACGCGAGGGTAAGCAGAAACCAGGCTATCGGCGCTGTGTCGGGCAGGGCCTTGGCCTCCAGGGCGACCTTGAGGCAGCCCATGAGGCCGGGAACCTCAAAAATGCTCTTCAGCAGCTGCAGCAGGGGAGCCCTGCGTGTACGTTGCGTGACCCAGATCGCGGCACGCGTTCAACACCAGCCGAACTACGGTTTGCACAGGGAGGCCCTGCTTGCACAAGCGTCACACTAAGCCAACAAGCAGCACCCACAAGCTGGTAAGCAGCAGCACCAGGGCACAATAGTGCGCGCGCAAGCGGGTACCAGCACGGCAAGGGACTGTCCATCAACAACGGTAACGTACGCGTTGTGGCTATGGCCTGCTGCGCTGGGGCGTGCACGCTGCCGGAGCTTTCCATGGTCTATGATGATGATAACTGTTCCGCCTCTTTGCTGCAACGGCAACGGTATCAGGTGCAGAATCTACCGGTACCGGTAGCCTTAACACCCAAAGCACGCTGGCCGACCATGTTGCGCCTGCTGCTGCGTTGCCCCTCACCTGCACGTGCCTCCCGCCAGCGCGTCGGCCCCCAGCTTGGCCAGAAGCGGCACCACGTGGTTGGCCATGGCGGCCGAGCTGCCGTCGTACAGCAACGCATCGCGCAGTCGCCGCAGGCCGTGTTCCTGTAAGCAACCCAGATGGAAAGCATCAGTGCCGTAAGTAGGCAGAAACGGGATACACGGGGTGTCAAGACTGTCAACCTACCGGTACTTACGCTGCACCTGGCTGAACGCAGTTCAGTGTGGGGCTCCTGACTATCATGGCTGCGGTGCATGGCGGTTCCAAACAGGGGGTTCCACGGTGGGGTAACAGGCGGGGAGGCGCTGGGAGGCGCATGATGGAGCAGGACTGGGGCCCCTTGGAGCACATGGATAAACGGATGGCCGGACGTCGGTGGAGTCTGACCTTGGGGTCAACCAAGCGGTACAGTAGCTCCACCCAGTCCTCGTACTCCAGCAAGGCGGACAGGAACTTCGCGGCATCGCGGCCCGGCGTAAACGCGGCCTCTCCGTTTTTCAGCAGCTTGTCCAGAAATCGACGCGAGGCGCCTGCGGTTCACGCAGGGGTGGCGGTGCAGCGGTTACATGTCGCGGCCCCACGTGCAAACGCCCCGCGGCAGCCTAGAGCAAGCCGGCAACCACAGCCTTGCTAGTCTCTGACCGCATACGGTATGTATACGTTGCGCATTTGTGGCATGCTTTACAATCAGGGGCCGCGCGTTACGCTCACTGCCTCGGGCGCGCTCCATAGTGTGCGCGTTATCCACGAAACGCCAACAGCGCGTGGTACAGTCCTCATAAACGCAACATGTCAACGCCACTGTAATACAGGAAATAAGGTTGAAATAGACTCGGCCATGCAGGCCGTAGCGTTCCATGCCACCCGTGATGGTAGATCTCAGCACCTGTGACGACCGACGGTTAGAGCGTCGCAGCGCCGATAACCCACGCGCTAACCCAACAGGATGCCTTGCAAGAAAAGTCTTGACAAGCGGTGTCAGCTTTGCAAAAGCTGGGAAAAAGGGCTGAGCCCTCTTGCTCAGGGGGTGTCTGAAATGTCAGTGCCAAGTTGGGCCCAGTGCGGCCTAGTGCCACGTGCCAACCTGCCCCTTGCCGAAAATGGTTGCGAAATGCAAGTGCACCTGGCCGCGGAAGGTACATACATAATATCACGAAGGGCTGAAAAGTTGCTGCGGCATGTGTGAAGCATCATTTCCACGTCCGAGTTGCTGACGACATGCTTTGAATGTTTGCCGCAAGTTTGCGACAGCCAGCAATGTAACCACCGTTTCTTGCATTCTAACAGCTTATCATGATATGTTATAAGTCCTGATCGTTGCTTTGTACCCTGAGGGCGAGCGCATGTTCCAAAGTGTCCTTGTTCATGTTGCGAAATCGTTCTTCTCTTTCCGATTTTTCCTGGCTTCCAGGCCTATGCCATGGAATAGATGAGAGGTATACCTACTACCTGGTATGCGCCGTTGGGCCCAGGTTTGAAACTTTTGCCGACGCAGGGACGCAGACCATGAGCAACCACGGGGGGCTTCGCCCCCCCGAGTGCGCTTCGCGCCGGGGGCTCATGTTAGCCTTTATTCCATGCCAACCGTGATGGTAGATCTCAGAGTTTTGGTCCCCTTCCAGAGCCCAGCCCCATCCCGCTCAAAACACAGAGCTGGTCCCGGCCATTAGGGACACGGGGTTTCCCACCCCTCTCGCTGTACGGAGAGGAGCGACAAGCTCCATAATGTCCAGGCCACGACGTGCGGGCCTCAAGTTCACCCTACCACAGCCTGGTCCCGCCCCCACAAAGCTTCTCCACGAGACGCACCCACAGAGCACACACAGCACCCCTGTCGCGGTTCCCAACCACCCTTCTGCCCAGGAGGAACCGGATACGAGGCAGCTGTACGGAGGAATTAGCCAGTATCGGCCCCCCGGTTGCTGCTTTCGCTCCTCCCCCATCGAAACCCCAAGGGCCTCCCACGAACACAGGCCACACGTGCCCTGTAACCGCCCCCCGCACAGAAGCACCCCTCCACACCAGGCAGGCAAGCAAGACAGGGCAGGCGCAGTACGTGTACTAGTTCCTGGGCAGTACCCGCCCTTGCATTAGTTGGTGTTTAGGGCCTCCGGCCAGGTGCAAAGGAGGCCGCCGTCCACCACTCGAAGCCAGGGGTGGGCCGTGCCGACCTCATCCCACCCTGTGCGTGGCAAACCTAGCTAGGCTTGCAAACGCCCGCAGGTGCGCCCACATGCATGCAACTGCCCGGCGTGAGGCTTGCGACACCAGGGACTGCCACTGGGGAACTGCTGCACTGCCCCTCAGCTCTCGCATGCGTGCGTGCATGAATTGCGTGCCATCCCACCTCCATGGCCTCAAGGGCCGCCAGGGCCACCACCTCCCACACACACTGCTGTACCCCCGAAGGCGCACTAGCCAGCCACACCTGCTAGCTAGCTCCCTCCGTATGCCCTCCCCTGCTGGCCACCCATCCTGCACGCTCCCCACCACTGCTCGAGCCACCGGGCAGTCCCAGAAATGGTGCTGCCTGGGTTGCTGGCCTCAGTCCTCTGGTCCGCCGAAACCCCCACACACGCACACCTCTGGCGCATGTCCCCTAATGTGCGAGTTACCAAGCAAGGGGACGCCATCGAACGCAAGCCGCCAAAACGTCTCCTTACGCTGATTCTCCCATCGAATGCCCCACATCCTATTGAGCGCGCCCTGCAGGTGCTTCAGGCCCGCTTCTTTGCAGGCGGGTGCAGCGGCGCCTCAAGAGCTGCTTCCACAAAGGCAGCATGCTGCTCGCTCCTGGCTGCAGCAACCTCCGTCAGCTGAAGCACTGTCGCCAGCCGAACGGTCAAGCGCCTAAGTCCCGTCCTGCCTAAGCTGCCCGTTCCCGGCACCTGCCAGCCCATACGTGGGAGGAGCACCAGCAGTGCGTCCCGCTCCGTAAGTGCCTCAGCCCCGCCGCCCTGCTCCTGGCTGCTCCTGAAGGCCTCTGCCGCCTCCTTCCACTCCGATGGAATGTCATGCACGCAGCAGCTGTGCGAGACTGGAGCGGAGGCGTTGCTTTTGCCCCCAGCCACGCAGGTCCCTTGCTGCCGGGGTTTGGGGCCGCAAGTGCCCCTCTGTATGCTGCCGCCATTGTCGATCCACAGCTGACCTGGTCGTGCGCTCTCCCTCCGGCAGCTGTGCCCACGCTGTTTCCTGCTGCTGCAGGAGGGCATGTAGGGTCAGCGCGTCCCCTATGGTCCGCAACCCATGGCACCCTAGCAGGTCTGGGTACCGGTGTTCCAGATGGTGGGCCCTCCCTACGGTAGATGGGAGCCACTGGGGCCAGGCCCTGGTGCAACATATCCCACTTCCTTAACAAACCTGGCGCATGCCGCGGAGTATCCTTTCTTTTACCGGTGTTCCAGGCCGGCCCGGGCTGGTCCCCCGTCAGGCCCACCCGCCCGTAACTCCCCCTGCTCCTGCCCCCGTCCCCCTCCCTGCCCCTGGCATGTCAGCCCGTGCCCCTTCTGCGGCTCACGCTGCCTCCCCCGCTGGCTCCGTCGCTGCTGCTGCTGCTGCTGCCGCCTGGGCGGGTAGGAGGGGGTTGCCCCACAGCAGGGCTGCCCAGCACCACGGCCCCGTGGCGATGGGCTCCTCTGCAATGTCTTCCACTGGCGGCAGGTGGCCTAGCGCCGCCACCACCCGCTGCAGCGCCGGTGGCAGCACCCGCATCCCCAGCCACGGCCCCTGGCAGGTGGACGTGAGCACCGCCAGGGGGTGGAAGCCGGGGTGGCACCGCCGAAGGAACAAGTTTGCCGCCAGCAGCCACGGATGCTGCTGCCGTTCTGGCGGGTACAGTACAGACAAGGCAAGCCTGCGCGCCCACATGGCATGCCGTGCCTGTACGTGTTCTCGCAAGGCCAGCGCCCCGAAACCGCCAACCCGCGGTTGCCCCACTAGCAGGCGCTTCGGTACCCCTGTCGTGCGCTGCTGCTTATTGTGAGGGCCGAGATGCCGGTCAATGAGTGCTGCTGCCTTCCATTCTAGGGTACCCAACTCACCGGCTGACGGCGTACCGTCGTGTTCCATGTGCCAGGTGACCAGCTGTAGCCCGTAGGCAGCCACAGCTGTCGCTCGGCCAAACGCCGAGAAACCCATGGCCAAGATCTTTTTCATGCGCCCGTACACCTGCTGTACGCGCGGCTTCCAGTCGACCTGCGGCTGGTGGCCGACGTCTGCAAACGGCAGGTTCAGGGCGGTGGCCTGCTGCACCCACCCCTTGTCAGATTTCCGGTCTAGTTTGGCGCACCTGACCCTCTGACGTGTACCGGTACACCGTCTTCTGACCCCAGCACCGCTGCAGCCGAGACCCGGTGCGTTTGAACTGTCACACGGACACCTATGATATGTGTGGGCCACAGCTGTAGTTATGGCCGTATATGGTTATACACGCCGCATATGTGCACGTCATAGCAAGTTGAGGCGCGGTTAGTTGGGGGGGTGCACGGTTTCGGTGCACACGGCCAATGCAGGGCGTGATTTGGCCCAAGCGCACGCGTGCGGTACTAGAATACACATATATCATGAGCGCTACTGGGGTACGCAGTGCAAATACGCTGTTGGCAAGCAGTCAAGTGGCATGGCGCGTGGCCCCTGCGAATCAGCGGCCCCCACCACCGTGTTTGCAAGCACCATGCTTGTCCAGCGACGTACATATTCAGCACCGACTGCCTGGCATGCCGGACACATCATAAAGCTTCGGGGGTAACCGCGCCAGCATGGTTAGCGGCCGGCAGGGCACATAGCCTTGTCGCCTCACAATGCAGCCACGTAAAGGTTAACTCGCCCTACATAAGGCACGAGAGCACGACATGAACAAGCCACTGTAGGCGCCAAACGCATTCACGTGGCGTATGTCTGTGCTAGCAATGTGTACGGGACATCTTGTTTATACTCTAGGAACAATGTTTGGGTGGCGGGATGGTCGCAATCAATAAAGACTACTGGAAAAAGGGCAAAAAGTTACTCAGGGTACCCGCGGGCAGGACCTCCCCTGCCCGAACTAGACCGGAAATCTGACAAGGGGTGACCACACGCAGGCCGCCGATGCTGGCTGGCATGGCTGGGCTGTGCTGCGGTACTGCTGCTGAGGTGGAGGGACCGTCCGCGGGGGGTGCGGGTTGGGAGGGGGCTGGGGTACCGAGCGGTAGGAGCTCCACCTTGCTGTGGTTGAGGTGCTGCCCGGAGGCCTGGGCGAAAGTGTCCATGCACTGCAAGAAGGCTGGCATGAAGATGGACAGGTGGCTTGCCTCCGGCGCCAGCACGGCGTGGATGGACGGAGCAGGCGAGGGCATCGCTGGCCATGTGGTGTTGTGTGGGTCTTCGCTGGTGGGCATGTGGGTTGGGGGCCTGTGGGGCGGGGGCGCGCCGTAACGGCTGTGGCGACGTGGCAGGGCTGCGTCGTGGGGGGCGGTGAAGCCGTGTAGGGCGGGGTGGTGGTGGCGTGGGGGGCTGGGTGAGGGCGACGCGGCTGCGGTACAGTAGGACGCGGACTGATGGGAGGCTGCTGGTTGGTACGTCTCCAAGGGCGTGACGTGGGGCCGGGAGGTGGCGACTGGCGGCAGGGGGCGGAAGTCGATGGTGCGCGGGAGGGCGTGCAGGTCTCCGGGCGCCGCCTGACCGTAGGCTTCGTCTGACAACGCGGCTGTCGTTGCGTGCGGGCGATTAGTGGCTGCATAGGAGACCGCAGCGGCTGTGCTGGGCAACGGCCACGGCTCCGGCTCGGACTGCCCTTGCAGCGCCGGCTCATGCAAGCCTCCATGTGCTCCTGCACCTGTGCATGACCGTGGCTGTGGGATGCCCAGGGTGCCGGCAGCTCCCGTGCGCGGCAGCCGCTCCGCGCTACGGGTCCGTGGCACAGTCCACTGCTCCCGCCCCGCCACTGGCACTCCGCCTGCTGCCTCCCCTGGCAGCCGTACGGCGCCAGTTCGCCGTACAACCTCCGCCAGGGCCTCCGTCATGCCCACCGGCCGCTGGCACGCTGGGCCCTGCTCACCTGCGAGCAGGTCCGTGACACTGATGCGTGCGCTGCCTTTGACGCCAGGGGCAACGTCATCTCCCGTTGCACCAGAAGCAGCGGCAGCAAGTGGGGATCCTGACCGGGGGTAGCTGCCAATGCGCCCTACAGCCGCATTCGCGTGTAGCTGGCCCGCCGGCAGCCCACGTGACGCATGACCATGGCCCAACGGACTGCCCGGGCGCTCCTCAGGTGCCGCGACTGCCACCGCCGCCGCCGCCGCCGCCGCTGCTGGCCCGTCCCGCTGCCCCTCTGCTGGCCCCCCAACGGCAGCCTCGCTCGTCGGTGCAAACGTCGTCGTTGCAAACGTGAAGCTAGCCTTGCGCTCCCCGATGTCCCGTGTGGATGCCGTCGCAGCCGCAGCTGCTGCCCCCCACTCCCTTAGCAGCTGCGGTGGCGGCAGGGTCCTGGACACGCCATCCTGCGCATCAGGCCTCTGGGTCACCTCACCCCTTTGCCGTGCAACCCAGCCTCCTCCATGTGCCTACTCGAAGCACCCGCAGGTCCTCCACCGACAGCCCAGCCCTCCGCCACAGCAGCAGCCCCAAACCCGCCAGCTTCAGCTGCTACAACTCGCCCTGCCTGCTGCTTCTCCTGGCACACCCTGGCTCGGCAGCGATGCAAGGGCAGCTTCTACTGCCAGCCCTGTGCTGCCGCTGGGCTGTGTGCGCCTGGCGGGCATGGGCGGCACGCTCCACTGGTTGCTGCTCTGCACCTGCGCAAGGGAGTAGCCCCCGCTGGCGCCCAGGCCCAGCGCCTTGCCGCTGGCGTGGCGGCTGACGGGGGGCAGCGGGGCGGCACTGCAGATGGCGTCGCCTCCCGTGTCGTACAGTGTACGGCTATCCCGGGGCCCGCCGGTGTCCATGTTACGGAGGCTGGTGGTGCGGCTGGCGAGGCTGTCCCGCGTGGCCTCAACCTGCACGCATAATGAAAAGGACGGCAAGGTATGTCATACAAGGGCCACAAGCAGGGGGAGCAAGGTGTAGGGAGGAAGTCCTGCCGCGTTCGTTTACCTGCTGAATAAGTTCCCGCAGCGCGCTGGTCGTATCCAGGCCGGTGCTCGACCTGAGGCCTGGCCCAGCGTCGCCCGAGCTGCCGGCGGTGTGGGCCTGGGGCGCAGGTTGTACGCCCACACCCTGGAGTAGCTGTGCTACCTGTAGACGTTCCCGCTCCCTCTCCTGTTCCGAAGGCTGCCCGCCTGATGCTCTGGACCGTGTGGCACTAGGAGGCCTTGCACTGGCCTGGGCTTGTGCCTTGACACACGTAAGGACACAGAAAGGGGGCGAGAAGTTCAGAAGAGAGCACCACACAGCATCGCGACAGGAGGGACATCGTAGAGCAACACCCACTGCACAGCGACAGATGCAAGCAGCACAACCGTATGGGCTCCTTGGGGCACATGAATATTGGTACACACTGCACTGCAGGCGCCAAACTGGCACCACACCTGCATCCCACCTGCAATTCAGCGACCAGCTGGCCCAGTTTCGCCATCAGCGCATGTGCCCCTGAGGCTGCGAGGCCCGCATCGCCTCCGGCCCCAGGCTCCTGCTGCTGCTGCTGCCAGGCCGGGACCGCGTGTTGCAACCCCGCTGCCAGCCCGGCTGCCGCCGCCGCCGCTGCTCCCGGCGGGGTGTGCGCCCCTGTGGCCAGCACGTAGGCATGGAGCGCCGCCTGGGCACCTGGCGGGTAGTGGGATGCGGTAGCGGCGGAAACATGGCGTCCGTCAGGGAGAAAGGGTATTCGCATGGCGCCCTAGGGCGGGCCCCAACAGTTGCCCAGATGCTAACAATCATGTGATATGTCCTGAGTACGGTATGTGTGCACACAGCAGCAGTTGCAAGCGCACTCGCCTGCGGCCTGCTGCAGCAGCGACTGCAGCTGCTGCGACACAGCGTCGCCCGCTAGGGGCATGCCAAACGGCACCGCCGAGGGAGGCATGTAGTGCTGCGGCACGTGGTGCTGGTGGTGCTGCGGTGGCGGTTGCGTGTCCCAACGCCGCCGCTGCCTACGGCCGCCCGCCTGTCCCGCGGCAGGGCCCGACAGGGACGCCTGCATGGGGCGTGCCTGCAGCGGCACGGGCACGTGTAATCATCGTACGAATCAAGGATCCTGGCAGCGCCAAACGGCCGCCCTCTAGATAGCGCGACCAAGCCGTACAAGTGCGGTACATAGCCTCAGCCAAGAGCCACGCACCAGCGCGTCCCATTGATCCAGGTCAGCGTGCGTAGCGTATACTCATATGGCACCCTGACGACAGGGAACAGGTCCGGGAAATGAAAGATCAGGGAAATGATCCACTGTAGGCGTGCGGCACTGCCATGGTCCCGACGCAGAGGACTTGCCCCTCGACCCATGCTGAAATTGTCTCGTCAGTTGCTGGCGGCCTGGACAAATGCAACAGCTGCAACAGCGCCTTGCATTTTCAGCTGATGGTGCCCCGCCACCCCGCACCCACTTGCGCGTGATCAGGTGCCGCAGCTCGCACATGTCCTTGACCAGCTGCTCGCACGCCACCCGCTTGTGCTCCTCGTCATACGCGTGGCAGCTCAGCGGGCACACGTGCCCGCACCGCAGCACGTGCTGGCACGGCCGCGCGCAGCCCCCGTGCGGCGCCTTGGCCGCGAACTCCTCCGACGTCCCTAGCACCGTCACCGTGCCGTGCCGCTTGCACACCGCCGGCAGGCCCTGCACCACGGCCCCCGCCGCCTGCAGCTTGCCCAGCACCACGCCCCAGTGGCGCCGCGCCTCGCCGCTCTTGGCGTTGCGCAGCGTGTGGACGTTGCCCAGCAGCAGCAGCCCCTGCCGGGCTCGTGACAGCAGCACGTTGGTGCGCTCTGGCTCGCTCAGGAAGCCCACGCTCCTGGCGGCGTTGCTGCGCACCAGGGAGCACCACGTCCGCCTCCTCGCCCTGGTAGTTGTCGATGGTAGCCACACGGACCGCATGGCCGCCGCCACCGCCGCTGCCGCCACCGCCACCACCGCTGCTGCTGCTGCTCTTGTTGTTGTTGCCGCTGCCATTGGATGTTGAAGGGGAGGAGGAGGAGGGGGAGGAGTCGGCGTTGGTGAGGGCGGCAAATCCCGCCATGGCCTGCGGGGTGGTAACCCTGCGCAGGTCCTGCAGGTCCATCTCGTCCAGCAGCACCTGGTCCGGTACGGCACACAGTTGTAATTGGGTACGCAGCGATTGCAATTGGGGACGGAGAGCGCAAAGGACCACCAATTTGCGTGCAAGATGACCGTGAAATAAGAGACGAGACGCTGACGGGTTCACGCCAAAACCCACACCAGCTAGCAGCAAATGGGTGGGAGGGGTTTGCATGCAGCTTATGTGAGACGGCACTGAGCGTTCCGTACCAACCGCACAAAAGGACACACGTATGTTCCAGCGACAAGTGAAAGGGCACACAGGGGCGCGGTCCCACCTGCATGTCCCTGGCCAGCTCCCGCTGTATCTCCATCAGCTGCCCCAGGTAGATAGGGTGTCAGCACCACCAGCTGCCCCGGCGCGTACCCCTGCTGCAGCAGGTAGCGCACCACCTGCCGCACCATGGCCACCTCGTGCGGGTTGACCTGCAGGTACGGCACGGAGCAGCATTGGAAGATTACGGCAGCACTTAAGCGCAAAGTAGCCGCTCTGTAACCCTGAACGCTGGGCGCCAAGAGGTCGCAGTCGCTCTACATGCCAAATTGCAGGATGTGCAGGGAGATTAGAGGGCGACAGCACCGCGGCATGACAGGTGAAATCCCATTATACCATATGATTACTCCCTGGCATATGACCCCATCGGCCCACCTTTGACACGTGCGCCGCCGCCGCGGCCCACATGCCCTGCGCGCGCTGCGCCTCCCCCGCCTCCGGCTGCCGGTGGTCCACAAACACCACCCGCTGCGCCACGCCACGCAGCGGCGGCCACGAGGCCACGCTGCCGTGGTCCCGCAGCTGCAGGCACGTGCGATGCGCAGGGAGCAATGCACATGTGGCACACAAGCTTACAGTAAGCCTTGAGTAGGCTCTACCTCACTGCGGTTCACTCCTGAAACCGTACTCGTATCCGACCATGATTCTAGTTGGTGCAACGCACTACCGTTTCTTCGCTTGTGTGCCTGCCGCTAGCTACGCGGGCGGCTCCTACCTGGGGGTAGGTGTGCCTGATGAGGGCGCTGATGTCTGGGTGCATGCGGTGCTGTGTGGATAGCGTGGTGTGCGGCGCGCCCTGCAGCACCAGCCTCTCGAACAGCGACACGTTGAGGTCGTGCCCCTCGCCGCTCTGCACCGCCAGGGACCAGCAGTCCACCTTGGGACGCAGCTGCTTGTGGTCGCCAATCTGCGGGCGTGGCACAAATGTTGCGCGCATGCGTCAGAGGCGTGAATGACAGCGCCACAGATCCTCATGACAAGAGGGGAAGGTGCCTAGCGCAGGGCAGGTGCTGCAGAACCAATTGGCTCATCTGGAAAGGTCATCTTGCAATAGTAGTAGCCGACCCACATGAGGAGCGAGTACCTAAGGCAGCGGTCACACCACGTTACGTTACCGGTACCGTCACGTTTAAAATTCGGATGGACACAACTCACCGAAACGCTCATACGTTTGGTCCAGGCCAGGTAACGTGGACCAGGTAACGTAACGCCGAGGCCGTCCCCGAACATTACGTGACTTAGCCACGGTACTAGCCCCTCGTCTGAGGTAACGTGACGTAATGTAACGTGGTGTGACCTGACCCTCAGCCGTTTTGAACACCTGCTGGTAGGCATCCTGCTAGACCCATCAATACATGCGCAGCACACGCTTCCCTCGCCATGATGAGGTGCTTGGTGTGCTCACTGAGGCTGGTCAGCACGTGTGCCTCCAGCAGCTCTCCCGCCTCCTCCACCAGCACCACGCCGGGGGCCACGTCCGCGTCCCGCAGCAGCTCGCGGAACAGCGCCGCGCCCGTGGTGGTGCAGCCGATGACGTGCGCGCATTTCACTACGGTAAGTGGTAGGCCGAGTACTGAGCAGGTAGGAAGCTGTGCGGATGTGGGTCACTACTGTACACGAGTGGGCAGGCTGCCGCATGGCGAATCAAAGGGTACGTACGCAACGCGCTTGCACTTAGGTATGCTGAGGGCACCGCGTGCACACCTCTTGCGCATCTCCCGCAGCCACCTGCACGCCAGCTGCACGCGCTGCTGCTGCGGCAGCCGCCACAAGTCGCCCTGCAGCCACGCCTCCTGTGGCGGGACCGCCGCCGCACCCCTGACCCGCATGACACCCGCGGCCGCAGCGGCCGCAGCGCCGCTGCCACCACCCTGCTGGCCACCGCCGTGCGGGGCGTGTCCACCCTGCACAGCGCCCGCCCCTCCTGCCAGCATGTACAGCTGCTCCTCCGCCTGGCGGTAGCTCATCACCCCTCTGGGCCGCTGCTGCCTTCCCGTAGCGCGCTGCCACTGGATGGCCGTCTCCGTCGTTGCCTGGGCCGTTGCCGTACAACGTGTAGGCATCGTTCCTAGAGTAGCCGGACAGCCAGGCACGCCAGAGGGTCCCAGGCTTGCCGTAGGTATCGTACAGCTGCTCCCACACGCTGTCATAGTCGTCCTGCAGCAGCTCCTCCAGGAACGGCCAGATGTCAAGCGGGGCTCTGTCCTGCGGCTGCTCGCTCTGCTGCTCGTCCTGTTGCTGCTGGCCGCTCTGCTGCGAGTCGCTTTCCCCCCGCTTGGGCTGTTGCCCCCCAGCTGTTTGAACCAGGCACGCAGGTGCTCGGAGTTTTCGCTTACACATGCGACCAGTAAACAGCAAAATTCATGAATGGTCCACACCGCACCATCTGGTGCCATGGCCTTACCCACCCGCCACCCCACTGCACCATGCCCACGCATTCACCATTCACCATGACACCTTCCCCCACGCACTCTGGAAACCTACCCATAAAGCTAGATCGCTGGCAAGGTCCTTGAGAGCCGTCAGGCGGCGGAACTCCACCTTGGACAGCTTCTGGCGGTTGGGGTTGTTGGGGCCGGTCAGCTCCCGAAGGTTGTACTTGGACAAGGCCTGCGAGAGCACAGGTACAGGGCGTTGCAGCAGCGCTGGGGGTCAGCACACGCCCTGGCCAGATTCTGCTGGCCGACGACATCACGCTAGCTGAGTACGCTTTGCATCTCTGCCCAGCAGCACCCTGCCTTGCCTACTCACCCCGACGCCATGCGAAGGGTGCCGGCCCAGCGCCTGCTGGCACGTGCTACCGGGACAGCTGTCAGTCACAGCACGCCCACGCGTGCGCCCACCTGGCTCTTGCTGCGCCCCCCGATGCGCACAATGCTGGTGACACCCTTGGCCAGCAGTGCCTCCAGGAACTGGTCCAGCGCGTGGTTGGTGTAGCACACGCACAGGATGGTCTCGGAGCTGCGCCGCAGGATGGCGTCGCACAGCAGCGCGCCGACAAACGTCTTGCCCGTGCCTGGGGGGCCCTGTGCGCACAGCAAACGGTAGGAGGGCAACACAAAGGCGCGTAGTCGCGCCAATGGGGGCATGCGTGAGAGCATGCATGTGGGCCTTCGTTATGGCATGGACTGGCTTTTGGCGCGGTGGCGAGAGGAGCCAAAGCATGGTAGCAATGACCAAGGGGCGTGGGAGGATCATGGTACGAAAACGTGCGGGAGGCGTATCATATAGGCGAATTCATGGCTGTTGCCATCAGCCGTTCACCGTACCTGGATGAGGGCCACCCGGCGGCCCAGGCCGCAGCGCAGAGCGTCCTTCTGGCTGTCGTCCAACCGCAGGCCCTGGTCCTCCAGGTGCAGCAGCTCCTGGGGGCGGAATAGGGGGGTTATGGCATGTGGCACCGTGGCGAGGAGGGGAGGGCGTGGTACAGCGCGCGGCGCCTGTATGTGCTTTGTGGACCATAAAGGAAAGGAGGCTCACAGACGACATGGAGAGGTTGCAAGACCGCAAGTTGGGGCAAGGGCACCCTGCTGCAGCGGCTGAGTAACCATGCCGTACGCCGTGCTGCCGCAGCTATTGCCATACGTGCCGTACCCCGGCACCAGCTCCTCCGCCAGCGGCACGCTGGTCATGGCTTGTAGGCAGACCAGTACGGGGCGCACGGAGAAGTAGCTTGTGGAGACCTGCAGGCGAAGGCAGAATGGCGGATACAGGGGACGGTGGACATGCCACCCTGGACTGTCCTCTCAAAACAGTTGAGCATTGATCGCAAAATCATATAGACGACGGCTGCAACCTGCTGGGTAGTTGACCCAGCCCCAAGGCCGCCTTTGCGGCGCACCACCTGTCTTGGCCATGACGCGCACGCGACGCCGCGCACATGATCCGGAGTACCTTGTAAGCGTACCTGCCCCAGCCGCACCCAGCCAGCCCTCACCTGCACCAGCACCAGCTCGCCCTCCTCCAGCTGCCCCCAACCGTCACGCGGCCGCCCGTTCTGCTGTCTCCTGCCCCCGCGCCCCAGCTGCTCCAGCACCCTCACCGCCGCCTCCCCCTGGCCCCGGTCGAATGCCAGCCCCAACACCGCCCGCACCGCCGCCAGCTCCGCTGCCTCCCGTCTTGCAATGGTGCCGAACGCCAGCGGCTGGAAACTGTCCTCACCGCCGACCCGTGGGTCACTGTCCTGCCACCCGTCCCTTGGCCGCCGCGCGATACAGACCAGTGCGTCTGACGGTAGCGTCCCACGCCCCGAGTCCGACCATAACGCCTCCCGGTCTTCCTTGCTCTTGATGCGCGCCGCACGGTGGCTCATGGGCAGGACGACACTGACCAGCACGCAGGCACGTGGCTTCAGGTGCGTGCCTAGTACGGCAGACACGGGAAACACGTTGCGCTGCAGCAGGGCCGCGCTGCCGCCGGGCTTCTTGGAGGCCTTCGCGGTTGCTACTGCAGGCTGGGCGGAAGCGCTGGCGTGTCCGGGCGGCTGCTGCTGCTTCTGCTGGCCCTCGGGGGCAGCGATGCCGAGGGCGGCAAGGCTCTCGCGCAGGGGGCGCACCATATCTTCGCGGAGTAGGCGGAACTGGCGGTCCAGCAGTGCGGCCTCGGGGCAGGTGAGCGCGTGGTCGGTGTCGAGGTGTACTACGGGGCGGGCGGTTGAGGCTGTCGCCGCAGAACTGGTTTGCAGCTGTGCTGCTGCATTTGCCGCTGAGGCAGGCGGGGTGCTGTCAGACTCGAGCGCGGGTGCGTAGGTGGCAGCGGCGGGAAGGTAGGGCGGCCGATGGCAGAGCGCCTGCGGGGCGTGGTGGCCGTGTGCAGGGGACCTCTGGTGTTGGGTACAGGGCAACTAGCGTGCTGGATACACGTGCAGTGGGCAATGCAGTCGCCTGAAAATGCGCTTGAGCAACAGGGCCAAAACGGGCGATGTGGGCTGCAAGAGCTCACCTCCTCTGAGGTAGGCATGATCTTGTTGGAGCTGCAATGAGGAAAGGTGGCAGCAATCGCATGGTCACGGCACAGCAGTACTTGGCTTCCAGGCTACGTCACCACACCGTAAGCATACATCAACCACAATCACACGTCACTGTGACCGTTGCCCCTATGCAAAAGGCAACTTTGCATGCACACCTGTAGTCCCTGTGGTCGTTGTCGTGCCTCCCCCCCGGGCCGCTCTGCAAGTCCTCTACACTCATCATGCCCGGGCCGCCGGGGCCGCCGCCCTCTGCAGTACTCCCGGCGGCCGCACACCCCGTGGCGGCGGCACCGCCCGCCGCCAACACCACACCCAGGGCTCGGGCGGCGGCGGTGTTGGCCCCCTCCCGGACGATGAGCGCCGCCAGCTCTCGTAGCTGTGCGTTGTTGCGAAAGCCGTCCGTCTGCCATTCAGCACAGCCCGCAAGGGGGTTGCAAAGACGACTACTCATGACTTCGGCGTCCGCTGCCTGTGCTACTGCAGCCGCTCCCAAGTACGGTATTGCACCAAGCCCATCGCCACCTGCTGCTGTATCTCCCAGCACAGCATGTGACTAGGTGGCAGCGCCCTATGATTGTCAAGGGCCCTGTCCTTACCGTCCCCACCTGAGATGCGAGGGTGAGCAGGAACCAGGCTATCGGCGTCATGTCGGGCAGGGCCTTGGCCTCCAGGGCGACCTTAAGGCAGCCCATGAGGCCGGGAAGCTCAAAAAGCTCTTCAGCAGCTGCAGCAGGGGAGCCCTGCGGGTGCGTTGCGTGACCCACATCGCAGCACGCGTTCAACACCAGCCGAACTACGGTTTGCACAGGGAGGCCCTGCTTGCACAACCGTCACCGTAAGCCAACAAGCAGCACCCACAAGCTGGTAAGCAGCAGCACCAGGGCACAATAGTACGCGCGCAAGCGGGTACCAGCACGGCAAGGGACTGTCCATCAACAACGGTAACGTAAGCGTTGCGGCTATGGCCTGCCGCGCTGGGGCGTGCACGCTGCCGGAGCTTTCCATGGTCCATCATGATGATAACGGTTGCGCCTCTTCGATGTAACGGTAACGGTATTAGGTGCAGAATCTACCGGTAGCCTCAACACCCCACGCACGCTGGCCGGTCACGCTGCCGGAGCTTTCCATGGTCCATGATGATGATAACGGTTGCGCCTCTTCGATGTAACGGTAACGGTATCAGGTGCAGAATCTACCGGTAGCCTCAACACCCCACGCACGCTGGCCGATCACGTAGCGCCTGCTGCTGCGTTGCCCCTCACCTGCACGTGCCTCCCGCCAGCCCGTCGGCCCCCAGCTTGGCCAGCAGCGGCACCACGTGGTTGGCCATGGCGGCCGAGCTGCCGTCGTACAGCAACGCATCGCGCAGCCGCCGCAGGCCGTGCTCCTGTAAGCAACCCAGATGGAAAGCGTCAATGCCGTACGTAGGCAATAACGGGATAAAGGGGGTACCGGTACTGTGTGCTGGACCTGACTGGAGCAGTTCAGTGTGGGTCTCCTGACTTTCATGGCTGCGGTGCATGGCGGTTCCAAACATGGGGTTCTGAGATGGGGTAACATGCGGGGAGGTGCATTATGGAGCAGAACTGGGGCCCCGAGGAGCACATGGATAACGGCCGGACGTCGGTGGAGTCTGACCTTGGGGTCAACCAGGCGGTACAGTAGCTCCACCCAGTCCTCGTACTCCAGCAAGGCGGACAGGAACTTCGCGGCATCGCGGGCCGGCGTGAACGCGGCCTCTCCGTTTTTCAGCAGCTTGTCCAGAAATCGACGCGAGGCGCCTGCGGTTCACGCAGGGGTGGCGGTGCAGCGGTTGCATGTCGCAGCCCCACGTGCAAACGCCCCGCGGCAGCCTAGAGCAAGCCGGAAACCACAGCCTTGCTAGTCTCTGACCGCATACGGTATGCATACGGTGCGCATTTGTTGCATGCTTTACAATCAGGGGTCGCGCGTTACGCTCACTACCTCGGGCGCGCTCCATGAAACGGTAACAGCGCGCGGTACAGTCCTCGTAAACGCAACATTTCAACGTCCCTGTAATACAGAAAAAAAAGCTTGAAATAGACTCGGCCACGCAGACCGTAGCGTTCCATGCCACCTGTGATGGTAGATCTCAGCACCTGGGACGACCGACGGTTAGAGCGTCGCAGCGCCGATAACCCACGCGCTAACCCAACAGGATGCCTTGCAAGAAAAGTTTTGAAAACACTAGTATGTGTTCCCGTCTGTTAGCCTTCCCGGCGCATGCATGCACCTGGCACGAGCTCCGCAGTAGCTGGCAGTAGGCGCAGGTAGGCGTCAGGTAGGCGTGTTCACCAACCTCGACACGTGTCGCAGTTACAAAACCGCGTTGCCATGGCAACCGCCCATAGAACAAGCAGTCTTTATGCATCTGGGGTAACTTTTGTCGGACATTGGCTACACCAATGGGGCTGTCCGCGTCTGGTCCTGTACGGCGTCATGTGCGGGCCCACGGGTCGGTCCGCCCTCAGGGTGCAGTACCATCCAACGCAGCAAGTGCTACCTATCCATAGCCATAGTGTAAGGAGGAATACATTCGGCGAACTCACTCGACCCGCGCAAGCAGCTCAACTTTGCCCAAAGAGTTCTGTTTCAGGGTCAAGGCGTGGGGTCATCACACCCAGCAATGTTTCCATGGGCTCCTCTAATATATTATAAACAATAAGTGTTTTGGCATCTAGACCAGTTCGACAGCTCGGGGGCAGTTCGAGGAAGCAGTCGTTGCTGTCGCGCTTCGTCGTTTTCATACCAAACAAAGGAGCGTCGGCAGCGAAGCACGTCTAATATGGGTGAATGGAAAACCTACTCAGTATGTCTTATGGCGGGAGCTCTTGCTGGAGCGGGCGCGGTGTACGTCGCGCTGGGATGGCGGAGAGCCGCCATTGCGACCGCTCCACAGCCCCAGAGCATAGGTACAGCAGAGAAAAGCACTGTGAAGATGAAGGACTTTCTTAAGGACGAGGTCTTGTCGGAGCAATTGACAAGGAACGTCCAGTTCTTCGGGGAGGAGGGCCAGCAAGCCATAGCGAACTCCTTCGTGGTCGTTGTGGGGTTGGGGGTAAGTGCAGTGCATGGTGGACGCAGGGGAAGATGCACGAGGGTAAGCCACGAGGGACACTATGTGGTTGCTCGTCCGCACCTCCTCAGATAGCCCATGCACCCCGTCTCAAAGCTGGTCCATGGCTGCTTCAGCACTCATTGGTGCAGTCGTCATACCGCCGCTGTGAGGTGGCACAGCCGCCCGGAACCGCCGTACGCCATAACCTCCTGAAACGAGTACAGGCCTGTGTACTGATCTGAGGTCCACCCCCGGGCCAAGGCCACACCCCACCCGTGTCCCCACACCACACCACATCTCCACACGGATCCCCCCACCCCATGGTACGCCCCTGACCCCCAGGGCGTCGGCAGCCACGCCGCCCACCTGCTGCTGCGGTCCGGCGTGGGTAAGCTGCGCCTCATTGACTTTGACCAGGTGAGGTTGACCACACAACTGTGGCAAGGCCGCTCCTCGGTCTTTGGTTGCCCTCTGGCTATGCGTCGCGCCGTTGTGGGCCCCCAACTGCTGCTGGGTCGCCCCGTTACCGTATAACGCTTCGCCGCTGGGTGGCGTACGGCACGGCAGGTGCAGCGGCAGCACTTTTGACACATACGTCACTCCGCATCGCTTGCCCGATGTGGCAGGCCGGGCGTTGCCGGTAACCACAGTCGCCCTTCGGCGACTGCCTGCCTCATGGACAGCACTGTGCTGCGACGCCCCTGCTCGGGTCCGCCTCCTTGCCCCGTGTTTGCCAGCCCCCTGCTCCCGCTGCTGTCCCAGCCCGACCCGCGTCCGCTCCCCTCCCTGCCACCCGCCAGGTGACACTGTCGTCGCTCAACCGCCACGCGGTAGCCACGCGGCAGGACGTGGGCACACCCAAGGCCACGTGCCTCGCCAAGCACTTTGCGCAGATGGTGCCCGAGGTGGGCTGAGAGGGGGAATGTGGGCTGTGCGGCATAAATCCGGGGTGTGGCTCAGGCGGTTTACACGCAGCCATCCCACAAAAGCTGCGATGGTTGTGGCCATCGGACGGAAGGGGATGCAGATGGCGGCGAGCGGTGCTGGTGCTGGGGTTATACGCCGAGAAGCTAGAAGTTGGCCATGGGAGCTTTGGAGTAGGACAGCAAGTGCACTGGATTTGTGATCTTCATGCGGGTTGTTGGTCGCAGGCTGACGTGGAGGCGGTTGTCGAAATGTACACGGCGGAGCGGGAGGAGGCGCTGCTGGCAGGGCGGCCGGACTACGTCATAGACGCCATCGACAACATAGACACCAAAGTGGGTTGGGGTGGGATGCCGCACCGTTCGTGCGCGTGTTCGGAGCTTGGCGGACGCGAAGGTCGTCCTGCGCTTCTGCCGTGGCCAGGAAAGCTGCCCCGGGCCAGAGCCAGTGACGGGGTTACCCAATGCCCATCACCGGAAGGCATTGGTGATGCTGGCCCTGAAGCATCGTGGGAACACTCCTTGAGCTTCCCGATGCACTCCCCCGCAACAAACAATGTGGAAACACCTTTCCTCCCATAAGAACCATATGACCGGAAGGGCGCCGTACGACTGGCCCCGTACTCCACAGCAGTACGGACTGTTTCACTTGCGCAAACAATTCGCGTGACGCCCTGTGGTACGTACACGACTTTCGTGCCGCAGGTTGCGCTGGTGGCCGCCTGCCACCGTCGCGGCCTGCGCGTGCTGAGCGTGGCGGGCGCGGGCGCCAAGGCCGACCCCACGCGCCTCAAGTTCGTGGACGTCAGCGAGAGCAGCGTGGACCCACTGGCGCGGGCGCTGCGGACCAGGTGGGGCCTGGGGCTGGCTGGGCCTGGTGACATGGTTGCGGGGTCAGGTGGGGGCACGGGAGGAAGGTGGGCCCACCGGCGCGGGCGGGGGTCTGAGTTGTGGTGCTTAGTGTGAAGCAAGGAGGTCGAAGTGTACCATGTGGGCAAGGTTGGGACAAGCACAGTGTGGCTGCCGGTATGTGGATACAGTGAGAGACCGGGTGACGATCGAGGGCCAGGGCCCTGATGGGTGCGTGGTGACTAAAGGTGAGGGACGTGCTGGGGAGGGCCACTGGATCCCTCTTGTCCTGGGGGCCATGCGGGGTGCGGGTCTGCAGGACAACGCATGGTGGGTGTCAGCGCACGGGGAAGTGCTTTAATCGTCCCTGTACACCACGATGGCAATGTGTACCGTATTGATGGGCAAGCGTACCAGAAAGTGTGCACCGCTCACCCTGTGCTACGGTATGCGTTTGTGCCGCCCGTGCCAGGCTGCGCAAGCAGCACGACATCAACGGCGGCATTCCCGTGCTGCTGAGCACGGAGAAGCCCCGCTGCAAGCTGGTGTCGCTGGCGGACATGGAGGCGGGCAACCCGCTGGACTACCAGGTACGCCTGTGCCTGCTTGCGCGTGTGCATGTGTGCGTGAAGTATGCACATGTGCTTGTGACGACTGGGTTACTGGTACAGTGGGGATGGTACAGCATGGAGAGTACGGCCACCCCGCTGGACTGCATGTGCGTGCGTGTGCGGGTGTGGCTGTACGGGTGCGGGAGCAGCACAGGGCAGCTGAGACATAGGGGGCGGGCAAGCCGCTGATTACCTTGTGAGCGTCTGCTATCTTGGTTCCCCACACATCCCTGGCGTCGCGGCAGGTCCGCCGCATGGCAGCGACCTCTCCCCTGCCTCCTGAGCCGCGTCCCCCACGTCAACCCACTTGCGAATACCATGTAGCTGCTCTGCGGCTACCCACGAACCATATGTGGGCCCCAGATTGTGCCCTCTTCCGCGTGTACACCAGCCTCGTGTTGTTCCGCAACCACCTGCGCATCTGCACCTATGTCCGCCCCGCGGCCCACACACCCGTCCCTGTCGCTGCCCCTCAGATTGTGCCCAACTTCCGCGTGCGCACTATCCCCGTGTTGGGCACCACGCCGGCGCTGTTCGGCATGGCGGCGGCCGGCTACGTGCTGTGCGGGCTGGCGGGCCCGGCCCACGAGGTGGCGGGGGAGCCCATCATCCGCCTCACGGGGCTGCAGTACGAGCGGGCGCTGGAGCGGCTGAGGGAGCGGGAGCGGGCCAGGTGGGTGCCGGTGCGGAAGCGGGTGCGTGCGGTCAAGCAGATCGCATGCTCCACACGGTAACGTTGAGGTGGAGCCTTGGAGTGCAAGGAGTGCGCTGGGTGGCCGCCGGTCGCGCCTTGAGTCGTCAGCTTTGGGTACGACAAGCGCTTCAGTCCATGAGTCCAGCCCAACCGTTCGTGCAGTGCGCGCAGTGAAGGTCGTGATGGTTTGGTGGCCTAAGCGTGCGGTGGGTGCTCCCCAGGGCCGACTGCATATGGGAGGCTCTTGTAGAGGCGCCCTGTCGCCTGTGCATTCCGCGACACGTGTAAACTACCGTACGGCTGCCGTGCAGGTACGGCAGCGACGACGGCGTTGCCGTGGACCTGGACGACGTGACGTACCTTCTGCGGGAGGTGTGGCGCGGCTTCAGCGCGCGGGCTGACCGCGTGGTGGCGCCGGGGGGCGACAAGGGGCTCATGCGGGCCACCGCGCACCTCACCTTTACCAGGTGGGTGGCCTGGGGGCTGGGCGCCGGGTGGGGGCCGCGGGGGGGCTGGTGCGGGAGTGTACAGTGTACACATATCGGCCGTGGCGCACTGGTGGGGCGAGCGGTGCAGGGGAGCCCTGTCGCCGCCAATGCGCTTCCCGGGCCGAGAGGGATGTGCTGTGAGAGCTGTGTGTTGCTGCGGTGCGTGTGCCGCGCGTACCGCAGCCGCGCATCGGCGCATGTGAGCTACGGTTGGAGCAACCCCTTCGACACGTGTCGTACGTCTGCGCACTGATGCGGCAATGCAGGTGGGACGCGTCCAAGGCTGCCACGGCGGACAACCTGGTGCTCCTGACGCAGACAGAGGCGGACGAGCACGAGGCGCTGTGGGTGGCGGGGGCGGTGGGCGGCGGGCAGGAGGGCGGCGCGGGGAGGCAAGGGCTGGCGCTATTGAAGGAGAGGGAGCCGGAGCTGGTGGCTCATGTGGAAGCGACGCTAGACCGCGTGCGGAGAGAGCTCTTCTACTAGTACTGCTGCTTCTACCCTTACTGTTGGCCATCGAGCACATGCTATGCGGTATTGGGACATGGCACGAGCAGGGTGGTGAGCGTGTGTGTTTCTGGTGGTGAGCTCGATGTGGTGTGGGAGGTGGCCGTGATCGTTTCGGGAAGGTTGTCGCATGTCGTCATGCATGGGGATGAAGAAGTGATGACCAATAGCAAATCACAATTGGACATATCCTGTGCACCAGCTCACAGGAGTGAAACAACGGCGCACAGTGGATTCCTGGTTGGGAGGTGCATCGGACATGCCTGACGGCGAATGGCGACACCTTGTCCGAGACTGTTGTAAGCGTCTTGTGTACATAACATCTGCCAGCCTTGATAACGACAAGTTGCAGGGCAGGGGCGCCGAACCGTCTGGAAGCTCACCGTGCAGCGGCTCGTGCAAAACCGCTCACCTAAGCAGAGTTCAATACATGCAATGCACCGCCCACGACCGGAAAGTTGCAGTGTCCGTCCTACGCCAAAAGTGAGGAACCAGGAGACTGCCCTAGTGTTCGACTCCTCAGGGCAAATGCAGCATGCCAAACAGTTTAAGACCATGTGCGCTTCATACTGGACGGATACGTATGGAAGCCCGCGTGCTCAACCGTAGCAGGCCGTATCGGTATGCGCTGTCCGGCCTCTACCCCTCATTGCCGCTGACGGGAAGCTCAAACATCTGACCATCTTGCTCATCACCACCCTAGGCCCCCTCCGCAGCACCCTCCCCTGCACCAGCCCCAACCTCAGCGTCCTCCCGTTCTAATCCTGACCCGCCGCCCTGCACCTCATCCCCTCGCTGCTCTAGCCCTCCAACTTCAGATCCAGACCCGTGTCCACCTGGCTCATCCCTCGTCCCCATGCCCTCCTCTTCTCCGCCCCAAAACACCTCCTCCTCATCCCCAGTATAACCCTGCTCTTCCTCCACACCCGCCCAGCCCTCCACCTCGTCCTCCGCGACCTGCTCCAGCTCCCATCCGGCACCAAGGGCTCCCGCTCCCCCCGCACTGCTGCGCCGGCCCTGCGCCAGCTGCTGCTGCAGCAGCGTCAGCCGCACCACCAGCCCTTCCACCTCACGCACAGCCTCGATACTGGAGTGCACCAGACCCGTGGCGGACGCCCTCAGCGCCTGGAGGTTCTCAGGCCTCAGGGCAGGTGGCACGGGCACGGAGGACGCGGTCACAGTGGATATGTATATTACCTCCTGCTGCTCCTGCTGTTGGTGGCCCTGCAGCTGGCGGCCAGGGGAGGCCCTTGGGGAGTGCCCCGGTTGCCCCGGTGCTGCCGCGTTGGCTGGGGTCCGACGCTGAGGTGAAGGCGAGGAGCGTGGCCGGCGCTGCAGGCTGCTGACAGGGTGGCGAGTGGAGGCAGGGGCAGCAGCCGGGGGCGGCGATAGCACCGCCCCGGCTGCGCCAGAGGTGTCGTACCCCACGGCGGGCGCCTGTGCTGCGGAGGGCTCGTGCAGCGTTGTACGGGTGGCTGTCTCCTGGAGGTGCACTGCCTGCTGCTGCTGCTGCATGCCCTCTGGCCGGCTCCTCCCTGCCATCGCCGCTGCTGTCGCAGGAAACAGCGAGGCAAGCTCCGGGTCTAGGCGGGCCTGGCGGGTGTCGGTCCCCGCCGCCGCCGCCGCCGCCGCCGCCGCCGCGACTCCGCCTGATAGGCCCTGCTGGCCTTCCCCCATCGCCGCCCCCCAGAGGCCCTGAGCCCCCGACATGCCCTGTGCAAGGGACTCCAGGGTGGGCAGGGGATACGCCCTAGGGGTGCCTTCATCCTCTTCCTCTTCGTACGTACCGCCCCCTGCATGGTGCCCGTGGCTGGGGTACGCACGAGTAGGTGTGGCGGCCGTAGCCCCTTCCATTTCAAAGGCCCTTGATTCTGCACCAGACGGAGAGCCCTGCCCGGCGGCTTCCCATCGTGCACCTCCTTGTTGCTGCTGCAGCTGAAGCTGCTCCTCGCGGCGCACCTCGGACTCCACCACGGACGCCACTGCCACCAGGTCCCCAGCAGACCCACTGCTGAACCCCGGGGCAGCCGCCCCTGGCGCCGGCCCTCCGGCCCGTCCTGCTCCCTGCTCCGCCATCGCCCCCGTAGTCCCGACACCAGCAGGAGTCCCTCCCTGCCCTTGAAGCTCCACACCACCCATGTGTATATCCAGATACAGCGGCTCCTCCAGGGCGATGTCCAGGGGGCTGAGAGCCGTAATGAGCTCTTGCGGACGGGCAGGGGCGACATGGGCAGCAACAGGACGCGAGGTGGCGGTGTCTGACAGGTGGTCCATGGCGGCTAGCCGGGCGGCAGCAGCGGCCGCTGCGGCTGTGAGGTTGGCAGCAGTAGCACCGGCCGTCGCGGGAGTGGGCCCGGGTGTGGAGAGCATGGGGATGGACAGGTGGCTTGCCTCAGGCGCCAGCACGGTGTGGATGGAGGGAGCAGGCGAGGGCATCGCTGGCCATGTGCTGGTGTGTGGGCCTTGGGCGGTGGGCATGTGGGTTGGGGGCACGTCGGACGGGGGCGCGCCGTAACGGCTGTGGCGACGTGGCAGGGCTGCTTCGTGGGGGGCGGTGAAGCCGTGTAGGGCGGGGTGGTGGTGGCGTGGTGGGCTGGGCGAGGGCGATACGGCTGCTGTATGGTAGGAAGCGGACTGGGGGGATGCTGCGGCTTGGTAGGGCGTGACGTGGGGCCGGGAGGTGGCGACTGGCAGCAGGGGGCGGAAGTCGAGGGTGCGCGGGAGCGCGTGCAGGTCTCCCGGTGCTGCCTGATCGTAGGCTTCGTCTGACAACGCGGCTGCAGCTGCGTGCGGGCGATTGGTAGCTGCGTAGGCGGCCGCAGCGGCTGTGCTGGGCAACGGCCACGGCTCCGACTGCCCCTGCAGCACTGCATCCTGCAACCCTCCATGTGCACCTACACCCGTGTACGACCGTGGCTGTGGGATGCCCAGGGTGCCGGCAGCTCCTGTGTGCGGCAGCCGCTCCGCGCTACGGGTCCGTGGCCCAGTCCCGTGCTCCCGCCCCGCCGCCGGCACTCCGCCTGCCGCCTCCCCTGGCAGCCGTACGGCACCCGTGCGCCGTACGACCTCCGCCAGGGCCTCCGTCATGCCCACCGGCCGCTGGCGCGCTGGGCCCTGCTCACCTGCGAGCAGGTCCGTGACACTGATGCGTGCGCTGCCTTTGACGCCAGGGGCAACGTCATCTCCCGTTGCACCAGAAGCAGCGGCAGCAACTGGGGATGCGGACCGGGGGTACCTGCCAATGCGCCCTACAGCCGCAGTCGCGTGTAGCTGGCCCGCCGGCAGCCCACGTGACGCATTACCACGGCCCGACAGACTGCTCGGGCGCACCTCCACTGCCGCCGCCGCCGCCGCCGCCGCTGGCCCGTCCTGCTGCCCCTCTGCTGGCCCCCCAACGGCAGCCTCGCTCGTCGCAAACGTGAAGCTAGCCTTGCGCTCCCCGGTGTCCCGTGTGGATGCCGTCGCAGCCGCAGCTGCTGCCCCCCACTCCCTTAGCAGCTGCGGTGGCGGCAGGGTCCTGGACACACCGTCCTGAGCATCAGGCCCCTGGATCACCTCATCCCCAATGCTGTATGGCCCCTCCTCCCTGCGCTCACTCAAAGCACCCGCAGACCCTCCGCCGACAGCCCAGCTCTCCGCCACAGCACCAGTCCCAAACCCACCAGCTTCAGCTGCAATAGTGCTTCCTGCTGCTACACCTGGCACAACCTGGCTCGGCAGCGATGCAAGGGCAGCTTCTACTGCCAGCCCTGTGCTGCCGCTGGGCTGTGTGCGCCTGGCGTGCATGGGCGGCACGCTCCACTGGTTGCTGCTCTGCACCTGCGCAAGGGAGTAGCCCCCGCTGGCGCCCAGGCCCAGCGCCTTGCCGCTGGCGTGGCGGCTGACGGGGGGCAGCGGGGCGGCACTGCAGATGGCGTCGCCTCCCGTGTCGTACAGTGTACGGCTATCCCGGGGCCCGCCGGTGTCCATGTTACGGAGGCTGGTGGTGCGGCTGGCGAGGCTGTCCCGCGTGGCCTCAACCTGCACGCATAATGAAAAGGACGGCAAGGTATGTCATACAAGGGCCACAAGCAGGGGGAGCAAGGTGTAGGGAGGAAGTCCTGCCGCGTTCGTTTACCTGCTGAATAAGTTCCCGCAGCGCGCTGGTCGTATCCAGGCCGGTGCTCGACCTGAGGCCTGGCCCAGCGTCGCCCGAGCTGCCGGCGGTGTGGGCCTGGGGCGCGGGTTGTACGCCCACACCCTGAAGTAGCTGTGCTACCTGTAGACATTCCCGCTCCCGCTCCTGTTCCGAAGACTGCCCGCCTGACGCTCTGGACCGTGTGGCACTAGGAGGCCCTGCACTGGCCTGGGCTTGTGCCTTGACACACGAAGGACACAAAGAAGGGGCGCGAAGATCAGAAGGGAGCACCACACAGCGTCGCGACGGGAAGGGCATCGTAGAGCCACACCCACTGCACAGCGACAGGTGCAGCAGCACAACCGTATGGGCTCCTTGGGGCACACTAAAACTGTTATACATACAACACTCTGTACTGCAGGGAAACTGGAACCACACCTGCATCCCACCTGCAATGCAGCGACCAGCTGGTCCAGCTTCGCCATCAGAGCCTGTGCCCCTGAGGTGGCGAGGCCCGCATCGCCTCCGGCCCCAGGCTGTTGCTGCTGCTGCTGCTGCTGCCAAGCCGGGACCGCGTGTTGCAGCCCCGCTGCCAGCCCGGCCGCCGCCGCAGCTGCTGCTCCCGGCGGGGCGTGCGCCCCTGTTGCCAGCACGTAGGCATGGAGCGCCGCCTGGGCACCTGGTGGGCAGCGGCAAGGGGAGACGGCGGAGACAGAGCGTCCGTGAGGGAGAAAGGGTATTCGCATAGCGCCCTAGGGCGGGCCCCAACAGTTGCTCAGATGCTAACGTGTATGTGGTATGTCCTGAGTATGTGAGCGCATAGCAGCAGTTGCAAGCGCACTCGCCTGCGGCCTGCTGCAGCAGCGACTGCAGCTGCTGCGACACAGCGTCCCCCGCCACGGGCATGCCGAACGGCACCGCCGAGGGAGGCATGTAGTGCTGCGGCACGTGGTGCTGGTGGTGCTGCGGTGGCGGCTGCGTGTCCCAGCGCCGCCGCTGCCTGCGGCCGCCCACCTGCCCCGCGGCAGGGCCCGACAGGGACGCCTGCATGGCGCGTGCCTGCAGCGGCACGGGCACGTGTAATCTTTTAAGAATCAAGGATCCTGATCGCAAACGGCCGCCCGCGACCAAGCCGTACAAGTGTGGTACGTAGCCTCAGCCAATAGCCACAGCACTCCCCATCTCAACGGGTGAGTGTGCGTAGCGTATGACCCTGCGTAATATGGCATCCTGACGACAGGGAACAGGTGCATCGCCGCAACGCGGTCCCCACCTGCTCCACCAGCCTGCCCAGCTGCTGCTCCAGCTCCGCCGCAGGGCTTCCATGCGCCCGTGCTGCCCCCCAATCATCAGAACCCTCCTCGTCTCCCTCCTCCTCATGCTCGCTCCCCTGAACCCCTCGCCCATCCCACGCGGGCCCACCGCCAAAGCTGACACGCCCACCCGCTGCCTCCCCGACACCTCGGGCCCCCATCCCCCGCTCCGTCAGCTCCACACGGGCCGTCAGCCGCAGCCCCTCCTCACTGTCCTCAAACCCCCCAGCGCCAGCTGCTGCCACTGCCATAACGGCCGCCGCAGCAGCTGCCTCGTAGCTTCCCCGCAGCCGCCCAGGGCTCGGGCTTGGACTGCGGCCGGCGCGGCGGGGGCTGCCGTACGACTGCCTTGCCGTTGCAGTACCACCGTAAGGTGCATGGTCAGCGGTGCGGTAACGCACATCCACCAGGAAGGAGGACAGAGGGCCAGGTTGGTGGCCAGCTCCGGGGGAGGTGGACCGGGCCCCACCAGCGGGCTGGGCGGGCACGGGCAATCTCGCAGCGGGCGGCGGTGGGGACTGGTGTGCCTGTTCTGGGCTCCTGGGCGGATCCTTTGCAAATACCTGCACTCCGAAGTCCTCGGCGCGTGTGGGTATGAGGCAGCGGCGGAAGCGGGGGCTGGCCTGCGGAGGCCGGTACCTGGGGGCCGTGGGCGAGAGGGACGCGCTGCTCTGAGTCTCGAAGCGCAAAGCAGCAAGCGCTGATGTGCATTACCGGTTGCGTGTGCACGTGTTACGACGGATCGTTGACTCATGCTCGCAGTGCGCGCAAGTACCACAACAGGTTAATCAAAAGGCTATGCGCCTTCAGGAGGGCTCACGGTTGCAGTGCCGTACCCGAAAGGCCACCCGAGGCTGACGCGAGAGCTGTCCCGCTTCTGGAAGCGCCGCGGCGGCGACGATGCCGTGATGGGGCCGCACCGGTCCGCGTCCGCAGCACCGGGCGCCGCAGCCCTGCTGCACCTGGGGCCCTGTCGCCCGGCGCTGGCGCTGGCGCTGCCGTACCGTGTGGCCCGCTGGCCGCCTTGCGCGGGCGTCAAACCAGCTACCCGAGAGGGTGCAGCAGCAGGCACACCACGGGGTGGCGAGGCACGCAGGGCCCTGGGCGGGGAGCTCTGGAGGTCGCAGGATGCCAAGCGATTTGGACTGGACCCAGAGGGCAGCCCTGCGGCGGGCATGGACGCAACTGCGGCCGCACCACCGCCACCACCGCCGCCGCCACCGCCGCCGCCAGCAGCGGGACTGACGGAGCGGGGTCGGCGAGCGGGGGGCCCGCGGGAGGGGCAGCGCCACGGTGGCTGCACCAGCGGGGGTGGGTAGTTCCGCTGCGGGTGGACTGCAACCTGGGATGGGCGAATGCTCGCAGCCGTCGGGCTCTGGTTGCGCGGCTTGAGCGCTGGACGAACAGGAAGGGGCTCTGGGGCTCGGTCCGACTGCCTGGCGCGACGGGGCGTCTCGGGTCTGCCTGTGAGGGCGGTTGGCCGGGCGGCGGTGGTGCGGGAGGACGGCGGGAGCGGCTCTGGCGACTCTGCCCGGCTGGAGTCGTACCACAGCCGAGGGCTCTTGCTGGGCAGCAGCGCAGGAACCCCTGCGGCATCCAGGTCGAGGGTAAGTTGTCAAGGGGCCCAGGGAGCTGAAATAGATGGCATGGCCAAAACGGGAAGCACCACAGTGCAACAAGCACTCGACATCCGGCGCTACTAGGCCTTTGGTGGTAGTTGGCTGTCAGGCAGACCACCCCAAGTACATCCTTATTGTAGCCTTTTCCACCCTCTTACCGTCGTCATAGTACGGCGTGCGCGCCATGTCTTGCCCGTCCTGCAGCCCCTTTGCGTACGCCGCAGCGTAGGAGCCCTGCTCGACGCTCCGCCTGGGCCCTGCCTTCTCATCCCGCGATACGTCCGCACCACCATAGCGCCCTGGCCGGCCGGCCGAGCGTGGCTGCGGTAGTGGCCGCACCACCATGGGCGCTGGGGCCGGCTCTCTCGAGCCGGAGGCAGCTTGCCCGCTGCCCGCCCAGTCGTGATGGAGCCCTGGCCCGACCCCACGCCCGTCATTGTGGTGCTGCTGCTTCTGCCTCTGTGATTGTGCTGAATGTGCGCTTACAGGCAGCTCTTCCCTCACACCGTCCTCTCTGTCTTCTGCATGCACCCAGCAATGGCGTCCTATCGGTGCACACCCCCCCATCAGCTGCTCAGCTTGCTGCTGCAGGAAATCCACGTGCTCTCGGGACAGCCGCAGATCCTGGTCAATCAGCTCCTCCCCAAAGGCACCATCCCCCTGCCCGTGCCACTGCTGCTGCTCTTCGGTGCGAGTGAGCGTGTGCACCTCAGGCTCTGCGTCACCCAGCATGTCCTCAGCTCCGGCCTCATCGCCTGCTGCGCCCTCCGGGTCGTGCTGCTGCCTAGGCAGCGACGACCTAGCCCAGGCCTGCTCCCACTGCTGCTGCTGCCCCACCCTTGCAACCTCCACCTGCCCAGGCGGCCGCGCGCCAGCGTCCGACCACGCCTCTCGGTGCTGCTGTCCACCCGGCGCGCGGCCGCCGCCCTCGCTGGGGCGCCGTCCCGCGCCCACTTCCCAGCTCCTGTCCACCTCCTTGCCGGCCTCCTGCTCCACGGCCGTACCAAATTGGTCAACACCCTGTGCCTCGCGCCCGCGCATGGCCACGCCAGAGGCACCTTGCATGCCACGAGGACCGGTCCCGCTGCTTGCGTCTCCTTTGCCGGCAACGAGTAGGATACCGGGCTCCTGAGCGTACCGCGTGCCGGAGGGCTGTACTTCACGCACTGCAGTGCCTGGCCGTGCTGAGGCCGATGCACCATCCCTATGGGTTAGCGTGGCAACATGAGGGCGCTCTGCAGCTGCCGCGGCAGGCTGTGGTCCCATCGTCGCTACGGCGGCCAGGGCCGCCTGGCACGCTGCCCGCACCGCAGGCACCTTGTCGTGGCGAACCAGCTCCAGGGACTGCACGGTGGGGTTGACGGCAGGGCAAGCTTGCTTTTGAGTAATCGGCTTTTGCGGTCATCCAGATTGCTCGTGGCTATATACTGGTATATCCATAGCCCATAGATTGGGTATTAGCTCGGGGACTGCAGGACAGCGCATGCAAAAAAAAACTGACGTCGGCGGGAGCTATTGCTCCTCAGCAAGGCGTCAGTCAGGTAGGTTACGGACCAGATCACAGCCATATGTGGTGGCTGACTGGTACCGTATGTGGCCCAAAGAAGGCTATGTGCCTTGGGCACGCATGTGCCAACGCTTCTGGAACCTCATCGCACGGGCTGTCCATCCCCGCACCTGGACAAGGAAGCTGCGCTGCTGTACGACGAGGGCCGCTGCGCCGCCCCTGGCCCCGCCCGCTGCTGCCGCTGCCGCCGCCATGGACGCCACAGCCCCCAGCAGGTTGGCGCCCTCGCGACGGACCTGAAAAGGGGACGATACTTGTATCAAGCGCGTTGCATTCAGGGAAAAGATGCTACGCTGCATACGGTCGTCAGTATTCATGTCAAGTCACTGGCAGGTGCACTAGTAGCCATGCGCCCTTGTAACAGTATGGGTACGGTACAGCTGTGTGGCAAGCGGAATGAAGGAGAAACGCCTGAGCCTCTCACCTGCCAATCATCCGATGAGTCCAGTCCAGAAGTGGCCGCAAGCAGCATGCGACGACCGGAAGCGGCATCCAACGTGGGACCCAGTACCTGCAGGTATCGATCCTGCATGTTAACGGGGTACTAGCGTACACGGAGGCCATGGCAAGGTAGAAGGCCTGGAGTTGAGTGGAAAGGGGCGACACGGTGCCTTTCATCGCGCACGATTGCCGCCGCGCAGTAGCGTTCCTTGTTAGTGCTGGCCCAGGCTGGCCCTTTGAAACTTACCCGCACAAAGCAGCTCAGCAGCTGCAGCAGGCCCGCGGAGCGCTGTGGCACGTGCGGAGCGCCCGCCAGCGTGAACGCCCAGCTCAGCAGCCGCTCGAGCACCTGGCGCACAGGGGGGCCCGCCTTGCCCTCATCCTCGCCCTGGTCATCCCCAGTTACATGCAAACCGCCCCCGCCGCGGCTGGCTGTGTCCACCATGTCCGTGCCGCCCACAGTGCCCATGGCTTCCATCAGGGGCAGCAGCACGGCGCTGGCAGCTGCCATAGCCTCCTTCTCCGGGCCCCTGCACCCGGCACAGAAAGGAATGAGGAAAGCGGGCAACTATGCTTTCGGTTTGTGCTATCTGTGTCTTGTGTCCTTGGACTGCTGGCGTAACAATGCCTGCAAAGCCCATCGCACGCTGAGCAACAGGTGGGCAGGCCAGCGCATGGCACGGCCGTGCCAGCTTCGCACACCTGCACGCCACCCGCAGGAGCGGTAGCAGGACGACGTTCAGCGCCCATGCCACGGTGACTGGGCCACATCCGGACCCAGCAGCACCAGCAGCTTCCCAGTCCCCGGATGCTGACACATTGGCACCAGCGGCAGGGCGAGACCTCCCGTTCCTGTCGGAGAGGGGCTGAACGTCCCCAGCGTACTCGTGTGGTAGCTGAGTGGAGCATCGTGACCCTCCCACGAGCCAGGCGCGCCCAGAGCCGATGAGGTCCATTGCTGGCTTGTGGATGCTGCTGCTGCCCCCCTGCTGAGGTGACTGGTAAGCAGGCGCTGAACACAGCGCAGCACCGAGAGCGGAGCCCAGCCTGCAGCCCAGCATGTGCAGGTCCTCCATGTTGGTGGAGTGATGCTGGTACTGCGGGACGTAGGATGAAGCCGGAAGGGTAGGTATGTAGCCAGAAGGAGGTGTATGCTAACTCCGATAGCACCGCGTCATGCTATGGGTCATGGTGGGGTGCAGTGGATTCAGACACTTGCGACCGGGTCACCAGCTGTCCTGTGCTACTGGACATCCGGCCCCGGCTGCCACCCCTACCGGGCTCCCTTCCCACCTGCAGGTACGCCACCAGACCGGGCATCCCCGCGGCCAGGCCCTGCGCCAGCCCCAGGTCGCGTGTCACCGCCAGGGTGTAGGACAGCAGCGAGATGCGACGGTTGGCAGACGAGCGGCCGCACTTGTCCAGCCCTGCAGGTTTTGTCGCACAGGTGAGGCTAGTGAGACTCAACAGCCAACAAGGAAGCCGTAACTTTCAGCAAGGCTCTCAAGACTGGCCCTTGAATCGATGAAGGTGGGTTGCTGTCAGGTTGCAAAGGATATGCGGCCTACCTGACAGGAGCTCCCTGATGAGCAGGCCTGCGTGCTCGTCGTCCTGTAGGGTGTCCACCAGCGCCTTAACACCATACACGCTCTGGTCACCGAGGTCCCTGGGGAGAGAAGCGGGACAAATTTCTGAAGGCGTCAACTGCTGCAGTCCTGAAAGGCCCTGCCCTGAATACCCGGGGCGGGGGCCGTGAACCCTGAGGCCCAGTAGTAGGTAGTTAACTACCCTTAAGCCTACTTCCCGTCTCACCTGTCGTCCAGCGACAACAACGCCGATCGCATCCGCGTTCTAAAGTCTGCCATACTTCTCAAAGATTGAAGTGCAGAGGATTGCCTTCAGCAATATACGCCTAGCTCAGAGTCCCAGCACTTGACCGGCCCGGCCATGACCGGGTGTCGCCCGTTGCGCCCATTGTGGAGCTTACGGTTAATATCCATGTAGTGCTTTCAATATCTATTTCGCCGTCGGGAGTTGCAAGCGGGCTGTCGCTGCATGCGCTGCATGCACGACAGCTACATATGAATAGTGGTTGGATGCCCTTTATCCACGTGATAGAAAAGATAACTCGTGTCTTTACGCACAGTCTGTTCTCAGGATTCGACGTAGGCTGCGTGGAAGGGCTTTTTACACAAGGGATGTTGGTTGTGGTGGACAGGCGATTTCACTGGGGCTGCTGGGAGCGAAGTGTGGCGCCGTCCAGATGCGGCTACGTTTTACAGTCACTGTACCCACCGCGTCTCGGTGCACGCTTCAAGCGGCCCGGCGGCCCGATTCATCGTTGCGTGATGCTCCAAGTCCCAGCCCCAGCACTGCAACCGTCGCCGGTAACAATGGCTGCTACAGTGGCTTGTCTTGAGGAGCTGGTCCCGGATGAGCAGCGTCGCGGATCCCTTTTGCGCCAGT
Organism: Chlamydomonas sp. KOR1; assembly: GCA_036984285.1. NCBI lineage: Eukaryota > Viridiplantae > Chlorophyta > Chlorophyceae > Chlamydomonadales > Chlamydomonadaceae > Chlamydomonas > Chlamydomonas sp. KOR1. The sequence goes on along the minus strand of BQMZ01000082.1, from coordinate 62,176 downwards.
GCCCGGAGCTGCTGGGGTGCGACCTGCGTATGTGGACTGAGTTCTTCGCAGCATATGGGGCCACACCCGAGGTCCTTGGTGACCTCATACTGCGTGTACCCCGCTTCTTCGTGGGAGCATCCTTGTACACAGCTGGAGAAGCCCTGAGGTTCTTGCAACTGGAGCTGCAGCTCGCTCCTGCAGATATCTTGGACTACGTTTTGCCAGAGGCCCCTGGTGTGCTGAACATGAGTGTGGAGAACGAGCTTGCCCCTCGTCTAGCAAGGTTGCTTCAGGAGGGCCAATCGCTGGAAGCTGTACGGGAGCTTGTGTTGAGGGATCCGATCGTGCTATGCGGTTCATGGGCGGAGGATGAGATCTGGTGATGCGTCATGGTACCCCAAGCACCTGTACGGTACCCCACGCAGTCCCCCGGCCTACGACTGGTAACGGGTCTACCAGATGTAAGGACTTACAGATCTGGACCGCTTGTCCCGACCATCTCTCGCACCTGCAGCAGACCCCGCCACCCCCCCGGACTCCGTACTATCGTGCTTTGCCTCCTGGAAAGTGCGGCAGGAACACAACCTGGCTTAGCTTGCTTTGTTAGCCTATGCATGAGACGCGCGCTTGGGCCTTGTCATGGCAGGGGTACCTTGTGAGATGGCACATAAGGGTACTCTTTAGCTCAGTTCCACAGTGCATATGCAAGTAGCTATCCTTCCACGCCACGCTGTCGTGGCAAGCAGTCTGTGCTGAGGCCGTGAGGGAGATAGGCAACACTAACCAGGCCGCATGGGCAGCTCCGACCGGCAAGGCCTGGCACTTGCAGTTGCAACGCTACAACAGCGCACTGGCAGCAGCAATGCAAGAAGCAAGTCTGCAGCAGCCACAGCTTCGTTGGGCAACAGTAGCGGCAGCAGCTGCGTAGTAAGAGCCGCACTGAGCCGCAGCAGCAGCTCCAGGGCCAATCCGCCAACGACAATCCATCTGTGCGGCAAGGGTGACGGCCAGACATGCAAGCTCAACACCCAGACGGTGAGGGGCGAGGGGTTTGGTTGGGAGGGGCGTAATGGAGCGAGGTGAGGAGAAGCAGCTGCGGTGGCGCACGGCACAATGATGGTGTCTACCAGCACGGGGCTGGTGGTGTAGCACTGTAGCGGTAACACGCTGCAGACCAAGCCGTGACGAAGTACGGAACCCCAACCGTACGGAGTTACTCAAGCCCACAAGATCCTTCCCTGACATCTCGAGATACGCTTTTCCGGCTTGCAGTAAGGTCGCACCACCCTTGCTGTTACAAGGACCCCGTGTTGGGTAGGTACGTCGTTACAACTACACGTGTAGGTAGGTAGGTAGGTAGGTAGGTAGGTAGGTCTTTGATGTAAGTACACGTGGTTGTTGCGGACGCCAGAGCAGGAAGACAGGCCATGGTGTCTGCCATTCAGTTGGGCGTGTGGCGGTGGACTGCTGACACAGCGTCGCCTCGAGTTTTGCTCCAGCATGGCTCCAGAGAGCGTGCCGCTGCCAGTGTTGTAACGCGGGTCAGGACGTGATGGGTGTGTCTTCGCCCCAACGCAAGCCCCAGCCAGGACAGAGCCGTGGTCCGTAGGAGCATGCCACGGAGTCTTTGCTGCTGGCCTCACGGCACGTGCCAGGGCACATACGGTATCTTCAGCTTGCACCAGGAACGGTGGAGGGTCGTCGCGCATGCCTTCGTAGGCTGCATTCCACGGTAGCTGCACAGATGCAAAATGGAGCAAACCAGGGGAGCCCCCCTTGAGTAAACGGAAGTGCCTCACTGCTGTCCAGCGAGCCCCGCCGTGTTTACGATGGTACACGCTGCGCAGGGGTAACAGCATGCTAATGTGCTACGGTAAGGGGCCACCAGGATGACGGTCATCCTACCGCAGTCGTCTTCACAAAGCCGTATCCATGCCCAAGCAACTCAAGGCTTATGCCTGCCACACCGCAGAGTACCGCAGAACGCCGCAGCCGCCCCGGTATGAGGTCATTGCATCAATGTGCTCCGCCAAGAGCTGTTACAACGCCATCACGCACTGCCCAACGCGAATTCAACGGGCAGAGGCTGAAGGGAGCGTGGTTGCCCTCCCTGGGGCGGCCACACGACTGGTACATAACGCCAAGCGGGGACCCATAGCAGCTCAGATAATTGTGACTTCATTCCAGCTGGCAGTGCCCAAGGCATTATTAGGCCGTACCTCGTCCACATTTCTGCCCAAGAACAGCAACACGCGCCCTTATTGTCAGGCAGGAGAGCACCGGAAACACACCCACTTCGCGTAGGCAGAACGACGTGCGCCGGTCAACGGCACGGGTCCACGGGGGTCGAGGGTAAAGGAAAAGTGCACAGTGCCACTAAGTCCGTGGCTCACAGCAACGTCTCGTCGAGCATACCAAAGTAAGCCTGCTCGCATCTCCAGCACTTCGTACCCTTAGCGTGCGTGGATTGACCCGCTGAGCCGCAGTCAAGTAGTATGCAGTGCAGCAATGAGCCACCCATGCGCGTACGTGCACAGCCTGCACGCAACAGTGCTGAAATGCCAAAGAAGTCAAAGCAACGCAAGAACACATGCATAATTTACGCCAGCAAGTACCCAGCACCGTACCCCTCCCTTTCTCAGCCAACTTACAATACCATCTCACGGCCCCGCAATGCTCGATCCTGCTACCACGGGCAGAACGCCGACAACCTTATCCCACCTCATGTGACGCACCTAATAACCTTTCCAGCCGCAGCCCTAATGCGCGTATCAAGCTGCATGCGGTACACTGCCGGTACGCTAAGCAGCTGCAGCTGCTGGCCGTTACGGCCGCTCCACCGCAGACCTATAACCTCGCGCTCTGCCCTACGCCCCCACCCAACCCCCACCTCCCCCCCAACCGCCAGCACATGCCTGCAAGTATCCACGCCTTCACCACTCGTGCATCGCAGCAACATACGGCAACAGTACCAGCACGCGTTTCCCCACGCGCAGAGCCCTGCACTATCGCATCGCATTGTCACCCGCTATTCGCCGGCGCTGTCGCCGCCACCGCGCCGGCCTCGTTGTTGCTGGCTGCGGGCGTTCCCGGCGGGCAGGTCTCCAGCATGGCCACTACCAGCGCCGTGCTGTCGGGGTAGTAGGGGTAGGAGTATACGGCAGCGCGGACAAACTGCAGCACTGTGGGGGCACAGGAAGGGGCGGACAGGGGTGATCGCGGCCTGAAAAGTAGGGAAGTGAACACCGGTGTAGGCCAGACCATCGCACGCGCCAGGCAGCTGCAGGAAGGTGATGCTCGCTGCATGGTGGCGAGCACGAGAAGCCGTATGCGTGCGTCAGCGTGGGAGGGGCAAGTGCAGCGTTTTGGACTGCCAGTGGTCAGGTGTACCGGCAATGGCATGCGCGAAGGGACCTCCCTTGCAACGCACCTGTGAGGCAGTGCCCGAACAGGAAGCCCCGCAGCAGCAGGTGCGCTGCCTTCTCCTTGCGCAGGTTCTTCATGTAGGTCTGCGGAAGGAGGGTTCCGCGGCGCGCACCAAAGGATAAGAAGACAGTTTGACAACCTAAGCCACTGCGAGCAGTGCGTACCTCGGCTGCGATTTACCCTGAGCATCAGTCTTGCGCCGCATCGCATCCCCTGGACAAGCTCCTATCCTTCTCTCACATGCATGACACCTCCCTCAGCACCTTGCACCTGCGGATCTATCCCCGCCCCCTCCTCCTGCGCCTCCTGCGAGCCCCGGTCACCATGGAGCACCATGCACCTGCATCATCCCTGCACCCCCACCGCTTCCCGCCCTGCGTGCCCCCCGGACCCACCTGCAGCACCTCGCACTCGGTGCTGATGGTCATCTGCCGCAGCATCTCGCTGACGTCGCCATGGCTGCCGTCCGCCAGCTTCCGGTTGATGGCCTGCGGGCACAGGCAACGGACGCGGAACTCTTTCATGCTCGCCTCGTTCTCCGTGACTGCCTTTCTCTGCCTGCGCATCCGAGCTGCTGCTGGGCGGGCGCGAGAGGGGGCTGAAACACTTCATGTGCATCCTCCATCAGCTGCAACTGCACAACCCTCTAACTGCTCCACCAAGGCGCCCCGCAGGACTTGGTCTTACCGAGAGCCTGTGAAACCTGGCCCCCTCCACCCCACCCCCTCACCTGCCGCTCCGCCAGAATGCCCCGCATGATGCCCTCGAACAGCTCGTGCACGCCGCGCAGCTCCGCCTGCTGCTGCGGGCTCAGCTCCAGCGTGCGCAGCACGGTCCGCCAGTGCTCCGCGTCGGGGCTGACCGTCTCGTACGTCTCCAGGTGCGTCTGTGCGGGAGGAGCCGCGGGGCCAGGGAAAGCGCGGAAACAGCGGCAATGTGGGTTAACACCTGCCTCGCCCACACCTTGCCATGTGACCCCAGCCCGGCAGTAACTGTCACAACTTCCGATACACGCACGCCTAGACAGCCTGCACGTCTGCCACACCTAACGCACCCTGGTGCCCACAGTTGCACACGTTCAATGCCACAGCGCGCAAAGCTACATACAGGAACGCACCCAGTCTATGGGACCTCGACTGTCCTTCCCCGTTACCTGCATCACCGCCAGGTATGTGTCCGGGGCCAGCAGCGAGCAGTACCGCAGCAGGCTGACCACCTCAGCCACCGCCTGCTGCATCTGCGGAGAGGGAGATGCGGGCAGGCCAACATCAGGGGCACCGCAAAAAGGGCCACGGGAGGCGTGGGGGGTGCCGCTGCCGCGCACCTGGAGGCCCGCTTGGGCCGGGCGTGGGAGCGTGCACGGACATGCCGACGCGCACGTTCCTCGCCGCAGGCCAGGTGCGATACTGTGCTACGGAGTCCTTGCCATTACCTTATCCTTCCAGCGCCAGTAGACCACCAACCCCGACCCCCTCCTCTGCCCCTTAGGGGGCCTTCCCAGCCCCAAACCAAAGCCACACCTAGGTCGCCACCTCAGCCCCCGACGCCACTCAACACAGACGCAGTCTCGCCCTCCGACCCGACCCGACACCTCGTGCCCTGCCCCCGTGCGCCCTGCACTCCCCTCTAACCCCCGGCCGAGGCTTCATCAGTACCAAGCGCATGCACCGCCACTGGCATCCGGCCCCCACCCCAGTCCCCACGCCCACGCACAACGGAGGCCGCCTCGTCGTCCTCCGGGTTGGCCTCCAGCGCCAGCATGGCCTGGCTGGCGTCCGACAGGAAGTGCTTCCACGCCTCCAGCACCTGCAGCTTGCCCATGGACCGGTACCTGGACGGGGGGCAGGAGGCGGGGGAGGCGCGCGAGGGAGCAGCGTGACCGACCGTGACGTCAACACGCTGCATCCTACATGCTCATACAGCCTTCAAGTTATGTGGCTGCTGTGGATGCTTGCTAAAGCATACGACTAATACCAGGTCCAAGAAGCATGTTTATCCTCACGAGCAGTGTGTTATTTAGCTGTACTGAAAGTAGAGTCCGGTGCCAGCTGGCAAGCCCATCGCTTGCCGTGCGGTGAACAGCCCTACGCCTGCTTGGCTGTCCGGCTGTTACCAAGAGCTCCTGACGTGCAATCCATCGCACCGCTAATCACCATGAACGGGCGGCAAGGCGCGAAAGCTGTGGTCTATCTACCGAAGGTGCCTTGCCGCACCCGCACCCGGCCCCTTCCCATCCTCACTTTTCCTTGTCGACGGGGGGCATGGAGCGCACGTAGTGCGGCACCCCGCTGGCGCAGCGGTCCAGCGGCAGCCGCACGCCCGCAGCCACCTGGCCGGGAGGCAGGCCGCCGGGGACAGGGGGCGGTTGGCGGGGGCCCTGCGTAGGGACAGGAGCAGGTGCCTAATGTATTGGGGGCTGACAGACAGGAAGCACAGTCCACGTGACCTCACCAGCAACGGTGCTGCTTACGTCCCAGCGCAAGCTTCTGTGGTGCCTGCGACAACCGTGGAAATCCATGCACCAGCAAAGGAGTGCAAACACAGCAGCGAAGTGCCCCAGTGCACCTGCGCCCCGTGCCACTCAGCTGTCAAGCCGCTGGCGTTGCACCGTGCCACCCCTGCCACCTGCCGTGCAGCTTTCACACCCCTGCCCCTCCCCTACCTAAGCGTGTGTCACCGGCCAGGCAACCCTGCCGAGCGTTCCTTGTCCCGTCCCACCTACCGCTGCTGCTGCTGCCGCGTTCCCTGCTGCGGAGGCGGCTGATGAGGGGCACCCGCTGTCCACCCCTGACAGGGTGGGCGGCGGGGGCAGTGGCGCAGGGTCGCCGTGGCCGCTGCGCAGCACGTTGAGCTGGTTGGTGCGGAGCTGGAGGCCGGGGAGGTGGGGAGGGGGCGGGAAAAGGACAATCCATGTCTGCTGCACGTTAAGGCCACTAACGTACAGCGAATGGCAACTGGTGGGAGGCTGTGCACAGTAATTGGGCTTCTTCCAGACGTGCGTTGTACTTCATACTCGGTTGGTGACGAATGCTGGTGACATGGCAATGCGTACGAGTTGGAGAGAAAGCGCCGGCCATGAATCATCTGGACTCCGCCATCTACTGCGCACAGCACAACGGCGCTTTCGGTGCAGCGAAAGCCAACAGCCAATGCACACACTGTGCGGCTGGGTCGCCGTCAGGCCTGTCACCCTCACTTGGCTCTAGTACTTCCTGCGCAGCGCCCAAGATCGCGGCCCAGCGCCCCATGCTCACCGCCACGACCTTCTCAAGGATGCTGTGCTTGAACTTGAGGTCCTGGTTCTGCTGCAAGAGCCGCGCCATCTCCTCCGCTTTCTGAGCAGCAATCGTCTCCAGCTCTTTCAGCTGTGGGCAACACAGGAACGACACATGCCAAGGGTTAGCCGAGTGCTTTGGACATGTACGGTTGTGTGGGCTGCTGGCCGATTGGCAAGGAGCGTAGCAACATGCTGAGGGGGAACACTCGCTACAACGCCTGGCTGTGTTAACCCTGACGCACCCACCTTGGCTTGCTTATTGCTGTTGTTGTCACGGACGCGTTTACTCGAGCCGCCCTTTGTATCCGCTGGCGCAGGGACAGCAGGCACAGCCGTCGCCTTGCGGTGTTCCTCCTTGACCTTCGCCTGTTGCCCGACCTGCGCCTGCTGCTGGGGCTGCTGGAGGTAATGTTGTGAGTGGTTCTGCTGGAGTGCGTTGCCCAGCAGCTGCTGCATTGGGCCACCCGCCTCAAATTGCTGCGGCGCATGCCCTGCCGTACTGTATCCTGGGGGTGTCGGGGCTGCCCCTACAGACCCTGAAGAGTCAGCGGGCTGCGCAAGGAGAGGCCTGCCCGGTAGCCCGCTATCCAACCCTTCTGACGGCACGTAGTATTGGAACAGGTCGTTGAAGTCTGGGCTGGGTGCTTCGTCCTGAAGGGGCTGCAGCCATGCGTTCTGTGGTAATTGCGCCTGAAACTGCGCCTGTATAGCTGTCGCCATCGCGCCTCTGATGGTTACTGTGACTATGGATCACCCTTGTCACGTGTCCACTGAGGATATGCCGGGCGTCTGCCTTCTGCTGTCGAGAGCGGGCAGGAGGTTCTCCCTTGGCAGCCAGACCTTCCTGTGCCGTATGCCTTACAGAGAGTAGTGCTAGTTTAGGTTGTGCTCCGGAGACGGGCTGCAAAGCGCCAATTGGCCGCTAAGTGCACCTCCGCAACGTCTGCAACGTTGTCATCGTCGAGCAGGGGCAGAACCCAGCGCGTACACTATCTAGGCAAAACCAGGTCATAGCATGCAACCTTTGATAGTTTATTGACTGGCGCACAGAGAAAGCAGTCAGGTTGGCGGGAGTTCCTTCCTTGGGGTTGTATCCTGCAAGTGTACAAGGTAGAAATTCTGCAGGCTACACACGTATCGCACTTGGGCAACAGCAGGTGAGCGCCACAGTGTCAGCTTAGGCGCCGTATGCCAACGCCGTACGGTTCAGGTTCTGAGTCTCGATTGGTCTGGAAGCCCACAGCTCAGAGACAGCCTATGCCGGCATCGAGCTGACACAGGTGGTGGAGAAAGAGCTGGAGGACAGTTCCTTGTGTGAATCCTCGTCCAGAGTACTGTCCAGCTCAGGGCACCGTAGGGTCTAACTGCTGCTCAACGAACCGCGCCACCCCCTGCACCCTGAAGCCAACCCCGGAAGGCCCCCAAGCCGCCCGGCAGGGCAGCAGAGGATTACGGGGTTTGGAGGGGCCTGGAAAAGGAGGACCCTATTCACGGCTCAACATGCAGGAACATGAGCGGTACCTTGTGGCACACATTTGCGTCAGCGCACCGGTGAGGGCGCAGCAGATACTTATCCGGCTGGGAAAGGGGAAGGCTCTCTGCGCGGGTGCCAGGCGGCTGCCAGCGTAGATAAGGAGCGCTGGTGAATGCTGGCGCACGTGCGAGCCCACAAAGTGGACAGTGAAGGTCTGGGTGGAGGGTTAAACGAGCATCGGGTGTGCCTCTTAGGATACCCCATCGCCGTGTAACTGGTTTTGCCTGGAACACCTGACGAGACGGCGCGCGGTTGGGCGCTCCTGCGGCTGGGTTGCTTGCAACTTGAGGGCACGTAGCTGGGCTGGACAGCTTGAAGTGGCGGCTTTAGTGGTGCAGTGGGGCTCAGGCGGGCACAACGACGTTCCCGGTTTTTTTGGCGTCCACACGGCCGAGCCGGAGTCTCCTGCCTGTGCAGGGCTAGGATAGGAGATCTGTGGTTAGTGAGGCCATTCCTTAATTGAGGACCCAAATGGGCGGGGCCGTTGCGGACAAGGGAGCCAACCTTGACAAGTTGACAAATGGTACCAACAAGACCGTCCTACTGCGTTCCAGACCATTCCATCGTCACCAGCTGTGTAGCTCAAAGTACCGGTAGCTCTCCTAAGTGCGTTCAGGTGCGTTGTTGCCACGGGAACAGTGGGTGCGCCTCTGGCTGGCGGCACGGCCTGGCGCCGTGCTCCTCGCCTGCTGCCTGCTCTCGGGCCCCACGCAACCCACACCAACCGCGGTCCATCGACTTCGACACGTGGCATGGCCACCAGTACAAAGTAATTCACAACCGGGAAAAGGTCCACATGCTTACATACTCAACTGCTTTTGAACACGAAACTCCTCTTCGTGCGTAAGCTGCAGACGGTTGCCTTTTAGAACGCTTCGGGGCCCTCGCCCCTGTAACAATCCGCCAATCGTATACACTGCTCTTCATCCTCAGTTACGTGATGGTACAGCAGGAGCGCGCGGCCTAGGCTCGTTGTGCGAAAGAGCATTCCCAAAGGCTCCCGCAGCGTGGGTCGCAGACTCTCGCAACGACACATGCGAGGCCTCGGGGGTGCAACACGTAAAGAACAAACTAGGTGCGCCGATACCGGCAGACAACTGCTAGCTCTTACGCTGCCACGCCGGTACTGCCCCGGCTCCCTGGGCCCCTGCCCTACTTGACCTGCGTATCCTCACCCCAGCACACACCCTGTCCTCTTCAGCGCCACACAAGTGCCACTCCATACATAATGTCACTGCACCCGAGACATAAACGCTCGTGGTCCACGCAACTCTGTCCTCCGTGGCCAGGGATGAGCTGCTGGACGCTGTCCGTGCTGAGAGGGCAGCTCGGGTCAACGCCAAGGCCAGGTCAAAGGCGGCGCTGACCATTCAGCGCTGGTGGAGGGGGCACGCCACCAGGCGGAGGCTGCGGGCACATTTGATAACGGAGTGGCTGGCGAAGTACGGCCCTGCTGTCGCTGCCCCGCAGGGCGCGGGTGGCTCGTCGCTGACGGCAGAGGAGGTTGCGGGTGGGTCCGGGTGGTTTACACCGTTTGCGGCCTGCAGCACACCTGGTGGGAGTCGCTTTGCTTGGACAGGTCTTGGATGAGCAACGCCATGCATGCCTGCTGACTTCATAAGGAAGAATCTCGCCGACGCGACTGTAACGTGCGCAGCTGGTCTGCACAGCCCCGTTACCCGTCGTAAACACTCCTACACCAAGCTCCACTTCCGGCCATCCACCACTGCATACGGTGAAGCATGACTGATTGCCACCCCGTCCCTACACCCACACATCCACCCGCAGGCAATCTCCTCCCGCCCTTCCTCTTCCTCGTAACACCCACCATCAGCACAACCAACAACAGCACGGCCCAGGGCCAACGTGCTCCAATCCCGGGCAGCGGCAAGCCGCCCGCCCTTTCGCCCTCCGCCCCGCTGCTGCTGCCCCCCGCCGGCAGCCCCCTGTCCAGCCTGCTGCGGGGGGCGCTGGCTCTGCTGCTGCGCACCTGCAGCGCGGCCGACCCACGGGACAACTGGCTGCACCTGGCGTTGGGGCAGCAGGTGCGGCTGGAGTGTGTATTAAGAATCCCTTCGTGCACACGGGTGCAGGCACGGGTGCAAGCATGGGCAATGGGGACTCCGACTCCACGTAAAACTGGCTGCGCCTGGCATGTGCGCAGCAAGTCGGAGCAGGAATGAGCGCCCGGTGTACGGCGTGGATATGGGCGCTGGTACGGATGCACGCGAGGGCCCGCGCCACAGGGCAGCCGACCCGCGGGTTGACTAGCTGCACCTGGCACTGGGGCAGCGGGGCAGGAGCCAGCTCACTTTTAATACGTCTACCACTGCACACCTGATAGTACGTGGCCAGCAGGGGTAGGTGGGTAACCTGAGTGCCCTTGCAGTCCCCGCCGTCGCTCATGCGGCGTTCATACCCGTGCCCCTGCTGCCCCCCAAACCCAGGGCCTTGCGTGGCAGCAGCAGGCCTGGCGGCTGCTCCTGGCGTGCTGCCGCCTCGTGGCGGCACCCCGCGCCCCTGCCGCACCCACAACCGCACCCACAACCGCACCAGCCGCACCTGGGGGCAGCATCTCCGCCCCTGCTGCAGCAGCTGCTGCGTCTGCCCCCGCTGCCGGCGACGCCGTTGTGGACGCAGCTGCGCTCCGGCTGGCGGTGCTGCTGATGGACAGCTCCGCATGGAAGGGCCTGGCGGCAGGTGGGCAGGCTAGGGGCCGCTGGGAGGCACAGCTTCATGGGGCAGTGAGGCAGCACGTTGGCAGGCGCTGGTGGGCGGACGGAGTACGGGTTGCCAGCCCGGACCAATGCGCATACCCGGGGTTGGTCGCTGGGGTGCCGCTTGTACCTGCTTTGTACGGCAGGGGCTTGCGTAGCGGGTGTACAGATGTATCTCAGCCCGGAGGGAAGTGGTTGGCTCACAGGCATATCGCCCTTCGTTGTCTTGCATCCCTACGCCCGGATGCCCAACATCTACTTCATGCTTGGCACGTGTCTGCTACGTCACTCGCACGGTATACTTGCGTTTCTCGGCTCTGCTGACGAGGATCCCCCTCAACGCAAACCCTCCAGGCCCCAGCCCGCAGCGCTCCGCCGCTGAGGCCGCCACCCTGGCCCTCCGTCACCGGCTGGCCTCAGAGCCGCACGCCCTGTTTGCGGCACTTGCACGCATGCTGCAGGCCGCACAGCAGCAGCAGCAGCAACAACAACAGCAGCAACAACAACAACAGGGAGCAGGCGCTGGGGGAGGGGGTCCAGCTGGAGGGACAGCCGCTCCGGCCCCACCTGCACAGCAGCAGCAGCAGCAGCAGCAGCAGCAGTTGTCACGGCTGCTGAGCCTGGTGCTGGCGGTGCTGCAAGCAGCGCTAGACCGTGAGCAGCAGCAGGCGCTGCAGCAGCGAGCAGCAGCTGGGGCCTCTTCCACCTCCTCGTCCACGGAGCAGTGTGTGTTAGCGTTTGCCCAGCAGGTGCTGGTTGCGCCTGCGGTGGCTGCGCTAGTACCTCCCGACGCCCAGGTGCGTGGCACTTGCTCGGGGCAGTACTAGGTAGGCGTCTGACCAGACGCCCCTGCCTGCATGGCACATGGTCACGGTTTGGAATATCAATCCTTGCGTCAGGGGGTGAATGGGCGGCAGCTGCAAAGGAGATGCCCGGGAACTCCGGCCCCGCACAGCGTGACGTCAACCGGCACAGCAGGTGCCAGTGTCAGCCGTCTCAGCTCAATGCCAGTATGTTGTACGACGCTCACGGGCTGCATTGATGCCGTGCTCGCAGGCCCGGCTGCGGAGCCCCGCGGTGTTCGTGCCGCTGTGCCGCTGCGTGCGGCGGCTGGTGGCGGCACGAGCCATCGTAGGGCCCGTGCAGGTGGGCGCGGGATGCAGCGTTGTCTTACAGTGTTCCGCTACTTCGCCGTGCGGTGGCCCGTGATTGGGCCACTTGGGCAAGGGGCCGTGGGGTTGCCAAGGTCCCAACACAGGTTGTCAGGTGCGACGCAGTGTTAGGGCACGTCCTGGGCACCGGGGCCTGCGGGGTACTGGTGGGCTCAGGAGGTGCGGTGCGATGCTGCCTGGGTCGGCAGCAAGGGGGCCTTAGGCAAGGGGAAAGGCGGCAAACAGCGGGGGCCCCTCGTCGCCTTCAGGTGGACACCAACCCACGGCTGGTGCAGCAATCGCAGCCGTAGCAGCACGGGCTCCAATCTCCGATTGCAGCAGCGGTCGCGAGGCGCAGTGGCACCAGGCGGTGCAGCGGCCAGGGTCCCAGGAGGGCTGTGTGTAAACAAAGCTTTCAATTACCATCCTGCTCCCCTTCAGGCCTCAGGGATATGATGTTAACACACAGGGACCTGATGCTTGAACACCTTAAACTCATCGTCCTGACCACTCCACCTTCCTTCTCCTTCAGGCCGCCTGGTGCCTCAGCAACCTGCTACGGCTGCTGCTGGCCGGGTGCATCGTGCGGCCTGGTGCTCCAACCGGGCAAAGTACAGCGGTAAGTTCCTCTTGGGCACTGTTGTCCGACATGCTCACATACATGCGCTCCGGCATCTCGACACAATTATCGCTGCTTACACATTGCCCACAATGGCCCGAGCTGCTATTGACACGGCGACATGACATCACTGCCTGTCGCGCTGGTGCCAGTGCAGGCGCCGCCGCTGGAGGTGCTGTCGCCCCCTCCTGACGCGCTGTGGGGCTCGGCGGGGGAGGTGGCGCAGGAGCTGGCGGCCACGGGGGCGGCGCTGATGCAGCAGCTGGGGGGCAGCAAGCGGTGGGGCGCGTGCGACGACGGCGATGCGGGGCAGCCGTTTGCAACGGTGACGGTAGTGTAGCTTAGGTCGGATAAGGGTGGTGCCCCTCATCCGCGTGCCAGGGTTTCCATAGACCTGCGGCGCGTATTTATCTTCAGTCAAGTGCAAGGCGATAGCTGGGATGCCGCCCACACGCAATGCGTTTGACCCTGCGTTGGAAGCCCACTTTGCAAGCGCCGGTGTCTGGGCCACGCATGAGCAGCCATGCATGGTCCGCCGTTACCAACCCCGTAACCGTGGTTAGCACTTTGCTGCCTTGAACTGCGGCAACACCCAATATCGCACGTGTCCGCCGCGCTGGCAGGCTGGACGGCAGCCGGGAGCTGGCGGCAGCTGTGGCGGGGCTGTGGCCTCTGGGCCAGAGGTCGCTGCTGGTACCCCTGCTGGCGGCCGTGGAGGTGGGTGTGTCGGTGTAGCGCTGCCTCCTGCCGTACAGTTGGCCAGACCGCTGCTCGCCTGCCCGCTGACAGCGCAGGAGTGAGGTTGTGGCGTTCTTAAGCGTGCCGCGGGTCGGGCTGCACCGTGCAGGCGCGTCCCGGTGGCGTCGAGTCGTACGCCGAGCTATGCTGTACGGCCATAGATCTGGGTCCGCGGCTGACCGCGGCCTTCGCGGAGACCGGCGTGCGGGCAGGTGGGCTCAGGCATTGTGGCGCACATGTGAAACGGTTCCCACATTATGCTCCAACTGCTACCCCAGCAGACACTGGGCAGCGGGACGATACCGGAAGACGACGAGAGTGAGCGGCGTTTCCCTATCACCGGCCCACAAGGTCCCAGGCGTGTTTGCGCTGCTCTCGTAGCCAAGCCAAAGACGCACGACCGCTGTTCGGAGTCCTCACACAGCTCTGTGCTGTGCTTGACATGCAGACTTATCCCACCACACCAATTCAATGGTCCTATCCTGCCGTCCCCACCAGACGTCCCTGGCGTGCTGAACGCGCTGGCCTTCTCGCCCCCGCTGCTGCCCCGCCTGTGGACGTGGCTGTGCTTCGCGCTGGGCCTGCCGCGCTCCTGCCCCGCCGCCGCCACACGCGGCCTGGACGTGGCGGCGCTGGGGGGAGGCTACGCCGGGCTGCGGCCGCACAGTGCACGCGTGCTGGGGCTGTTCTGCAGGTGGGGGCCCTTGGGGTGTGCCGTGCCTCGTGTTGTGGCGGGGCTTGGCTTGGTGGGTCCTCATTTGGGCTGAGCGCTGTCGCACGTTGGGGCGTGTTGTCGCTGGGCGTGTGCTTGGGCTCTGCATGTCACGCGTTGCTGGGCGGGCGCTCGGGCGGGTTGGGTGGAGGGGCACCGGGGGCGTGTGGTGTTGCAGCAGTTGGCGAGTACATGAGCCCTGCAGCTCATACCTACAGCGCAGAACACACCCAATGTGCCGTGTCCCACATACACGCCTCTCAACGCTCGCAACCAGCGGCTGCCTGTGCGGGAGGATGCTCATCCAAACCATGCACGACCCCAAACCCTAACACACAGTCATACAATCTCTGCTTACGCACATGCGGCGTGACGTGACGTGTTCACCACCAGGGTTTACGCCCAGCTGCTGCTGGTGCTGGACGACGGGGAGTTCTACGAGCGGCAGCAGCCGCTGGAGCTGGCCGCCTGCCGCGCGGTGGGCACCAGCCTCAACAGCCTGGTGGTGCACACGTACCTGCCCAGGGTGGGTTACTGGTGCTTGCCAAGGCGGGGGTCAAGTCTTGTTTCACAAAGCGGACTGAGCTCACATGGGGAATAGTAATGGCGGGTCGCGCTGCTGCACACGTTCCTACCCAAGATGAGCGCTTGAAGATTGGAGCCGGGTCGGACAGAACTACGACTCCTTGAGCAGCGCACCGGCGAGCTGCGCAGCGATACTACCATTGCTTGCTGCTGTGTTGACGCCGCCCGATCCCACCCCATCCCACCCTCACCGTGCGCAGCCCCCGGCCGACGGCTCCCGGCCGCCGCCGCCCCCTGCCGATGGTGACCCCCACTTCGCCATGCTCAGCGAGTGGGCGCCGCGCCTGCTGCGGGCGCTGTACGACCGGGACGTACGGCGGCCGTACTGCCAGCCGCTGCTGTGGCTGGCGCCGTACGTGGAGATGTTCGGGTCGGAGGACGCGGTGCCACGTGAGTGCCTTTCTTGCTGGGTTGTTGTTGTTTCAGATGGCGCTGTGTGCGAGGCGTTGTCTTGCGGTTGTAGAGGGGAGCACACGGTGGACAACAGCGTCTAGTACATGACCACAACTCCCCTGCATGGCCGATGCCTCCCTTCCCCGTGTTGCAGCCCCGCGGCTGCCGGACCTGGACGAGGACGACGACCCCTCCGCCGCCCCGCCCGGCCCCGACCCCGCCGCCGCGCGCATTGGACCCTTCACCGCCGGCACCGTGCTGCAGTCTCTGGTGTACGGCACGGGGGGAGACGAACAGGACGCAGCGGACGCAGACGCAGCAGTCGCTGCCGCCGCCGCCGGCAGCTCGTCCGTGCCTGCACTGCAGGTGCTGTGGCGTCCCTGGCGGTAGAGGGCAAGTGTTTTGCTTTAGTTGGAGGGGAGGGGTGCATAGATGTCCCTGTATGCCTTCCATGTGTGCTACGGCACAGCTGGCAAGTGGTTGCGCAAGCTGCTAGCGTCAACCGCCGCAACCGACACTGACGAAACGAGCTTCAATTCCAAGTGGTTGGCAGATAGTTGCGACGTGCCCCTTGCTCATGTCCCTGCCTTCGTTCCTCTCAGACTCGCGCGGGCGATGGGTGTCGGCCCAGCAGCCTGGCGGACCTCATGCGAGCGACGCCGCAGGTGCGTGCATGGGCTGTAGCAACTGCCAACTGTCCTTCCCACAGCAGTGCAAGTGCACGTGAGTTTGGGTACTCAGCACCCCCCCTCATCCCAACCCCACCCCGCACGGACTGGCCTTGCCGCCACGGTACCGTGCTGTACAAAACGTGTCCACGAACACGTGCGGGTTACATCGTATGCCCCTTGACACGCACGTGCGCAGGCTGTCCCGTTTGCGCGCCGCGTGGACCTGCTCCGTGCGCTGCTGTCGGAGGACCGGGCGCGGGGGCGGTGGGACAGGCCCATGCACGCGGGGGGCGTGCCGCCCATCAAGGTGGGCCAGCGTGCTACCGGGGCCTTGTAGGATGCTCCACCGAGGTGCGGGCCGCAGGCCCACCACACGCTGCATAGGAGTTTGGGGACATGCGTAATACTCGTGTCTGCGAGCGTGCGCCCTTGACAGCTTTTGGCTGGGTCCTGCTTGCAAGGTCTTTGCATGTGAGTCCAGCAGTGTGCGTGTTGTTGTGTGCGCAGGTGACCATCCACCGGTCGCGGCTTATCGAGGACGCGTACGCTGGGCTGGCGCACCTGGGGGCGGGGCTCAAGGCCAGGCTACAGGTGGGGACGAGGAGCTGGGTTGCAGGGCGTTTCAGAGGGGGAGCTCGGAACTTAAGCACGTGCTGCCACCGTGTGGGTTGTGTGGGGCCGTAGGGCAGCATCCGATTGTGTTGCGCCGCAGCAGCTGGTGCCTTGGCCCTGCGGCCAAGGCAGGTTTGTGGTTAGCAGTGTTGACGCATTCTCCTTTTGTTTGTTTGGTTTCAGTGTCTAACTGCCAATGGCGGTGCCATCTGCCCGATGTCTGCCCACGTATTGCATGTCTACTGCGCGCCTTGCTCACCACCCGCCCTATCCTACCGTCCACGCTTCCAGGTGACGTTCATCAACGAGGCGGGCCTAACGTAGGTGCTCGTCCGCCTGGTGTGGCACACGATGCACTGGTGATGCGTGCAGTAGTGCAGTTGTCTTCGCTGCCACGTGCCAAGCGGAGCAGTGTGGGCGCAGTGCGTGAACGGCACTGGGGTGCAGCCAGGCCTCTATGTTGAGGTTCCCCACACGCCCTGGGCTCTGCCTCATCTTACAGTATGAGCATAGTAAAGCGTTGCCATGCCCCTCAGGCAGTTTGCACCTGCCGCTACCTGTACGTAAGCCACAGCTCTTACCGCGCTATGCACACCTCAGCGCCCCTCCAGCACCCGGCCCTGCCACCACTCACTCCTCCTCGCAGGGAAGCTGGCCTGGACTTCGGTGGCCTTCAGAAAGAGCTGCTTGAGCGGGTGGTGTCTGCAGGTGGGCCTGTGCCTGTTGCCACGTGAGCCGTCTCCCTATGGCCTCCATGTGCTTCCTCGCCGGATGAGCTGCAGGTATGGGCCAAGCGAGCCACCGTGGCGTCACCTCTGTGTGCATTGGGCGTGTGCCTTGAAGTCCGCACTTCGACCCTCACCCAGTAAAGCTCCACATCCTAGTGTGCCTCCCCGGGCGTCTACTGGTTGTGGTTGGCCGATGTCGAGCTATGAACCGCTGGCCTCGCGCACCTCAAGCTACGTCATGACGTAGCCGTGTCCAGCTGCCCACCCCGTTGCACCATACCCGGGCGCTCAGGCTTGGATGCCAACTACGGCCTGTTCACCTCCACCCCCGACGGCCTGGCGTACCCCAACCCGGCGGCGGAGCGGATCGATGGAGGGCTGGCGCTGCTGGAGTTCATGGGTGCGTCGCGCAGTGCTGGTGGATGCTTACGTGCACCGATGCATGGTGTGAGGCTCTCCGGCGGGTCGGGTCAACAGAGGGCCGGCATTGCTGGGATCCATGTGTGAGGCACGCAGGAACATACCGGTACGGACCAAGCCGCCGGATTGAGGAGAGACAAGAGCGGCGGAAACCTGCCCGTACTGCATCCGCGCTCATGTCCCTCGGCTGCATCTGCATACGTACCCCTGTCACAGACCTCATGCCTTTTCCTCGTTCAACTCCACCGTTCGCCCTTGCGCGGCCCGTGCCCCAGGCCTCATGTTCGGCAAGGCGCTGTACGAGGGCATCCTGCTGCCAGTGCCCTTCGCGCACTTTTTCGTGGCCAGACTGCAGGTGTGGGCGTGCGGGGGCGGGGGCAGGGGCGGGGGGCGGGGGCGGGCGTATGGACGCGGCCATCGCCGGGCAGCCACTGCCACGGGCCAATCGGTCCCACCTGAAGCTACGCACGTGTATGCGCCTGCGACCACCGTAACCTGTGGCAGTGTCAGTTGCGCCTTCGTGTTCTCCTTCGAGCTGCTGTCCTTGCCCTCCCCTCAGGGCCGCCAGCCGCTGTTCGACGACCTGGCCACCCTAGACCCCGAGCTGCACAAGAACCTGCTCATGGTGGGGGGGGGGGCGGCTGCCGTACTTGCCAACAGTAACCACCGCAGCGCTGCAGTATACAAAGGGTGTCCTTGCTTCTTAGTCTCCTCAATCATCAGCTGCGGCACCGGAAGAAAGCGGCAAGCGCTTTTACAATTCATTCTAACCACCACAGATGTAGGTACTGGTACAACAATCCGCCAACCCGATCGCCTCCTTGCACCGTTGCCGCTCCCGCCAGGTCAAGCGCTACGAGGGCGACGTGTCGGACCTGTGCCTGGCCTTCAGCGCAGAGACGGACGTGTTCGGCTGCCCCGTGCGGCACGAGCTGCTGCCCGGCAGGGGGGACACGCCCGTCACGTGAGTTGGCTGCACCACGTGTCGTACGCATGACAGGCCACGCGGGTGGTGTGGTGGGACGTGTACGGGACTCATCGGAACAGCCGGCCGGAGGATGCGGGCGACGGGCGCCACGGTCCAGACTCTTGGTAGTTAGGCAGAAGATTTGTAAGCCAACCCACATACACGTTACCCAGATACCCACACCTGCTATCACACCCCACAGCAACGACAACCGGCTGCTGTACGTGCACCTGCTGGCCGACTGGCACCTCAACGGGAAGCTGGGCCCGCCGGCGGCTGCCTTCGCCAGAGGCCTGTTCCAACTCATACCGCAGGCAAGGGCGTGTGGCAGCTGGCAGGGTACCGTAGCCCAACGCGCGCCACACTTCCTGCAGCTTGACATACCTTGATCGGCTTGTGGTGGCAAAACCATGTGAGCAGTGGATGGCCAAGCCAAACTGCCCTAGGGCAGTGGCTGCGCTGTTGCTGAGTGTTTGGGTCCGGGCCACTGGCTCCATCATGCATCGCGCCGCATGAACTGTGCAAGAGGAACACGGAAAGAGCCCCGGAGCCACGACCCTTTCGTCAACGTTCCTTTCCCGCAAGCCTTTCTGCCGCTGCTGTACCTTGATGCCCGACGTAACATTACCGATCACGTACGCTACACGTGTCCCATGCAGGCCTCCCTGCGGCTGTTCAACCCGCGCGAGTTCAACCAGCTGCTGTCGGGCGCGGCGGCGGACGGCCCGGGCGGCGGCGGCGCGGCGGCGCTGGACGTGGCGGACATGCGGCGGTGGGCGCGGTACAGCGGCGGGTACAGGTGCGCACCGTAGGGAGCTCACTGAGGGTAATATTGCTTGTGGGGGACCGCGGGGGGCCAGATGGCGCGCGGTGACCCTGACACTGCAGCAAACGCTCGTGCATATGTTCACGCCTGTTCACGGTACAGCGGGGGATGCAGGTACATTCCGGGTGGTGGGAACGCGGTGGGATGCACGGGGGCAGTACACGCCGGGGGTCACAGGCTCCCTGCTGCACATGGAGCGTGGATGCATGGTGCACTGTATTCTGCCACCTCACCCACCCCCTTCCTGTTCGCTGCTTGACGCGTGTGCCTTCCTGCCACGTGCCCAGCAGGCACGACAGCTCCACCATCAAGCTGTTCTGGCGCGTGGTCGCGGAGCTGTCCCCCGCAGAGCAGTCGGCGCTGCTGCGCTTCGTCACCTCCTGCAGCCGCCCACCGCTGGGAGGTTTCCGCTTCCTGCAGCCGCCGCTCACCATACACAAGGTGCGGGCGCGTGTGGGGCGGCAGGGCCCAGGGGGCACATGATGGCAAGGGTGCAGAAATCGGCCGGGCTGGCTGGCAGCAGGGCAGGCCCAGGAGTGGCCGGCCTGGGAGGTCAAGCCTAGCACTGCGCTCACCTTAGGCACTGCGCTTACCTTTAGCACTGCGCTTACCAAGTGGAACTCTCACACCCTGCATTTTTGGCAGCATGCTACGTGGGCCGCCACTTGGGCCCACCACACCCAGTCACCCGTCTCCATGCCGCATCGTAACCACCCAACCGAATCGACCTTCAAACGAACCCAACCGCTGCCAACGCCCAGGTGGACTGCGACGCGGGGCTGTTCGCCGCCATCGGGGGCCGCGACGTTGACCGCCTGCCCTCCGCCTCCACCTGCTACAACATGCTCAAGCTGCCCAACTACCGCCGCGCCGCCACACTCAAGGCCAAGCTGCTGTACAGCATCAGCAGCGGGGCGGGCTTTGAGCTGTCCTAGTCAGCCACCTGGTGGGTGGGCGTACGGCAACTGTCGTGGAGCTGTGGTCGAGAAAGCAGAGCAACACATGCGTGGTGGATGCAGACCGCTTGCGCGCGCTCGGTGCATGGGGCCTGCCTTACAAGGAGATGCTTGAGCGCTGCAAAGCAGGGGAGCTTCGTTGTTGTTATATCAAGGCTACAGCTCCGCCGTTGGCCCGGGCGCAAGCATTGCGCGAGGCACCGGTGCACGAAGTCGCGTTGCGGGCGTGGGGAGGGTGCGTTAATCGAGGGCACATGCATGCACCTTGCTTAGGCGTGGTTCGCCACTTGGCGGGGCGGCAGAGCCCCAACGCGGAGTGTAGGCAGTTACAGGGCCACTGCAGAGCGGCAAACAGGACAAGGGCTTCCCTGCCCGAGCAGGCGAAGCAGCAAATCGCTGTAAGCATGCTACTTTTCGTGTAGCTGGTGGTGCACACGCTTGAAGACTTTCAAAGGACAGAAGCAGGGGTCGCTCTCGGTCTGCTATCAGTCATGTACTGACTCATGTCCATCAGGATTTGTTGACGTGAGTGTGCGACAGGTGCGCGCGAGGCAGTGCTACGAGGGTTCTATTGGGAAAAACGATCGGGTGGTGTAAGAACCCTAGTTGACGGGAACGGCGGTTTACTTCTTGTCAATGGAGTGCAGCATGCGCGCCACAAAATCACACATGTAGGATATTTGACAACGTATGTTTTTCGCTGTCGTGTGTCTCCTTGCCTGCGCAAGCGGGGTGTCATGCTGTGCGTGCCTCCGTCAGGCGAGTAGGACGGAAGTAACTTCGCAAAGCATATCACCGCCACCCGACCTTCACACAACCTGCTTACTGCACCATGCTATAGGACTAATCATCTTGTATATTGTGCCGTGGTCGCAAGCGTGTCAAAGTTACGGTATGGCAAATGGTGACAAATGTACGACGAAGGCAAGGCGGGAGGTGAGGCAATCTGGGTAGTTATACCCACGCGACCTGTCTGCAAGTTGTATGTTCGCTGAGTGCAAGTTGTCGCTACCATGAGTGCAACCGAAGCAATTGGCGACTGCGTGGTCGAGGTGGTCAACGCCCTACTGTCATATGGGCTCGACTCGGATACCATTACTGGCCTCTGCCAGCCCGAGGAAGGGGCAGGTTGCGCGTCCACGCAGGACTGCCTCAACCAGTATCTCGTGTCATCCGCTGGTGCTGCCCAGGAGCGCGCCGATGAAGTGGGCGCGTCGCTGAACGTCATGTTCTTGCTTTTCAGCGCCTTCATGGTGTAAGTGTTTGTATACTTCTTCGACATCTTGCTGTATGTCGCTGTGGCTTGAAGCCTTTTGTGCGATTCTCCGCGACAGTTGACAATCGAGACCCTAGTTGCAAGCCGCATAGTCTCCTTCTGTCCCTCACACGCTCTGCAATGTCCATGCGCTTTTTTTTCCGATGCAGGTTCATGATGCAGCTTGGCTTCGCAACGGTATGTGGATGCTTTTCAGCCACTCGCGGTGGTCCTGGGGCGCGGGGACGCCTGCTACCATCGTAGTAGCATTTCGCATTGACATTGTGCTTCCTTTCTTATTCCTTGCAGCTGACGGCAGGATCGATTCGTTCAAAGAACTGTAAGTTTGCTGCGAGCGGGGCGTTAGCACGTGGGCACGATAGAGATTTTGCAACCGTCACATTCGAACAACGCCGCGAAAGCATTTTTTGCAATGTAAAAACTTAAGCACCTATTCCTGATGGATTCCATCCAGGCATGAACATCCTCCTCAAGAACGTTCTGGACGCATGTGTCGGCGCCATCGGCTTTTACCTGCTCGGGTAAGCCGAAGCGTTTGCCGCGTTTCTGGTATGGTGCATCGTCTTTTACCTGCTTGGGTTAGCCAAAGCGTTTGTTGCTTTTTCGGTATGGTGCAGCGACTACAAGCAGCACATATGCCGCACCTCCCATGCGCACCTCTGTACCTCCAGGTTCGGCTTTGCTTACGGCGCCAAGCCAGGAGAGACTGCCACTCCGTTTGTGGGCAATTGGAATTTCGCACTCAGGTGAGGTCCAGGCGCCGGGGAACAGCATGCAACAGCACGTGAGCATACAGCCCATTCGGCCTGCCTGGCTGGTGGGACAAGAATGCCCCTGAGTTCTTGTTTGGCCCAGCCACCAGTTAGTGCCTGCCTATGAAGTGGTTCACACATAAGCTACATGCTTATGCCTCCCCTCCCTTCCCACCCTGCAGCTACACCACGTCCTCCTCCTTCAGTGGCGACTCCACGGCAGGTAAGCACGCATGCGTACCGTTACGGTACAGTACTTATGGCCGACCTCGCAACGTACGTATGCCCCGTTCAGCAGGCCAGCAGCAGCAACAGACACACACTACGGTGATCCACAGCCCTGCTGTGTACAAGTCTTCGATTAGTTCCCTCTTGCCTGCAACCATCCTGCACTCGCGCTCCCACCCCAAGCTGTGCTGCACTCACCCGTCCGCGGACCCCCTGCACCCTGCCCTGCACCCCATGCGCCCTGCCCCCAGGCTGGCACGTGTTCTTTTTCCAGTGGTCGTTCTGCGCCGCCGCCACCACCATCGTGTCGGGCGCGGTGGCGGAGCGCTGCGCCTTCCCCGCCTACCTGATGTACTCGTTCTTCCTGTCCTCCTTCGTGTACCCAGTGGTGGTGCACTGGGTGTGGGACGCCAACGGCTGGCTCTCCGCCTTCAACACGTGAGTACGGTTGCTTGCATGTGGCTGACATACCCGACTCGTGGTAGTTTTATTGCCACGGATCACCAGTATCCCCCAATAAAGAGCTGGTTATGGGTTGCTTGCCACTGCTTTGTGCCCTGCCGTGTACTTCCCAACAACGTGCCTACTTGCAGTAATAGGCTCTTTCAACGCTCAGATCCCTGCTCTAGAAGGAGTACTGGTACCGTGCCCCCAGCTTGAGGTGCAGGAGTTCGTTGATTGCATGGAGGCCCGCGTTCAAGGAAGCGTCCAGGAGGTTCCGCTCCCTTGCTGCATGCCCATGATGAGCACCACGCCCCAACCCCCTTGCGTCGTGGCCGCAGCTCGCGCGACGGCAACGCCCTGATCCTCAAGACCGGCGCCATCGACTTTGCCGGCAGCGGCGTGGTACACATGCTGGGCGGCGTGGCAGGGCTGTGCGGCGCAGCCATCATCGGGCCGCGCGTGGGGCGCTTCACGGAGGACGGCCGCGTCAACGACATCAAGGGACACAGCACCACGCTGGTGGTCATGGGTGGGTGGTAGCGCGCACAATGTCCGTACTGTATGTGGGTCGTACAAGAACCCTGTCAGCTTTCTACTACCTTTGATGGCAGTGAGTGTGTCAGGCGTCTTCACTATCGGGTTGCTTCACCCGCACAAAGGAGCGAAGGCTCTCCTGGTGAGACCCGTGCCCCGCCTGCCTCCCCCTGTGCACCCCAGGCACCTTCCTGCTGTGGTTCGGCTGGTTCGGCTTCAACCCCGGCAGCTACCTGGCCATCGGAGACGCGGTGAGCCTCCCGCGCTGCACGGCCTCGCGCCCCACGGCAGGCCCGCCACACGGCCTCGCAGCCCACGTCACGGCCACACGTGGCACGCAGGGCCCTGTAGTGCTGGGAGTCAACTTCTAAGCAGGTCCCGGGCTTCTGCACGTTGCGCCCCGCTCCGCCCGCTTGTTGCCCCGTTTCCTCTCACCGCATTGAAGGGTTAAACCCCACACGGGCTACATCCCCATTCGCGGCTCCGTACGCAGGTCGCGGCCCAGGTGG
Source organism: Chlamydomonas sp. KOR1 (assembly GCA_036984285.1). Taxonomy (NCBI): domain Eukaryota; kingdom Viridiplantae; phylum Chlorophyta; class Chlorophyceae; order Chlamydomonadales; family Chlamydomonadaceae; genus Chlamydomonas; species Chlamydomonas sp. KOR1. Next base: position 38,119 of record BQMZ01000082.1, on the reverse strand, counting down.
TGGCCCGCGTGGCGGTGTGCACGGCGCTAGCGGGCGGCGCCGGCGGCATTGCGGCGCTGCTGTTCACCTACTTCCGTACGCGCACATGGGACACGGAGGCGGTGTGCAACGGAGTGCTGTCCGGCCTGGTCGCCATTACAGCAGGATGGTGGGTGCAGCCAACCATCGACGTACCTCGCACGGCGCCGCTGCGCTTTGCTCATCCTGAAGAGCGCACCTTCCTTCCTCCTACCCCATCCGAAGCAACACTGCTTAGTCTGAGCCAGCCTTGTACAACCCCGCCCACAGGGAGGGCCCGGAGCGGATGCGCACTTCAGGTTGGGCCCTTGTCAGCCCCTGAGTACTCCGCAATCCTGTCCCATGCCCTTGCTCATGGCCCGCGCCCCGCCTTATGCAGCGCCGTGGTGGACGCCTTCTTTCCTTCGGATTTACCCCCCACAATATCACACAAGCGCACCCTATTACACTCCTATGCGTTTGCGACAAAGCCGGAGTCGTTTCTCTCCACCCGCCTCGCCCACGCAGCGCTGTGGTGGAGCCGTGGGCTGCCATCGGCGCCGGCGCCATCGGCGGCATCATGTACTTCGGTTGGGAGCACCTGGTGCTGCACGTCATGAAGGTGCGTCTGCGGCAGCAGGTGCAGCATGTACCGCCTCCTTCCGCGGTGCGCCAGCTGGCCACGAGCGTTGCCTCTTCCCTGCGGCATGATCGGAGGTATCCTCCAACATGCTTCTTGCTACCTGCTTACTGCTGTGCACCAACCCGCAGATCGACGACCCCGTCAACGTGTTTGCGGTGCACGGCGGCGTGGGCATCTGGGGCGTGCTGTTCCCCGCCATCATGGGAGCACCCAACTACGTCGACCAGGTGTACGGCGGGTACGGCCTGGCGCCCGTCAGGGAGGGCAAAAGGTAAGTCCAATCACCGTACGCCGTATTGGTGCAGCAAACGTCGTGCACTTTGAGCGTCTCCGTGTGGCGGTATGCACGTGCCGCACACCTTGCTCTGTGGACCATGCGCCACCCTGGGGCCATATGTGTGCTACGGTCTGCGGGACTCCGGCGCACAGCCGGGAGTTGGTCTGTGCTGTACGAGCCTTTGCGTGCCATGTACTGCGGTTGTGCCGTACAGGTACGGCCTGTTCTACGGCGGCCACGCGCAGCTGCTGCTGGTCAACTTTATCGAGGTGCTGGTCATCATCGCCTGGACGGTGCTCATGATGGGAAGCTTCTTCTTCATCGTCAACAAGGTAAACATCAACTCGGGCTCGCTCAGTGCTTCCCATGCGAAACGTGTTGTGTGGCTGTGCATCAAGCCGCGCCTTGCAAGCACGCACGGGCTCGCTCCTGCATGAGCAGGAAGCACCTAGCACCAAACGCAAACCCGGGATGGAAAATCTCAACCAGCAGCTAGCACAGACTCGAACCAGGCTGCACGCTGCGGGTGCCCCACTTGCAAGCACCTTCCTACACCGCGGCGCTCCTCATGCCCCTACGCTGCCTGCTGGCCCTATCCTGTTGTACAGGCCGGCATCCTGCGCGTGAGCATGGAGGACGAGATGCAGGGCCTGGACGTGTCGCACCACTCCAAGTACAGGGGCGGCCGCAGCCCCGCCTCGGAGCGCGAGGCGGCCATGGAGAAGGGCTTCGCGGACGCAAAGGAGGACATCGTGGCGCAGCCACACTAGAACATATAGACAATGATCGAATGCTCGAGCACGTCAGCAGATGTACGTGCGTGGCTTGCCCTGTGAGCACTTTGCAACCGGAGGGCAGGTGAGGGAACTCCATGACGGGTAGGCAGGGTGGTACTGCTCAGGTTTGCCACGGCGGGCGAGTGCGTACAACTGTTAATGTGCGTGGCTGAGAAATTTGGAGTGGTAGTACAGTGCTTGCACGTTGACACGCACGCTGCTCGGTCAGCTTAACACACGTGCCCGCCGTGTCTCATAGCTTTTCCTTTTCCTTGGTGCATTGCGGCTGCGCATCGTGCCAGTCCTGCGCGGTTCAGAAAGTGTGTGCATAAAGCTTGTCTGTCCTTCCCTAATGTATGTGATTACCTGGCGAGCTGCTGGGCTGTACAACATTACATACTTGCCATGCGGCTTGCACCTCCGGTGTCCGCGCGAGGTGCAGAGATAGAACCGAATCCACCTGCTCATGTTGCCTTCTGGTGACCTGGCGCGGTTGTGCCGGTGACAGTGTACCCCGCCAAGTCTGCAATACAGGTGTGTCGCTTGCGATATACGTGAGTGTCCGAGGGCAGGTGCCCGCCCAGCCGTAGTTTACATGCTGTACTCCGAGGGGCAGAGATGCACACCGTGTGCTGTTACAGCGCAACACCGCTGTTCGAGAGTTTGACGAGGGTCTGAGCATATCTGAGCGGTTGCATGTGGCGCAAAGATCTAATCCTTTGCGCAGTCAAGGCGGAAGTTTATGTACATTATAAAACCTGGCTGGTGTTGAAGCGATGATGATTACCCAGTGACCTACCTATGGGGGCACATGGTTTCAAGACAGGTGCTGCTGGTGCGTGCAGTAGGGCTGCGCATGTGTGTGAGCAGGTGTGAGTAGCATCCGGGCGCCCAGGACGGCTCTCAGTATTGGGCTTTGCATGCTGCCGGTCGCAGCTCTCTCTTGGGACCATGTGTGCGGTTTGGGTCTGTTCTCTCGCCTGTGCCGTCTTTGGACTGAGTTTAGCCATAGGTGGGTAGATCCCCGCGTGTACTGCCGGGCCTGCCCCGTGTTTTGACTTTCAAGCCCTCATGGCTCGTGCCTGAGGCCATCACTTTGTCTCCGTCCGGTTATGGACCCTGCTTTCGCCCATAGTGTAACCCTGAATTGCACGATGACCCAATGGCGCCGCAATGCGCCCCACGCTTGCGCCAAGGAGGTAGGCGGAGGGGCAGGGCTTCGACCAGCTTTGGTGGAACCAGAAGGATCAAGGGTGATACCCAGAGCTACGGTTATCTGAAGGATAGGACCAGGGGGAAGGTGTCCCTTGGCGAGAACTGTCATGAACCTCGTATGTATGGTTTTACAGATTTGGTCCCCTGCCAGAGCCAAGCACCATCCCGATCACAGAGCTGGTCGGCCTCGACACAGACCGTCACTACATTGTAAGATTTCCACCTCCACCAGGCACCGAAAAGGCGAGTCCCCGTCCGGATCCTATGGACTCCTGGACCGTGCCCATGCCTAATGTGAGTTTGTGACAGTGCCTCTAACCGCACCCACATTCGGCTACGGCCCTGACCTTCACTGCCCCCCCGCGCACAACCTGCCATCAACCGCCCTCCACCTACACAACCCAACGCGCTCCATCCAGCCAAAGTCACACGCCTACGCACTTCATCCTGACAGCCAAGAGTCAGCCCTGAAGCGCTTTGCGCTGCCAGGCCTGCTCGCCAATACCAGCTTCCCCCGACTCCAACCGGCCAAATACCAGTGACCATGCCCATAATACCAGACGCTGCACAAACAGCAGGCGTCGAGTACGGCGCTACCCTGGCTGCCCTCTTACTACCAGTCATCTACGGGGCTCCCAGACCTCAATGCGCCTTCGTCTGAGGGGTGCCCCAAAGGTTCTCTACAAAATCTTTGCGATAGGATACCCTCCTGCAGGCAAGTCTGCCACGCGTGCCCCCGTGGAGTGCCCCCCTTACAGGTAACCCCCCACCGACGGCACGTCACCGCTCATCACGACAGCTCGGCATCCCAAATGCCTACAGCCTTCCCCCCACAGGTACCCCCCTGCAGGTGGCCCCCTACATGTAAACCCCTGCAGGTGCCCCCTACAGGTACCCGTAGCCCAGCGCCCCCTCCTCCGAGGCGTGGAAGAACCAGCACAGCATGCCGGAGCCCAGCACCAGGCAGCACTGGATGACGCCGCTCTGCACAGCACAGCACAGTACAGCACCAGCGGGATGGAGGGCGAACGCGTGGCACTACTGGCATGAAAAACCACTCCCCATGCGGCTGTGGGCGCAACCTGCAACGTGCACCCGTGTGTGCTGTGCAGCTCTGCTATTTTCCCTCGCATGGAGCGGCCTCGGAGTGGGACCACAGGCATCCGCAAGCGTGGCATGGTGTCATGGCCTGGAGCGCAGCAGCGCCGCCAAGCACGCACCAGGCGGGGTGAACAAGAGCGAAGCAACACTGCAGCTAAGTATTCATAAGGTTTCCCAGTGCTGGTGTGCATGCCCTCCCCGCTCCTTGCATCGCCAGAATGCGCGCTCCGTCCGTCCGCACATGTCCCGTCCACATTCAACACGTCCTTGCTCCTTGCGCTGCGTGCTGCCTGCTGGTCTCCACCGCTCCTACGCACATGCCCCCCACCCACCCCCCATCCCCCGGGTACTCACCGCGCCCACCCACATGTCCTTGCCGTGCTGCTGCGCCTGCACCAGCAGCGTGACCGCCCCGGCGATGGCGCCCAGCGACACCAGGTAGGACAGCAGCAGCAGCAGCTTGGCGCGCATCTGGGTGACGGTGGCAAGGGCCAACACACGCAGGGGTCTTGTACATACAAAGTACCCGCACATAAGTGCGGCCCATAATATGCATTTCAAGCCTGGCAACATGAGCAATACGGGTTGTTTGCGCGGTCCACCTGGCCAGCTGGAACGAGGCCAGGTTTAGCTGGCCAGCGCACTTGGTTATGCCTTCATGGCACTTCCCCACACGACTCTTGCCACCTCGTCCGTGCCGCAACACGCACAACGGCTTGCTGGCCTCGCGCAGTACGGCACACGTGGGGTTCAAGGCGCCCGCTGCTGATAGTACCCCCGGGTCTTACAGCCCATACAACTCCCACAGCAGTGTAGCAGCACTTGCGTTAGCTGCGCCCACGCCTGCTACGCCCATTACACAGCATTGATGTTCCATGCCCATGTCGCTGCTCCTCCCCTTCCCGCGCCATCTAGGTCAACATGCTGCAGAGCCCCTGGCGCTCATGCGCCCCTCCCAGCATGTGCCAACTCTCACATACGCAGCACACCGGTACGTCCGACACGCTGCCATTCCACGTCCTAACACACCACACACGCATGCGCAACACACGTGGTCCGGCTCACCGTGCCCGCGTCGTCCAGGTACTCGTGCTGCAGCTCCTCCCTGCTGACGCAGTTCATGAGCAGCACGGCCGCCGTGGCCACCGCCCCTGGCACCAGGCTCATGGGGGAGAAGGGCTGGCCGCCCACAGCCACAGAGTACAGCAGCGCGTCGCCCCACACCCACCTGGGGGCAGCGGGCAATAGCAAAGCGGCCATGTAGGGATGACAAAGTATGAAAGGATACGATGAGTGGGGATTGCGTTTCCATAGCACCGGGACTGGCACGTGCTCGTGATGGTACAAGACACACCGTACAGCGCAGATGAAGAAGGCATTGTGCCAATGAGCTGGGCTGTGTTGGATGCCCGGAGCAGCAGAAGGGCAACACGCTAGTGGTGTGTAACACCGCAGCAGTTGGCCAGGGCGCGGTACAGGCCCACACAAGCACACTATGGGCTCGGTCCCTAGCATGCCGTACCAAGTCCAGCCTCCTACCAGGCTAGGCCAAACAGCACTCCGGCAGCGAATGTGGCATATGGTTGTACTGCGCTGTAGATCGAGTCCCAGTCCAGGACCCCCTCAGGGAGGCACCAGCTGAGGCACCCCATTGCTGCCTCTGTTGCGCTTCCGCGCGCCCAACCCGCGATGCCAATGCACTCGTAAGCTGCACGGAGTACTCCGCGTATGAGTGGGTCTGCTGCGTCCTTTCCTCCCTAGGTACCCTCGCGCCGAGAGGTGTTGCTCCAAGTGTGGAGAGGTGTGGAAGTCGTGTCACAAGGAAAGTCGAAGCATGTGTGAACTGTGAGAACTCTTGAGCTGTGCAGTTGTTTGAGCAAAAGCGGAAACGGAACTGCACTTTGAATGCAGAGTCCCGAGCGTTCTATGTCAAGTACAGGCTCTTAGGCAATTGAAACGCATCAATTCAGTATGCCTCTTCAAGTCGAAAGGGCCGCGCAACAGAGTATTTCTGCGCTCGGCTCAAGAACCCTGAACAGAGTCCACCAACTGACGGGCGCAACGACCACTAACGAACCAGAGCCTTTCCTGTTGTGCAGAACGCCGTCGAAATTGGATAGCACGCTATCCTCGAAGCTGCGTTACTTGTAGAAGTGGTCGTGCAAAATAGAGCAGCCAGCATGCTCAGAGCTTTGTTGGAAACATGATAAAGGTCCCTACGAAAGATACGGGCTAATATACAGCTGGAGTCGCAGGCGGACAGGGGTGGCGAGACCACATGGCGTCCTTAGATGCCGACGCCCGCGACCTCGCGCAGCCGAACAAAGATGCGCCTGCGCATCGCTATCCCCCTTGTCCAATCCCAGAATATGTCCTCAAAGTACCAGCCCGCCAGAAGGGTAAGCTGTGGGGCGAAAATCATTGCCGCAGGGGCACAGGGGCAGGGTGCTGACCCGCGCCTTCCACCCTTGCAGTGGTGGTGGCCGAAGAGCCCACAGGCCCACCTGGTCCCCACGAGTCGGCTGTATCATTGGAGGTACGCAGGCGCAACCTGCTGCAGGCGCTAGCCCCCGCAACTGCATGCAGCCGCAGCCGGCTTGCACAACTCCATTGACCTGGTGCGGGTTGACAAACCCACACCTGGATAACCCGAGAGCCAGCTTTCAACGTGCGGTCATGCACAACGTAGTACACTAATAAAACCAAGCAATATGTACCGTCATACACAGCGTTGGCTTTCTCACAGCATGCCCCTTTCCCGATGTGCGATGCGTGCGGTATGCGACAGTTCCTCCGCATCCTGCTGCGGCGGCTGCCGGGCGGCGGCGGCAACACAGCCCCACCCCCTGTGACCGTCGCCAAGTTGGTTGACGAGGTGGTCAAGCCTTCCACGGGCATGGCCCAAGCCAGGTGGGTCATGAGCCTCACCATGTCAACGAGGGAGGCAACGCAAGGGCTGTGCCGTATAGAATGCTAGAACCAGGTGCCAAGTACACCAGTACTTCACCCTTGGCATCACACCCCATATAACGCACCGCGTACGCTACACACCTTACTACGCACCGCTCCTGCGACGTGCAATGCTGATCCCCCATTACCTGGTCAACCCCTTCTCCTCCCGCCAGCTACGCCTCCCAGCCCAACCTGGTGCCGCGGGGCCACGTCTCCACCCCCACCTACGTGGTCATACACCCCTGGGACATGCCGTACGTGGACCTCCTGTACGCCCTGGAGCAGCACCTGGCCGGCCTGCCCCCCGCCTCCACCTTCCTGTGGCTCTCCGCCCTGGGCACCAGCCACCACCTGCCCCGCGCAACCAACCCAGCCCAAGTCCTCCTCAATCTGGCCGCTGCCAGCGCCACGGGGACCCTCCCCAGCTTGGAGGAGCGCCAGGCGGCGCTGGCGGCGGCCCATGCGACGGCTGTACGACAGCAGCGGGATGGCGTGCTGGCGGCGACGAGGGCGGCGATGGCGGCGGCGCGGTGTGGGGCGCTGGTGGTGGTGGGGCGGGATGTGCGGCCGTGGCGTAGGGCGTGGTGTCTGGTGGAGGCGGCGGAGGTGCTGCAGCTGCATGGGCCGGAGGCGCTCAACCTGGTCACGGCGGACAAGGTGCGTGGGGCTAATCATAGACGAGTGTGAGCTGCGGCGGGTGACAGCTAGAGCATAATGGTGGCGAGCCCACATGATTGAATTGGGCACAAATTGTCATTGGGGGGCTGCATGGGGGGAAAGGATTAGCCCTGCTGTCCTGAACGACATATCATCATCATGCAGGGCTTCCGGCGCAGCGACCTGGTGAGGCAGCTGCGGGAGCTGGACGTCGAGGTGGCAGTGGCGGCGGCGGAGCCGTACGACAGGGAGTTGCTGGCGGAGGCGCTGGGTGTGCCGCCGCCGGCGCCGCCACCGCCGCCGGGCGCAGGCCGCGCGTCGCGTGGCGCGCTGGCCAAGACGGGGTCCGGCGCGGGCAGCTCCCGGGGGCCAGCTAGGGGGCTGGCGGCGGAGGGCAGTGGGCGGCTGGGCAGGGAGGGCAGCGGGTCTTTGGGGGCTGTTGGAGGGAAGGGCGCTGAGGGGGACGGCAGCGCGGCGGCGATCCTGGACAGTGCGCCAGGCGCGGCGGGCCGGGCGCTGGCTCGGCAGCTGCAGCTGGCGCTCCTGCTGTGGCCCATGGACGGCACGTGAGTCGGCGTAGAGGCCGCGCTGAGGCCCACAGCACGAGCTGCAGCTGCACCCGCTGAGCATGATGCAAATATGCGTCGCGTACCGCTCATGGATTGCGATGTGGGTTGTGGCCTAAACATGCGGTGCGCTCCCGATGAGGGAGGCCTTGCCGAAACCTGTTATCGCGTACATACCTGTAGTTGGTGATGTGCACGCTCCGCACGTGTTTCTCACGCTCTGCAGGACCCTCGCCCGGGCCCTCGGTGCATCCATCCAGCCCCTGCCCCACCCTACGGCGGCCCCCGCCCCACCCCCGGCGGCCCCATCCGAGCCCTGGGCCTTCCCATGGCTGTGGAACTGGGCCCCCTTCAACTCCTGGCTGGCTCTACCATCATCGCACCCCCAGCACAAGGCCTTTCTCCTCAGCGGGGCCCCCGCAAGCGGCAAGTCCACAGCCCTGGCCGCCCTGGTCGCAACCCACGGCCGTGCCGTATCCGCCTGCCACTTCTGTACGGCTGCTGACGTACGCAGCTTTGCACCCGGCGAGATCGTACGCAGCATAGCGTACCAACTAGCTGTGCACACTCCGACAGCCAGCACGGGCGTTGCCGCCGGTGGCGTGGGGAATGGCAACCTTCCAGGACAGGGGGCGGCGGGCGCTGGTGGCAGTACGACAGTGTCGTACGGTGGTTTCGGGGCGGCGCTGTGCCGGTCGCTGCTGGAGCTGGGCGGCTCGGGTCTGGTGCCCGACCCGTGGCTGCAGGGCACGGACGAGGTGGTGGGGGCGCTGCTGCGGAGGCCCCTGGAGCAGGTGCGGGGGTGAAGGTGGGGGTACCTGACAGCATTTGTTGGGTAAGATTCACAGGGATCCAACCTGGTGCGCGCGGCCACTAGGCGTGCATGAGGAAGAGGGCGAGAGGATCAGGGGTGGAATGACTCGATCTATTGAGCTGCACCGCGCAACAGGACGGTGCCTTGGTGGTAAGCACCCAATGTCTGGTCATGCCTTGCGTGGCAGGTGGCCGCGGTCCGCCAGGAGCGGGGGCTGCCGCCCGCCAGCCACGTGGTGGTCATCGACGGGCTGGAGGAGGAGGCGGCGGCGTGGGCGCTGGGCGGCAGCCGGGGGGTGGTGCTCGGGGCGTCGGAGCAGTACGAGGTGGGGCGCGGCTTGGCAGCAGGGCATGGGGGGCGTTCACCGAGTTCCACGGCACAATGCAGGTTCATACTCGTAAATTGCATCTCTTGCTTCTCATGCTTTGTATTTGCGTTTTGGCCACTGTGCTGGACGTGAGAGTGACGTGCGAGTGACGTGAGAGTGACGTGCGTCGGCTGTCTGGCTTATGCTTACTAACGCTGACGGCACCGCGCCAATGTGTGGTCCGTGTGCAGGCCCTGCGGCTGGTGGTGGACCACCTGCAGCACCTGCCGGGGGTGCGGCTGGTGCTGTCCTGCACAGCCGCGCCCGCACCCGCGGAGCAACAGCAAGCAGCCGGGCCCGCACAAAGCCAGAGACAGCAGCAGGATCAGCCGCCTTGGGCAACCAGCGGCGCAGGCAGGTCCATCACCCCGTCCCGAGGGAGGCCCCCAACGACACACAACGGTCCAGGGCCAGCACCGCTGTTCAATACGCCGTACCCGGTGCTGCAAGGGGAGGGTGACGAGGGAGGGGCGGGCGTAGGGTGGGACCGTGCCGCCCGGGGCGTTGCGGCGGCGCTGCGGCAGGCGCTGCGTCCCGTGGAGGTGCCGTTGTCGCTTCTGCGGAGGGACGAGCTGCTGCCCCTGGCGCTGGCTCACGTGCTGCAGGTGCGCGCATGCCTCCTCACCTCTGCGATCCCTCGGCTGTGTCCCTCTGTTAACACGCCCCTACCAGCGACAATTTTTCCCGTACCTTGGTGCTCAAGTGCCTGGCGGCCCCCTGCTCAGGCTCACATCAGATGCTTATTCTCGGCATCCACGCCCTGCCTCCTATTCATTAGTGCTTTTCCAGCATTCTCCCTTATCCTGACGCCGTGCTTCCACCCGGTCAGGCGTACGTGCTGTCGCCCGAGCTCACGGCGCGAGAGCTGCTGTGGCAGGCGCGCGGCTGCCTCACGCACGCCAACCTGCTGGCGCTGCTGGTAGCACACGCGGCGGAGCAGCTGGGGCCCATGCTGGTGCCGCCTCAGCCGCCGCCACCTCCGCTGCCACCCGTCAACACGGACGGGTCAGCTACGGCAGCAGCAGCAGCCGTGGCGGCTGCCCACGGGGCGGACAGCGGCGTGAAAGTGGAAATGACCAACGGAGTGTCTCCCAGCGCTGCAGCGTTAGCTGCAGCGGCGGCGGCGGCAGTAGCAGGCGAAGCTTTGGCGGCGGCTGCCGAGGCGGCCGCAGAGGCTGCGGCCAAGGCGGCTGCGCTAAGCCAACCCGATGCTGGGAAAGGGGACGGCGAGGTGGATGCACTGCCGCCGCAGCCCTCCACACCCACGCCGCGGCAGGCGTCTCCGGCGCGAGGAGGGATGGTGCAAGCTGGGCCGAGGTCTGGGGGCGGGGTGGCCATTCGGGTCGGGGTGGACGACGGGGCTGGTGGTGCTTTCGGGGTCGCATCTAGCCTCAACAGCCCGGCTGCGTCGCCCAGAAAAAGCATGGCGCGCACCCTTAGCGTTGCGCTGGACCCCGGGGACCAGGCGTGGGCGGATGGCTCCGTGCCGCTCTCGCCCTCGCGCCTGCAGCGGTTGGCTTCGCAGGTGTTTCAGGTGGACGAAGTTGCGGTGGCGGAGGCGGCAGTGGCAGCAAAAGCCGCCGCCGAGGCTCAGCTGGCGGCGGACGAGGCGGCGGCGGCGGCGCACGCCGCCAGGACGGCGGCGGAGCTGGAGACAGCGGAGGCAGCCCTCCGCGCTGCGGGCAGCGGCTCGGGGCCCCATGCCGTACACGCAGTACCAACCGTATGCCGGGGGAGCTTGCAGGATGAGTACGACACGTTGTGGTGCGTAAGGACGGCGCAGCTGCAGCATGCCGTCGCGGTGGCGCTGCTGGCGGCCACGGCTGCCTCTGCAACAAGACCCAGCTTCAGCTCTGTCCCGCCAGTCGCACCGGCAGCTGCCGCCGGTCCACCCTCACCCTCCAGTCCCAAGCGTGACCCTGCAGCCAGCGGCGGTGACGTCTGCGGGCCTTGCGCCGCCGGTGGCGGTGGCGGCAACGACGCTGCCGGCGGCAAACCCCGTCGCACGATGCTGTCCCGGGCGCTGTCCTTTGGCCGGAGGTCTATGACACCACATGCCCCGAAACCAGCGCCGATGCACCCGCCGGACCGTGCCGTACGGCTGCAGCTGGTCACTGACGTCCTGGCTGCAGCAAGGGAGCCCCTGGAGTGGGTGGCGCTGGCTAGGGTGGTGCAGACGGTGAACGCCACAACCGTGAAGCGGGCGGGGAAGGCAGATCGGTTTAGGTCTAGCTGTGGTGGTGCTAGCTTGGGCGGGCGGGAGTCCTGGGGCTCTCTGGGGGGCAGTGGGACGGGTGAGGGCTCTGCGGGTTTTAGGAGCTACACGTTTTGGGGCAGGAGCAGCAGCGGTGTTGGAAGCGAGGGGCATGGGACAGACAGCAGCCGAGACGGTGGCGGAGTTGCTGGGCCGGTGGGTTCGAGGGGGGTGGTGGCCAGGGAGTCGTCAGTGCTGGGGGCTGTGGCGGAACGGGGAAGGGGAGGAGGGGGAACAGGCAGCGCCGGCGGGGAGCGACGGGCGAGACGCGTTGTCGGGCAGCATTGAGGGAGAGTGGCTCTCCGAGGATGGAAGCCCTTACGAGTCGGACGATGATGATGCATCCACAACGCCACTGCCGGAGGGGTATGACCAGCCGCAAGCTATGGCCGCCGTCATTGACCTGGACTGGGCTCTGAGCGAGGGGCCGCTGGCAGGGCTGGTGTTGCTCCGGGGGGACGGCAGGGTGAGGGTGCGCCATGCATCGTTCCTGCAATGGCTACGGAGCGGCGGCGGCGGCGGGGGTGGAGGCGATGCTGCTGGCGGGGGTGCGAGCATCGTTGGCGGCGGCAGGAAGCTGCGGGACGACGCCACGGCGATGGCGGCGGCGGTGATGGCGGCGGGCGCCATGCCTGTGCCTAGACCCAAGGTAGGGCACGAGGTGCTGGCTGCAGCGGCGCTACGGGAGCTGTCGGAGCAGTGGCACAATGACTCGACGTCATCGTCGGCAGCGGCCGGGAAGGCGTCGGCGCCGTCGACACGGCAGGGGACGCCGGCAACAGCGGCGAGCCGCAGCGCGTCCATGGCGGCGGTGGCGGCTGCAGCGGCGGCCGCCGCCAGCACCGCCGCCGCGCTGGCGGAGAACCCGTACGGCGGGCACGGGCACGGGCTGTCGGGGTACTGCCTGCGACAGGTGTTCGTGCACGTGGTGGAGAGCGGCAGGGCGGGGTCCGACCTGGAGGTGAGACTGTGCGTCCCTTTTCGATCGAAGTCTTGCAGGGGATCACAGTGTCGTAATGACACACAGGTGCTGGTGCTGCTATTACGCTGTTAAGCCCGGTTGCCTTCTGACTCTCGCATGTCGCCCGGCCACGGGCCCACAGGGCATCGTCACCGACCTGACCTACTGGCGGCACGTGCTGGAGGGCGGACACGTGGCAGTCGTGGCATCCTCCCTGGAGCACCTCCTCCGCGTCCGCGGCCCGCACGCGCGCCCGGCCCCCGCCCCCCTGCTCTCCTTCCCTCCGGCGCGAGTCCCCCACCTGATCAGCGCCACTGCGCTCACCGCCCGCACCAGCCCATCCACCTCCGTCACCCTCAGCGGCGGCATGGCAGACACGCCCGCGCCCCAGCGGCCCATCAGCCCTGTCGCGCGGCTGCGGGACCAGCCGGCAGGTCCACCCTCCGCACGGACCCTGGCCGCAGCCACCAGCGAGCTGCTGCAATCCGTACTCCAGTGGCTTCGGGCCGACGGCACCACGCTGTCCCTGCGGCCAGAGCCCCTGGTGATCGCCTGCAGCGCCAGCGCTACGCCCCTGTACGGCCCCCTGCGTGTCAAGGTGGAGCAGCTGACGGCCGCGGGCGTCGCAGCCGCCGCCACCGCAGCCGCCCTGCACGCCAGCCGGGCTTCTAGTACAGGTGACGGCGCCGCGGCCGCCAGTCGCGGCGGCACTCCGCTCAACGGCGCACGGCCGGTCTTGGGCGCTGCCGCCAGCTCGCACCGGGCCAGCAGCGGCTTCCCCGCAGCCGCCGCTGCCGTCATTGGCACTGGCGCCGTGAATTCTCCGTCAGGCATGGCCTCCCCGCGGCGCATGCGCGAGTCCACCAGCATCAGCAGCTCTGGGCTCCCACCGCCGCCAATGCCGCCGCCGCCAGCGGAGCCGCCGTACCCTCCGGCTCCGGTGACGGCGCTGCCGCATCCCCGCGGCTGGCCGTGCGCGCTGCCGCCGGTGGCATGTGCGCACGCTGCCACGCGGCTGATCACCAGCCCGGACGGTGGAACGGTGCTGGCCACTGCGGAATGGGCCATGCAGGTGAGGTGACAGGACAGGGAGGGGGACAATGTTTGTGGTAGCTCACTTGCTCTTGACAGGTGGGCGATGCAGGTGCCGTGCAACGTGTTGCCTGTATTCCCCGTCTCTTCTGGGATCCCATGCATAGGCCGTACCAGGTGCATGGTACCAGGTGCATGGCTGCTTTGAGTGATGAGGTGCTGTACTGCAAGCTGGCGGGAGCATCGTCGCTTGGGTGCAGGAACCCGGTACAGAAACCCGGAACGGCGTGAACATGCCATCCAGGCCAGGAAAGCACTTTGACCCGCAGTATCCTAGCGCCAGCCGCAGCCACTCCCATTGCAGTGCTGCTAAGCATGCCGGACCCGTTGTGATATCACTTCCTCACCCATTACCATGTCCTGCATGCCCCGCAGGCGTCCCTCATTGACACGCACACGTGCCGGGTGTCTGTGCACCTGGACGCGGGGCCATCCGCACACTCCTCCGCCCTTTCCTGCCCCGCCTTCGCCCCCGACGGGCGCCTCCTAGCCACCGCCGGGCCTGAGCCAGGCACGCTGGCGCTGTGGGACGTGCACACCGGCGTGTGCTACTCACAGCTGTGTCTTAACCCACAGCCAGCTGCAGGGCCAGCTGACGGCCAGTCAGGTGCACAGCAGGGAGAGGACAAGGCCTTGCTGCTGCACCAGCAGCGGCACCTCAGCAACTCGGGTGTGCCCGCGTGGATGCTGCACAGCCTGGACACAGCCAGCGTCGTGACGGCTGTGCGCTTCTGCGTGCCTGCTCCGGGTGTGTGTGCGGAGTGCGACCCGGCGCCCCCCATGGTGGCACATGCAAAGGGCAGCAGCGGACCGGACAGTGGCAACCGGGGCAGCAGGGCCGGCGGCAGAGGGAAGCTGCTGATGGCAGCAGGGGAGTCAGGCTGCGGACGTGTGGTGCTGTGGGCTGTGGAGCCCGATGGGAGCAGCGCGGCGAGGGTAGGGGAGCTGCTGCCACCGGGAGCATCGCAGGGCGGTGCACCAACAGGCAGCGGCCTGGGCCCGGGGTCCTCTGCGGGGGTGTGCTGGCTGGAGTTCGGGCCCGGGGGGCGGCAGCTAGTGGTGGTGCAGAGCTGCAGCACCGTGGTGCGCGTGTGGGGCGTGCAGGGCAGACACGTGGTAGCCACACTGCGGCTCCCGGCCAGCTGCGGGGAGGTGCTGGCGGTGCGCTTCTCGCCCCACCACAGGCCCACAAGCCCTCCACCCTCCGCGCCGTCCCTTATTACACGCACCGCCTCCTCCACGACCCCAATCCCTAGCCCCCGCCCAACCACCAACAATGCTAGCGCACCGGGCGGCAGCGACACTCTGCTGGCCATCGTGACCACCACATCCACACAGCTGTGGTCGGTGGAGCGCCGCCAGATGATCGCCGCCCTGCCCGCCGCGGCTCGCACCGGAGGGGTAGCCTGGGCCGAGGCCTGCGTTGCGTTCAGCCCTGCCGGCGGCCTGCTGGCCACCGCCACCGCCGTCATGGCGGCGCCGTCGCTACGCGGTACAGGCTCCCTCCTCCCTGCCGCTAGCGGCACGCTAGGCTCCCCCGTTCTCAACGGCGACGCTGGCGGCAGCGGCCGCCCTTCCATCAGTGGCAATGCAATCGCTGCCGAGTTGCGGCGGCAAAGCACGGTGTGGACGCGCGGCGGTGGCGCCGCCGCCGCCGCCGCCGCGGAGCTCTCTGCGGAGGAGAGCGCTGCGCTGACGGAGGCGCTGGGCGCCGCCGCCGCCGTTGCCGTCGGCGAGGTTGACCAGCGCGCGGCGACGCTGTGGGACGCCCGTACAGGGGCGGCGGTGGCGACGCTGCGACCGCTGTACGGCAGGTGTACGGCGGTGGCCTTCTCGCCCGACGGTGCGTTGCTGGCGACGGCGGCAGGAGAAACGGTCGCGCTGTGGTCTGTGGCGGCGGCGGCGCGGCTGGTGGTGCTGCCGGTGAGGCATCCTGACCACGGGGCTGGCGCCGGCGGCGGCGGCAGCGGCGCTGGTATGCGGTCCGCCGCTGCCGCCGTTGGGGACGGCGAGGAGGCGGCGGTGGAGGTGACGTCGCTGGCGTTCGGTCGTGGGGGCGCGGTGCTGGTAGCGGCGACGCCAAGTGGCGTGCAGGCCTGGGACGTGCCGGCGGCGCTGGCGGCAGCGGCAAAGGCGGCGGCGCTGTCGTTACACCACGGCATCGGACGGGGCATGAAGCCCACAACGAGCACCCGGCTCAGCATGGCGTCAAACTTCAACCCGCAACGGTCCATGACCAGCAGTTACGGCAACGAGGCAGACCTGCTCCTCATGCGCCGTACAGGCATGGGTGGCGGTGACGTGCCGGCCGGCTTGGACACGGCGGCGGCGCTGGCGGCGGCGGCGGCGGGGGGCGTTGCGGGCCACACGGAGCGCGTGTGCGCCATGGCGCTGCACCCCAACGGCATGATGGCGGTCACCGGCTCCTTCGACTGCACCGTGCGCGTGTGGGACCTGCGGCACCACACGCAGGCCGCGCAGCTGGAGCTGCCCAGCGGTGAGTGCGTCGTGCCCAGGCGTGGTGCCCGGCCGTGTGCAACACGTACATGTGGGCCAAGCAGCTGGTGGATCGCCTACTTGCCTGTGCGTGTTAGCAATGAAAGCTTGCAAGCACAGGGTGGTGCGCCGGCTGCAACAGCTGCCACGCGCCAAACACAGCACAAGCCACACTGGGCCCCGGCTCCCAACGGATCTTGCGGGGCGCCATTCGTTATGATTGGCCCGCGTAGCCGAGAGCAACATTCAGCCAGCGCACCCTGCTGCCCTGTGCCCGCTGCCCCTCACCCTAGGCATCTGGTCCCTGTCGTGGAGCCCCGATGCGGCGCACATCGCCGTGGCGCTCAACCATGGGGCGGTGGTGGTGCTGCACGCACAGAGCGCGCTGGCGGCAACCACGGGCAGGGGAGAAATCACGCAGGTGGGGCGCGGGTGGGGCACTGGACGCACAGGGACAGTGTCGTAGGCCTGATGGGTGCTAGCCCGTCATGCAGATCTTCTAAGGATGAGGCATTACGAACTCATTGAGCCTTGTAACGTGCTCGTCCATGGCAGTGCCCCAGTGGTAGTGTCCCAAAAGCCTGCGCAAGCATGCCGACGCGCGAGGATGTAACTATTGTGACACAACGGCACCGTCACGGCCGCGGCCATGCCGCAATCATATCATGTTCCGCAGAACTGACCCCAGACCTTGCCCCGCGCCTCTCTGTTTGCGCCCGCCAGGCAGCCCAGATGCACTGCACGGACGGCTCCCTGCCTGTGTGCTCTGTAGCCTTCACGTACGACAGCGCCACCCTCAGCACGGTGGACGGCATGGGCGTTGTCGTACTGTGGAGCACCAAGGACTGGGCGAAGCTCGCCACGGTTGCGCCCGCCGCCCGGTCTCCCGTAGGAGGCGTGGGCGCGATGGCGAGGTACGGGGGGCAGGCCTGGACACCGGACGGGGCGTGGCTGGTGCTGGGGTGCGGCAAGGAGGTGCGGGCGTGGAGCAGCGAGGCCCAGGCGGACGCGGAGGAGCAGTTGGGGCCACTCCCTGGCTTGGTGGCGGCGGTTGCCGTCAGCCCCAATGCGCTGTTCGTTGCGGTTGCGGTTGGCAGTTCAGTGGTGGTGTACGGCAGGGCGGCTGGGGGCGGGTTGGGGGGCGGGGCAGCTGGACACAGGAGCTCGCATGGGGCCCGGCGTGGAAAGCGGGAGAGCGGGCTGGTGGGAGATGCGGCAGGGGAGGGCGGTGCCAGGCGCAGCAGCGGGATGGACGGGGGAGGCGAGGGGCGGAGGGCGAGCAGGAGCAGGAGCCCGCTGCCGGCCGAGCCGCCGCCGCTGCCGTACGAGCCGCGCGTCGCGACGCTGTACAGCACTGCGGACGTTACGGCGGTTGCGTTTAGTCACGACAGCGTGCTGCTGGCGGGCTGCATGTCGGACGGGAGCGTGCGTGTGTGGGAGACCAAGCGCTGGAAGGAGCTGGCGTGGCTGCAGGGGCACATGGGGGGCGCTGAGTGCGTGGCGTTCAGCCCTGATACCCGAGTGCTGCTGTCGGGCGGCTGGGATGGGAGGTGCTTGGCATGGAGCATGCGGGACGTGCTGCCCCCAAAGGCAACCTGGGTGTGATGGTGGTGAGGTGGTGGACACATGACCAACTGAGGATTGGCGGTAGGGGCTGGTCAGACAGGCGTTGCAAACCCCCCCGATTCTACTCAGTGTCGAGCAGTATATAGTATTGGTACTTGTCTCTTCCTAGTAAGCGCGTAGTGCGTTGGCGTGCTGTGTGCGGGAATGGTAAATGGCAGGCAGGAGGTGTGGGGTGACGCGCCAAACGGTGAACCCACGCCATGGCATTGGAACCGGAAGGCCATTCAGTATTCTCCAGGTGCCAAACAGCAGCAAGCCTCCTGGGAGACCTGAATTGCAGTGCGGTGTCGCAAGGACCACGCGTTGGGGTCTTGAAGAATACACTCAGTCGATTGCAGGTCAGCTGTTAAGGGCACGGCAGGTGTCTCGCCCTCGTGCGTGGTTGGCAGCTGGCGCAGAGCGCTGGCGTTCTTGGCACGCTTTGCGGCTAGCATGTGAAGATGTAAGATTCCTTTAGACTGCTTGATAAGGGTCATATCATATGCCACAACAGCTGCTTACAGGCACATGGCTCGTTTGTGCTGCATGGCGCGACCCATGGTTCTTCGTGAACGCCGACATCAACGTGCTGACTTTTCTTGGACCACAGCATTATGCTTTCAGCTGTGTTGTTGGCAACTCAAGCGCACGAATGCCTCCCAAGCATCTTCGGCGTTGTCGCTGTGACTTTCCCGGCCTGGCATCGTGACATGGCAGCAAGCGCTACCGGTAGGCTAGCAAGCGACTAGTCAACGCTGACACTGACTACAGGTTCAGGTCCGGGAGGGTAGCCGAGCGCAGCAGGTACAACCAGCGTGAGGCTCCGGATCGCCGCGGCAAGCGACGATCAACACATCATTTCTTTCCTTTCGAGGAACAGCCATCCGTTATGTGTGTAGGATTAGGTAGCATTGCATCATGGAAGACTTCCATTTCTGTGACACGCTTGCAGGGGACCCCCCGTGCGACCAACCTGACACCCAGGCTTCCCAAGCTGCCTGGGGCGCCAGTGCATCGCCACCGTCCGGCCACATGAAGTTTTGACCAATTATCAGGACACGGCCTGGAGCCAGCCGCGCCACCTTGCGGCAGCTGCCACTCCCCGTCCAGCTGCACATCTTGTCCCTGCTGCCCCCAAACGAACGCGCCCTCAGCGGCCGCCTGGTGTCGCGCGATGCCTGGGACGCCTTCAGCGAGCCCCAGCACTGCACCGCGTCGCTGTCCCAGCCGCTGCCGGGCCATGCCGCGCCCTGGGCCCTCACGGCCTTGCAGCAGCATTCCAGTCAGCTGCCGTGTCAATACAAGGCCCAGCTGCTGGAGACAGCGGCCGCCAGCGGCTGCGAAGTAAATCTCGGGGTGGTGTGGGAGCTGCTACAAAAGATCAGATTCCCGCTACCGGTATTCCGGCGGTTTGAGGGCGTATGGCAGTACCGTGGGAGCCCCGGAACGGCGGCGGTCTAGGCCGGCCAACCACACGTGCTGGGCTGGTTGATACGCCGCTGCTCGGAGCTGCTGGAGCCCAGCAACCTGCTTGCAGAGGCAGCTGCGTCCTGCGATCTGGCGGGGCTGCAGGCAACATGGGGAGCCCTACGGTTGGTTTGTGGACCCCGAATCTGCACCCGGCCCGCCCTTGACCAGTGCGTGTTGGACTTAGCAGCGAGCTCGTCCACCCCGGACGCCCTGGCGAAGATGCAGTGGGTGCTAAGAACAGGTGCTGGCAGCTGCTTATTGTCAGAGGGCGTTGCTGTCAGCGCCGCTCGCTCGGGGGATCTGGCCCGGTTGCAGTGGCTGCAGGACCAAGGCTGGCCTGTGGGCAGTGGGGAAGTGCTCCGGCACGCGCTGAAGTGCGCCGACCTGTCGGTGGTGCAGTGGCTGGTGGACGAGGCGGGGTGCGGCCTGCCAGCGACCGGGGCGGCAAATGACAGCCGCTGGGGCCGGCTCTGAACGGCAGCTGCAGACAGCGCTGACGGGGTGGCTAAGTGGCTGTGGCTGCGGGAGCGGGGCGCACCCGCACTGGACAGCAACGCCGAGCTGCTGCACCAGGTGTTGCATGCGGCTGTGTGTGCAGGGCAGGTGGAGGCGGTGCGCTATTTGCTGTCCACCGTTGGGCCTGATGAGGTGCTGCGGATGCACCCCGACACCGTTGCACATGAAGCCGTCTCGTCCGGAAGCATCCCACTGGTGGAGTGCCTGCGCCAGGCAGGTGCCCCTTGAGCTCCAGCGCCTACGAGGCCGCAGCAAGCTCTGGGAGCACAGCCATGATCCGGTGGCTTAAGGATGTGGCCGGGCTGTCAGCAGCTGGACCGCAGCACCTGATGTCGACACTGGTGCGGGAGTGGCCAAGATGGAAGCCGGCAGACGACAGGGCCCTGCTGGAAGCGGTGCAGCTGGTAGTGCAGGCAGGGTGCCGGCATTGGGGTGCTGCCGGTGCCGTGGTGACAGCCGCTGCTAGGCGTGGGAACCGGGCCCTGGTGCAGTACCTGCTGCAGCAACAGCCAGCCCGCAGGCCGGATGCGACGACGCTGACAGGAGCGGTGGAGAGCGGGTGCGAGGAGCTGGTGCAGTGGCTGGTGGCGCAGTACCCGGGATGTGTGAGCGACCCGTGGGACGGCGCCTCGCCGTACATGCAACCTGCGCGCTGTGGGGACAGGGCTATGCTGGAGGCCCTCAGGCGGTCGGGTGTGCCGTGGGGTGCGGGGAACGTGGTGGCACAGGCGGTGCGGCAGGAGTGCCGGGCGCCGGTGCTGTGGTGGCTGGTGGAGCAGGGCGCGCCGGTGGGCAGTGACGAGCAGCTGGAGTCGGCTGCCATCAAGGCGGTGGTGCGGTGGGGGCGGAACGCGGAGGAAGCGGTGCTGCTGCGCGGCCTGGTTGCTGAAAGGAAGGGGTAGTGTGCGGCACGGCGCTTGTATTGTACGGTCTGTGTGTTTCTACAGGCGGTTGGCTTAGCTGACACACATTCTCTCTCTGTCTAGGGCTCGTGCATGGTGTGTGTGTCTAGGGCTTGGCCAGGCAGGCGAGTGCAACCCCGAGTGCAACCCGGTTGAATGCTGTGCAGGACTGCTAGTACGGGCTGTGACGCGACTGTGCTATGGGCGCAACGCGCAAGGCGACAGTTTGACAGAGGGTGGCAACCGTGGGGGGAGGCGGTGGCGGTCATCCCAACAGCCTGTAGCGCGGGCTACTGCACGTCGTAGCAACGTAAGCAATGCTATTGTGGCTGTGGAGCGTGCACGTGAAGCTGCAGCGTGGCGATCTGCTTGAGGCCGTTGAGGGTGAACGGCGGGGTGGGCAGCGTGGGTGCCGTGGGCGGTGGGCGGGCAGGCAGGGGGTTGAGGGGAGGCACGGCGCCGACTTGCAGGCTCGACGCTCTCAAGGTAGAGCAACGACACTACCGCGGGCTGGGTGGAAGTTGAGGATAACAGTGTGCGCAAGAATGATGGGACCATGTGCAGGCCATGCTGCCGTTATGTTCCCGTACCTTCGCTGGCTGTGGGCGACTCCCTGGGCTCGATGGGGTTTCGCTGTGAAGTCGTGTAGCGTTGACCGCATTAACTCAGGAAGGCGTGGTTTTGGATTTGGTGCCCTCACCTGGCCGTGCCTTTGGCAGGTACCAGCATTAACGGGCCACGTGGCGTTACGCTAGGTAATTGGACACGTCTAGCGCGTCATGGCGCGGAGATGGACGTAACCGCAGGACACAATTTGTTATGGCCTCTTCTGATTTGCATTACCGTCAGCAGCAATATGGAACGGAACTGCCAAGTAGACAAGCTTTTGTAGCTACCTCCACGTGAGCAATGCACTTTCTTCCATAGTGCTACGGCCTCGGTCGCATAATGGCTTTCGACTTGCAGCCTGGTTGTGCTGCTAGGGTTCCGCAGCTCCCCGACGAGGTGTTGGACTACATTTTCACAGGCTTCCTTGCGAACAACGAAATACCCAGCTCCATACGCCTCCTCAACAAACGATTTTCACAGCGCTTTGCTGGTCACACGCGCGTCCAGCTGTCGCAGCATGGGATACCGAACCACGCCTTCGCACACCGATGGGGCGACGCACAAGCCTTTCGCAGCTTATGCGCCAGGAACCGGAGCCAGCTAATCAAGCTAACGGCCAAGACTGGAGATGTTGCAAACCTCCGCACTGTCGTCGACAACGCTGGGCTCGCCCTGCAGCCGGAACACATGGCTGCAGCAGCTGCCTCTGGCCACGTTACCACCTGCCTGTGGCTCCGCGACCAGGGCTGCCCCTGGGACGAGTCCGTCTGGGCGGCCGCAGCTTCCTCCGGATCCCTGTCGTTGTGTCAGTGGCTGGAGGGCGAGGGCTGCCCGCTCCACCCCCCTGCAAGGTGCTTCTCCCGGTGCCGTCAGCCAAGCCCCGTCCTGCAGGCGGCGGCTCGGTCCGGCAGCCAGGAGGTGTGCGAATGGGTCCTGACCCGTCCGCATCATGGAGGGTGTGCAGAAGCTGCTGCGGAGGCGGCCCGTTGTGGGCACGTCGCCCTCATGGACTGGCTGCTGCTGCAGCACGCTAGGCAGCAGGGGCAGCAGGAGCAGCGGCAGGACTCCCGGGCTCCGGCGGCCCCCGCAACAGCTTCCCCGCTGCTAGCCGACCTGGAGGACGAGGACGGGGACGAGGACCGGCAGAGCGCGGGGCCGCGGAGGGCGCAGGTGCTCCCGCGAGCCGACCTCCGCCCGCCCTGGGAGCCCCAACCCCAGCAGCCCACGGCATGGATACAGCTGCGGCACCACCAGCCCGGCCACCTCGTCCCTGTGGATGGTTGTGGCGTGCACCCGGAGCTGCTGCTGGGGGCGGCCAGTGGGTGCAACCTGGCGACCGTGCAGCGCATCTGTAGCGAACCCATAGCCACCAACACCGGGAGCTGGCCGTCGGTAAGCCATGTGCTGCCTGGTTCTGTAGCGGCCCTCAAGCAGGAGGTCAAGAACACAGTGGTGGAGCGTGCCGCGGCAAGCTCGACTCCCGACTGGAGGGAGAAGTTCACCTGGCTGCGGGCCTGGCTAGGCGGCGCGGGCACGGATGGCACGTGCCGTGCAGCGGTGGGCTGCCCAGATGCCCTGGAACGGTTGAGGTGGATCGTGGAGGAGCAGCAGATACAGGCCGCAGCTGACGCTGTGGAGGAGGCTGCGAGCTTGGGCAAGGTGGAGGTTGTGTCGTACTTGTTGCATTGGCTTGCAGGGCGGCCGGGGACGGGGGTGGAGGCGGCGGGGTGCCACGCGGCCGCGGGGGGGCACGTGGGTGTGCTACAGGCGCTGGAGGCAGCGGGGTGGCCCCTGGGCGGAGAGGCGCTGCTGCGGGCCGCGGAGGTGGGGTGCGTCCGGGGCGTGGATTGGCTGGTGGAGCGGCAGCAGCGGCAGGAGCAGCAGCAAGGGGCAGGGCAGCAGCAGCAGCGGCGACGTGGGGAGCGGCATGAGCACCAAGGGGACCGAGGCGGGGAGGCTGCAGAGGGTGCGGTTGTACGGCAAGGGATGCGGGAGGGGAAGGGGGAGGAGGAGGGGGAGGGTGCAGGGCACTCGTTCTCGGCGGATGTGCTGGAGGCGGCGGCCAGCTCGGGCAGTGCGGCGCTGCTGCTGTGGCTGAGGGAGCGGGGGGTGCTGTGGGACAACATCGGCGCGGCGTTTGCGGGGGCGGCTGGGGGCAGCAGCGAGGAGGGCGTGGAGGCGCTGGCGGCGGCGGGCTGCCCCATGGGGGTGAGTTCGGTACGACAACCGCACACTTGCGCGCCCCCGTGCGCCGTATAACTCCTGGTTCAGGGTCGCCTATCTTCATTCGTCTGTGCCGCTGTGCTTTACCCACATGCATGCATCCTACCCAGCCGCTGTTCCGAGCCCGTGCCTGTCCTTGGCACCACACGCGCTTGCTGGCGCGCCGCCCACACTGCGACCCACCGCCTTTTTCGCATCGCATACCAGAGACAATAAGCCATTCACACCACCATCTTGCCTCCTGCCCTCCTCGTCCTTATTGCGCAGACCGATGGCGCTGCATACGTGGAGGCCGCTCAGCAGGGCGACCTGGCCATGCTCCGCTGCCTGCGCCGCCTAGGTTGCCCCTGGGGAGACGCCTTCGCGGCGGCTGTAAGGCGCCAGGAGTGCGGCGTGGCGGCGCTGCGGGCGCTGCTGGCGGCGGGCTG
The DNA here is from genome assembly GCA_036984285.1 of Chlamydomonas sp. KOR1. Lineage (NCBI taxonomy): Eukaryota > Viridiplantae > Chlorophyta > Chlorophyceae > Chlamydomonadales > Chlamydomonadaceae > Chlamydomonas > Chlamydomonas sp. KOR1. The sequence continues at coordinate 14,198 of BQMZ01000082.1, read as the reverse complement.
CCACGTGTCGTGGGAGCCGGTGCTGCGGTCGGTGTGCTTCTTCAGGAAGCGGGACGGGCCGGAGGTGCTGGCGTGGCTGGCGAGGGAGCGGCGGGCGCGGAATGGGGTGGTATGGGAGGAGGGCGACGTGTAAGAGGCGAAAGGTGGGGTTGGGGGGGGGGCAACAGCAGTAACGGGGGGGAAAGGGGGAAGACGGCAGGCCTGCATGTGGCACTGTGCAGCAGTGAAGGGAGGCGGAGGGGTACGGGGGGAAGAGAGGAAGGGGCCGATGGGATGAGGAGGGAAGGGGGGTTTGGGGAGGAGGGTGGAACGGTGTGAGGCTGTCCCAACAGACGCAGGGCGGTGGGACGGGCCAAGGGGCAGCCGGAGTGGTGGTGTGGTGCGAAGGCGGCGGCGTCCTTAGGGGCAGTGGTGTACAGCATGCCGGCGGCTACCGGTTTGAGCTGTTGGCTGTGTGCCTGTGTTTGCCTGGAACGTACGTAGCGCTGGCCACACCGTTGGCTCGCAAGGCACGGGTCGATACATCCTACACCGTACTGAATAATAAACACTTTTGACAGCACCTTGCGTGGCACCTGTAATCTCTGTGTATCACAGTTGTGGTCAAGGAATGGGTATGGACACGTATGGAGATGCCGCAGTATGGAGATTACAGCGAAGCTACAAGCCGGACCCGAAGACCGAGGCACGCCCGGCACCAACTTAAATCACCTTGGCACAAGCGTGCGTGCGTACCTCGAGGTACTAGAGCACTGCTGACATAATCACACGCAGTCACACCAATGCCGCCTCCCTGACGTCCCGCACTCCTGTGCGTACCTGTAAGCTGAACAGTACAGCAAATGGAGCGCATCAAGTACCGTACACATGAATAACAAGATGCGGACGTTCGCACACAGACCTGGATCGCCGCCGTCCGCCTGCACCCACAGACCAGAGACCGCTGACGCACCACAGCTGGGACCCCATGCACCAATTCCAGTTGCACGTGCGTATCTACAACATGATGAGTGTCCAGATATACGCCAACCAAACACTTGTGATAGCCGTTCATTATGCATGCACCGTACTGTATGCAGTACTGCGGCCTGTGAGTCGAACAACTGCTGCCAAAATCTTTGCCACCGTACGCTGGCGTGCGAGGAAGCAAACCAGGCACTAGCAGCCCTGCATGTGCCAGCCTTAGACAAAGGTCATGCCCTACGTCTAAACCTCGGCGTCCATTATTGGCAGTGCCAAGAATGTCATGAAGTTCCGACACATTATGCAATGCCAACAAACAACCCTACAAGCCATATATACATGGTGTACAAGCGTGCTACCCCTCAGAACCGCTCGGCCCGCTGACCACGTACTCGATGACATCGCTGCCACCTGGCCATATGCTGATTCGCCCATGCTTATTTGCCCTTCCCTGCCATTCACTAGCATTGGGCACCTCGCAGAGCAAAAGGATGCTTTGCCTGCAAAGGCTCCCGTTGTACCCTCTACAAACAGCTTGAAGTAAGCGTTGCTACACTGCAAACACGTGCACACTCCCAGCCCGTGCACAGCACCCTTCACCCCTCAGCGCCCCGGCCGCAGCGCCGTGGCCCCCAACGCTGCCGCCCATGCCGCACCCGCCGCCGCCGCAACCGGCGACGCAGACACACTCCTCGCCCCTACCACAGCCTGCTGGTCTTGCTGCATCCGCTCCCGCTGCTGCTCCTGCTGCCGACCGACTCTTCCCCCGTGGCCCTCGTTTCCCTGCGGCGGCACCAGCTGTTGTCCGCCCCTGCCCCTGCCCACGCCCTCAGTCCCTGTCGTGGAGCGCTCCCCCCGGCCGCGCTCCACTGCAGAGTACACCGCGCTCCCTGGCGCGCTCAGTGCCTGGATGTGCCGCACACGCGACTCGCCCGGCGCTGCAGAGCCCCTGGCGACGCCGTGCGGGCCGCGCACTAACCCAGGAGGGGCAATGCAACCGCCCGCAGCAGGAGCTGCAGCGGCGGCCGCTGCCGCCCCAGCTGCCGCGCTTGCGTGGGGGCTGCCAACTGGAGGTGACGAGTGACTGTCCTTGGCACGGACATAGTGGGCTGGGCTGGGCAAAGGGGGCGAGGCCCGGGGGATGGCGGGACTGTGAGCTGTGGGTGGCAGCGGCGGCAGTGGCTGCCTTGGTGGTGTGCGCACGTGGGCGGACGCCGCTCGTTGTACGAAGACCGGGGGAGCTTGTGTCCCTGTTGATGCTGCGAAGCTGAGTGCCCGGATGCGTGATAGCTGGTAGGGGGCGACGTGCGGCGGTGGCGGTGCTGGTGGGGACCACCGGGCGCTGCCCCTGCTGGTGCCGCCGGGCGACCGCGACGGCGACCACTGCAGCACGACGCTGAGGACCCCACATGGCTTCCTGCTGGACCTGCTGAAGCTGCTCGAGAGGCTCAGCGCAGCACGAAGGAAGCCACTGCTGCTGCTCTTGCTGCCACTACTGCGGAGGTCGTGGCTTTTAGAGCTGAACAACGGCACCTCCAGCTGCTGGGGCGCTGTGGAACGCAGCTGCGCGGGTGCTATCGGAATCTGCGCGGAGCCGATCAGCTCATCGGACTTCGGAGACGTGTCGTCCTGCATAGGAAGTGGCCCGTGCAGGGTGCACCATGGTTTCTGAACATGGGAGGAAACAGCGCTAGGGGGCGCGGATGCTGCTGGGGGTTTCATGCTGCAGCGCCGCGTGTGGAACAGTGCTGTTCTCGGGAAATGGCGAATGGGTCATGACGCCTCGCAACACGGCCACATCGCTCTTCCCCAAAGTAGTCACAATTTGGCCACCAGCGAGCCACTCACCAGGATATCCACCTCGAGGTGCTCTTCGTTCCCCACGTGTACACGAAACGCCTCGTCCCAGGAGGGGTTGCGGCCTCCGGCCACACAGGTGCGAGTTCGGAACTGTTGTTGACCGCACGTCAATATGCAGAACGGACTCTGCCTGCGCGTGTGATGAGGGGGCGGGGCAAGGGGGGGGGGACGGGCCGATAATGTTGGCCAGGGAGGGGGACCAGAAGCTGTGTATCCCAGGTGTGACCGCGGCATCGGCCTGGGGCGCCGAGTAGCAGAATAAGTCCAGCTCTCCTTATATATCTTTTATGAGCTGGTAGCAAACAGGCTGACCTGCCAAACAGCCTCCTGCGGCAATGAAGGTCGCAGGCGAACTGCAGCGTCACCAGCAGGACACCCTGGGCCATTGTCAGCTGCCCTGACGTTAGGCATGCGTAAGTAAAATTGGAGCTGATTGTCAGCCGCTCGGGGTTGAGGGAACACAGTCAATTTGGTGTCAACCGCGAGCTGACCCACGACTTAATTACATTAACATGGTTAGGTACACGCAGTAAATCTGCACAGGAATTACTATTTCAACCTGCTTGCGATGGGCACGCGGCAGCTACAGGCGCACGCCACCGATTGACGAAGGTACTACTGACAAAGCTCACACTGCAGCTCACATGCTTCCGACTGCTCTAGAGACGAGTCTGGAGCCCTGTTGCGGCATGGATCCTTTCATAGCTTGTGCACGGACAAACTGCGAATGATTGCTTGCCCCGTTTTACTAGGCGTGTGGGTTATCGGTTGCTCGATAATGCCACCCACAGGTCACGCAGCTGGTCGGGCTCCAATGCTATTATACGTTGCTGATAAACAATTCTGTATATGGGGCAGTGCGACTCGCCTGCCTTGTGTACAGTTGGCATGGCAGCTGGCCACCATGCATAGAAGCTACGTGCGTTTCGGCTGGTCCTGGCGGTAGCCTTGTAGAAGCACATTGGCATGGAGGCAATTGCCTAAGTGCAACTAACTGCTATGGGGCTCACACGCCTTCAAGGGTCGGCTGTCGCTGGTATTTGAAGCGCGCAACGTGGCGGAGACCAACTGCAAGCCTGCAGCGGTGAGCGAAAAGGGCATGCGCTATGGTCTGGGAAGTTTCCCTGGAAGACTTTCTATATTGCGCCACGGGGCGTGGGCGGTCGACGGTGCGCGGCACTGCCTGAAGGCGCACACGGCAGTCTCCGCCAATTCACCGCTCTCTTGGGGACATACTGCTATAGTCAAGGGTTGATATTCGCGTATCCCTAGCTCCCAGAGCTCCCATCGTGTGATACCTGGCATCCAAGTGCTATGAAACGGTCCTGCTGCGCATTTCCCCAGCGTCGCTCAACTCCACACACACTCTGCGAGACGCTGTTGGCGCCATCGGGTTCACAAAACAAACGAATGCGTACATCCTAGCAGTAGTGTAGTAGGACCCAGGAGGGTTCTCAAACCATTCCGGGCACGTGTGTGGTGGCCCGGAGGCAGGGCACGGACGGTTCTTTCCTGCTGGGCAGGAGCGGGCAGGGGAGCTCCCCTGGAATGGAAGTTCACGTTCTGTACAGTGGTGAGCGATCAGCGTGCCCCTGAGCGTGCCCATTGGGGCATGAGCTCCCCCTGGTGCAGGTGCTGCACCGTCTCCTCAGATGCTCCAGCATGCCCAAATGACACACCACGCGCGAAGGTACGGTTCAGACATTTCGCACGTAGAGTAGTTGGATGGTGACCAGGCTCCTAGGGTGCGACTGAAACGAAGCTACTTTAGTGTTGAACTGTTGACCCTGGCTTTGATAATACTCTGGAACCACAGCAACTCGCAACGTACGCTGTGACCGCAACACCCTCTCGACCTCCGCTAGCAGTCCCCCGTGTCGTCAAGGCACACCCCGCAGGCACCACGCGTGCGCAGTGCTCCTGCGCGTGCGCACGCCGAGCAGTGCACTATGCGGTAAACGTTGGGCATCCAGGCAGGGATATTAACAAGCGTCGTGCACGTGGGGCAGCGGACGGTCGACGGGAGGGCAAGGAAACAGGTGCCCTTCTGGGTGTTACCAGCCAGGAACACGTGCACAAGTTTGCAGCAAGGGTAGATGTCAAATGGGCTAGAAAAGGGTCACAAACAAGCATGCCGTCCACCCCTGTGCGTAAAGGAGGCATGTGAAGGCCCCCAGCAAGTCCGGTGGGAAAAGGGCGGCTTCAGCCGCGCAGACGCCGTGTCTGTGCCTGCGTTGTTGCCTTCTCTTGTTCGCCCCTGCATGCGTAGCCCTGTCAGGCGGCCCAGCAGGGTGACACGGCCTGTGCATGCCAGGGCTGCAGGGCAGAGAAGCTTTCTTAGAGAAGGGCTCCGTCCCCCGATGCTGGTGCTCTGTTGCTCTGGCCGTTGGGCGCGGCGCTGGCTGGATCCAACCCGGTCTCACCCGCACACGTGCCATACTGGGAGGATGGTTCGAAGACCAGACCCCCAAATGTGCATTCTATGACCTCTATAGGACTCAGTTAAGTTACTATGAACTAGTTGTGCGACAAGTAAAGGCGTGGCGCGATAAGTCTTGCGTTCCTAGAACGCCTTGTGACCGCTGCTGGTCATTTAGCCACGTCTTTAACATAATGGCAACTATGGAATCATGAAGCAGTGTCCAGCACAGCGCCTGGAGCTCAGCACGCTCTTTTCCCGGCTCCGCATGGTGCAGGGAGAGCACACCTTGCCAATACATGTCCGCTAGTTTCCAATGACGTTTTCGTTAGTTACTTAATGCTTGTCAAATGTTTCTGGGTACACCACTGCTCATAGCAGGGCCACACGTCGTGTCGGCATGCCAGGCCTCGCCAGTTCTTGCCCGCAGCGAGGCTATGAAGGATGGCAAACGAACAGTAGTTCTATGAGGATATCCACAATGTACTTTGGATGCATGGGCCGCGCGGGGACAAGCAGCAACGGTGTATTGTGGCCTTTGACGGCCAACATACCCCGGGTACGGCAAGTGATGTCCGGCAGGGGTGGGACACGTGTCCCTAATCCCGGCCCCATGTAATGGCAAGAGGACGTAGAGACGAAGAGGCTGGCCTAGTTGGTTTTCAGGGACACTTGTCCCACAACCCCTTTCAGCGGGCTTGAAGTCACCCAATTTTTGGACCACTGCCCAGCCGCGGGTGAGACCGGGTTGGCTGGATCAGTGATGCGCCAGACCGCTACTATGGCCCTGGAGCACCCTGACAAGCCGAACCGTAATGACCGTCTGCAGGGCCGTTGATATAATGGATCATGTTGGATCCAGGTAGGACAGCAGCGGGAGGGCGGGAACAGCGTCGCCTCGTGCCGTGTGCTTTTCGGGCGGGTGCGCTTTGCGGGGCAAGGTCGATGCCAGCATGCAAAGAGTATGGCAGTAAGTAGTGTGAGAAGGATTGTGAGTTGCGTGGACACTGTGGGCGCTGGCCCTAAGACCAAGTGACGCTCGCCGGGGCCAGCGCGCCAAACGGCTAGTGTGCTGCAACCGAAGGGAACCATGCGCGTACGGACAAACCAGCAACCTGGCGTGGGGCATAGTGTACGGTAGTCTAGCAAACAAGGAGTTCTGTTTGATCCATGGTTCCACAGAGTTACATGCGAAGCGAAACGCCACGGCCCGAACCCGCAGCGTGCGTGTGCTACATCACCGCTTTCTACGGTCATGCATCAACAGATTTGTTTCATCACTTATTTCAGTATACTGAGTAATTCAAACGTACAGCCCGCGCCTCTTCAACCTCCTAATTACAAACAGGTTAGCATGTCGCCGACACGTGTCCAGTTTTAGAGCGGTTGGGAGGCGGTTTTGTACCCTGTTGCACGAGCAACCTCCGCTCGTTTGTTTCCCATACATTTGACCGCTTGTACAATACATATTTTGACTGCAGGCCGGTGTGCGGGAAGTGTCTATTGGGCGGGCACAGGAGTCAACATTACACTTGGCGAATTGTTGAAGTCCGCCGGTACAATTTCCTTTGCATGCCCGCGCGTCCGTCATGTTAATGGCTTGCTACGAATGCTTTCAGTGAAGCCAACAGCAGTTTTGTATTGCTTTCTCAGGTCGTGCTGTGTGCTTCACCTACCCCGTCCGTATAGCTGCGTGTGGTCCCTTGGATCTTACCTCAGGCAGCGCCAATGCCGTACTGCCTGTCTGCCAGCAATTCACAGGTGGCTATAAGCCTGCTGTCTTTCATGTGATTTTGTCAGCTCAGGTGCACGTCACCTGTCTGGGTGGTTGCAGCTCACTAAGCACAGTGCTGTACTTACATAGCGGGAAAGACCAAGCGCCCGCCCAGGCACTTTGTCGCGTGCGCCGCCAAAAGCATAGTTCAACGTGAAGGAAAGCTTGCGTATGCTCGTTTACCTCAGGCTTACGCGCGCCAGCGACTTAAACCCGCATGCCCTTAAGCCCACTTCAAAGCCGAAGACTACCTCCAAGCCCGCCAAGCAAGCTAGCCATCATGACGTCTAGATCGGTATCTTTTGTAGCTGCTGCGCTTGTGATTTATGTGATCTGGGCAGCCGCCGCTCAGGCCGGTAAGTGGTGTTGCTCGGGCCCATCGGCAGCGCTCTGCCCCGCGGGCGCCGATGTTCAATGCAGCAAAGCCTTATACAAATACCTGGAAGCTCCATGCTGGGCATCTTGCCGGTGGTTGCGATCTTGCAAGATAGCTGTCCAAGCGCTGGTGACATCCTTCGCGCATGCTTCCCCTTTACCCCGACCTGTCGCCTCCCTGCTCTCCTCCGCAGAGACCACACAAGCGCATGTTGGGCTGGGCGGTGCGCCAGTTGCCAGGGCGCTGCTACAGACCGGGCTACGGAGGCCGAAGCCTCCGCGCCCCCCGCCAAGGCCACGTGCACCCCCAAAGTGAGTGCAAGCCGGGGGCGCCAGCCATGTGCTCACCAGAGGGTACCAACGGCAGCGTAGTGGAGGCCAAAGGCATGGAAGGCGCCTCCTAGTTTCACATCGGGCCAGGCGCTCCAGGGTGCTTGTACGTACTCCATAACGCACTCCAACTGCCCCCATCACCCGGATCGCTTGCAGACGCCCGGTTAACTCGCCGCCCCCAAGGCCGCCGCCACCCAAGTCCCCACGCTTGGTCGCGATGGCGGGCGCAGGCGAACCACTGCAAGGTGGGCCAGGAGGAAGCACTGTCCCTCTCCGCTTGTGCTGTGTCCTAAGGCGCCCTCATGCAATCAGCCCTCCACCGCCATATGAGCAGTCACAGCCCCAGCCCGCACTGATGATCCCCCTCCTGCCCCTTCTCTCGCGCTGTGCCCATTGCCCCATGCTCGTCACACAGTTCCCCATTGTGTCCCCACCCACCGTACGCAAACCGCTCTGTATGGTCTGCATCGCCCCCCTCCTCCCCTCTACCATCTACCATCCCCACACACTACCGGCATGGGTTCTCGCTCATGTCGTAATGATCTCGGCAGACCCGCGCTTGCGCGGCTGCCAATATCAACTATCGATTAAACCCGGCTTATGGGCCCTGGTTGCCTCTCCGCCGGTGGATTAGGGATGTGGTCTGTCCCGAAATCCCGACTTTTGACCCTCTACCATCGCACCTGCTGCTCACAAGCAGCGTCCCCCAACCATGCCCCTCCGTACGTCCCGTGCCGCTGTCGTACAGGCTCTACGTGTCCCGATGCCCAGGTGGTACTTGACGTCACGAACATGTTCCGCGCCTGGCACCAGTCGGGGCCAGTCACATGGGACAAGACTTTGGCCGCAGGCGCGTCGCAGCACGCGCAGCAGCTTGCCCGCGCTGGCTGCGAGCTGCAACACTCAAGCGGCAACTACGGTGAGCATTGCAGACTAATGCACACCCCTTGGCAAGTCCTCTCGGACTCAGTTTAAAAACTTGCAGTCTACAGTCGCATGCGCGTGGTGCTGATTGGGGATTCGCAAGGCAGCGCGGACTGCCTTGCTTCTGTGCGGGCCCCGTGCATGGAGCTGCGTCGCTGCCCTTGTGGCGCTGCTGGTTTCCTTGCCGGCGTACATTTCACCATTTCTCACATCGACGCCGGCTGCTTGGATTCTGACCTGCAGGGGAGAACCTGTACATGACTGCCAGCTACCCCAAGCCGGACAACAACTGCACACGTGGCATCCAAGCGTGGTACAGCGAAGGTGGGGAGCGTGACGCGCAGCTGGCACATTCCCACATGGACTCCATGGCTTGGACTCCCGTGTCCATAGGCGCGCATAATGAGACTCGGATATTGGACCAGTCCTGGCAAGGCATGGAGGCACTTGCAACAAGGCACGCCTCTGTCGACACACACGCCGCTTCAGGCTGGCGCGGGTGATTACCTGGATTTGAGCCTGCTACTGTTACATTCTCTTGGAGCCCAGCAAGTGTCCCGATGCCATCACGGCCATGCTGACACGCCTGGCCTTTCTTGTTGCTTCAGCTGACATGGACACCTTGCAGTGCTCCAGTACTAAACGGCGACCTTCGTTACCCTGTTCCCCTTGCAGTGTCCGGGTACAACTTCAACACACCTACCCCGTTCACCACCAACTGGAGGTAAGCACGCTTTCGCTTCTGCCAAGACAATCTCAGAGAATTGTTGTCCCGTTCAGTAGCGTGTGTGGCTCGGCGGTTGCTTGCCTCCGGGCTGAGTCGGTGGTCACTCCCAGCCCCTGCTGCTCCTCAGACCCCTCCGACCCCCACAGAGTCCGCCAACCCACCACTTGCCAACCAAGCGCGCCTTACCCGCCCCGCCTAACCCTCCCCGCTCCCATGTCCCTCCCCATATGCGTCCCGGCCACCGCGTCACGCCGGCTTGGCTCATGCCACCAGACCGGACAACATGATCGGGTAGGTCGCATATCGCAGCCTTCTCGTGGCTTGGCAGCGTCTATCACCTCCTGCAATGGAAGGCATCTCAGCTGGCTTTTTGAACTGCCCTAGCGCACGCGGCCATGCATCACTGCTTGTTCGGTGGCTGTCACTGATGTACAGCCCCCATGTACTCCACGGTACCACTCGGCAACGTCTCGTGTTCCCATGCACTTCGGCACGTACCTTGGTTGTGATGTCCTGCTCCTTTGCTAATGCTGACCGGCTAACCCATGACCACATGCCCACGCCCTCAGGCACTTCACGCAGCTGGTGTGGAGGGGCAGCACCCGGATGGGCTGTGGGGTCGGCTACGCACCGCGCACCTACGGAGGCAAATGGGTCGGCGGCTGCAAGGTGGTGTGCTGCCGTTACGTATCCGGAGGCAACATCGCCGCCGACAGCTACTTTGCAAACAACGGTGCGTGCTGAGCATCGAAGTTCACCAGATGACAAACGCGGAACAATGTCGTCGCATGTGTGTGGGACTCCGTACCCGGCAGTAGCTGAAGCGACGTGTTGCCGTACTGATTGTCGACGCCAGCTTGCCAAGAGAGGGCCACCACACGTGCGGTAATTGTACATTCAATGCTGTTCCTGTTGTTAGCCTGCTTTGCTTTCTCCCTTTGCCCAATCGCTCTAATCCCGCCCTTTCTTTGCCCTTGCAGTGTTCCCTCGAGTGTAGCGCTAAAGGCTGTCGGACGGAGAAGAGGACGGACACGGCAAGACGGTGGCAAGCTCAGTGCCCTTGAGTCGTGCACCGCTCATCCGCTTTATGCACGACTGCTCGACAAGAAGGTGAAGAAGATTTACGAACTACCTCCTACGCGCTAGACATTCTATACCTTAGCGCACAGCAATTGTCTTCGATTGGGTTAGCTTAGCGCCAGCCTATTGCTCGTCTGAGGGGTCCTCGTGTCCTCATGCGCCAGGGCGCATCTTTCTCGTTCGGCAGAGCTTATAACTTTGACAGGGCGGCTGTGCCCTAAGCGTTCAACTGTTTTGTTAGCCAGTAGCAGCTGCGCACATGAGAGCGCCTCCCATTCATGCATGGCAGCGTATACAGAGAGCGCGGTCGTGGATTGTGGGTTACGGTTGGGGCGGGTGGGTTTGGGATACGGGTACTGGCGGGGGTCGGGGGCATGTGGGGGCGTACGATGTTTTGAGCGGTACGGAGGCGGTGCGTGGGAAACGTTATCGAGAGAACTGTCACTTGCATCGATGGGCATGGGGTCCGGCCGCCAGATACCCACGTGTGTACATGCTCGTGCCCGGAAAGGGCGTACCCACTTTGCACCAGCTGCAGAACCATGGTGCATGGTGCATTGCAGATCACGAAGTCGTCATCCATTGCATGCCATGCCGTGACGCATCGCAGAGACGGTGTGACACTTGTGGTGGCAACACGGCCCAGTGGCCCTGCTGCTGCCGCGGTGTGGGCGCCGTGCTAATGCACGCATGCGTGTCTGTGTCAAGGCACGTCGCACGGATGCCACCGGTGGTGAACAACTGCGTGAGCAGGCAGCCGCTGACTGCCGTACATGGTCATCACGAGCAAGGGTGCGCATGCCGGCGTGGCAGCGACAGCTCGTTGGTGGTTGGTGGTTATTCGTTTGTGGCCAGCGCCACACAGTGCCTCGTGCCTCGTCTTGCACTGCCAAGGCACCACGCGACGCGAACCGGCTGGAAGGAACGCCGGGCGAGTCCGTGCCTTAGCGTTCTGGTGCGTGTTGGTGTGTCGTACGTTGATGTGCGGACATGTTGGTGGACTCATTGTTTTTATTCCCAACGCTTTGTTGAGGGTCGGCTTTTGCCGTGCGCCGCTATGATGAGCGAGCACATGACATGGTGCGCTGGGTGATGTTCATTCGGCGGTTGTCATGTTGCTTGTTGCACGCGGGGCGGCAATCGTGTTGGTCGCGAGCGCCCTGCCTTTGTGGCCGGTATCTCGGTGGGCTTTACCGGTCTGCCCTGGTTTGTCCGTCTGGCCGTGCCACCCTGCCTCTCCCCGAGGAATTTTGTGTGTCGCTGGAGCGGGTGGATATGACCCATGTGTGTCCACGGCTGTTGCTCATGCGGTCCGGTCACTCGAAGGTCGTGGATTACAGCTTGAACGTAGCCACCTGTGTGGAAGGCACAGGCGCTGGCCGTTGCCGTGGGTCGGGAGTCTGGGTTTTTCGGACATAGAGAGCAGCTGTGCCCTCCATGGGGTTAGCGTGTTCAACGCCAATTAGATCGGCGAAGAGCCGGTGGGGTTGTGGGTAGATGCATTTGGCATGAGGGCATCGGGTTGCGTTACATCAGGTTTGTCCGTGGCCGGGCACGTGTGGAGCTATGAAGCAGCACTGAGACGTGAGGAACGTGTGCGTGCGGGATCACATACTGCTGTAGATATGTGCATGTTGACAGAGGGACGGCGTACACAGTGTACAGTGCAGGGCATTGCGGCTAAATGTCCACTAAGTGATGGCTGCTCTGGGTTTGGGATGGCATCCTACTAGACGTATGACACCTGCCATGGTTTTAAGATTGTGCACCCTGGTTGTGCTTCCATTGGTATTGCATGGTAGATAGCACGTGCGGCGTTCCTGCTGTCTCCGCCGGCCGCCATGGTCCCACCGTCTGGTGTGGTGTGACTAGCGACTTGAACTCGTGCAACGGGTCCTGCGTTGTGGACTTCAACGGGAAACGGTGCGCAACGCAAGCCTTCCTGGGCACATTAGTAAACTTGATGTAAAACGTAAGCAGGTCTAGTTCCGTTGCGGCTTATTGGCAATGTATGGAGCCCTGTTTGACCACCTTGGGCTGCTTGGCTGCACGCACTTCCAACGGCAGTTGCAGCAACGGTGAAGCCCCATGGGAGTCGAAGGACCATGACGGGCAACACACGCTTCACGCTGTGCACAAGGAGAGCGCATGCTACAGTTCACACATGAGGCTGACATTGCGCAACCAGCGTAAAAGGTACACGCGAGCCTGTGGACAACGACCCTCCCTGCTGTCCAGGGCTGTCACGGTATCGCAACTGATCCGCACATCAGCGCGGAGCGTTTTGCATCTGCGGTACCGGTATGCCTGTTTTTGCAGCTGTGTGAGCTTGCTGGTGCAGCCGTGGGTTACAGCCTGATTAGAATCCACTTGTGCTCCCTGGCCCGTCCGTGCTGAGCCATCCTACCCAGGGCCACAGGCCAAGAGAGACGTTGGGCGTTTACGCGCATCCACGCGCAAAAGTCAGCCTATTAAGGTCCCAGAGCAGATCTCACGCCCGCGAGCAGCCACTTGAACGGGCACCTGCTGCGGAACACGGCAGCAGCTTCAATAGCTTCAACCACTTGGCCCCCAGTGACCCGCCACCTTCGGGACGCGCGCCTTCGCGACACACCAAGCGCGGACGCTTGCAGGACCAGTATGCAACTGCCTGCTCGAGCCGGCTTTGACCGTAGCTCCCTCATACTGGTGTTGGCCAACCGACTAGTTGACTCAATGCCACGGCCAACTAGTCCTGCAGTGCTCCTTGCAAGAATGCCCATCGCGCCTTTCCTGTAAATTGGCCTAACCATGGCAGCACCAAGCCGGTCATGTCGTGACTACTGTAAGCCACTCGGTCGTCAGCCATCCGTAGCATGTCCGCTCCCAGTACCGTATGCACCACCGGACCTGGTCCTACAAACACGGCCTCCTGCCATGCACAGCGCCTGCCCACCCTTCGAGGACTACACTGCAACACGCATCCTGCCGCCGTCCAAACCTCCTGTCAACAGCAACGCACAAAGCTTATTAAAGCAAGCAACAACGCCACGCCTTGGCGCGGTGTCATTCGCGCCGCATACCGGCATACCCCAATGCCCGGGTGCCTAAGCGCGCCCTATCCTTCTGGGCTAAACTCAGCCCCTGATACGACATGTCAGGCACGAGATACCTCCGAACTTCCGTGCCCCGTCCCTGGCCAAAGAACGGGTCATAATTGAAGGGGTCTGCACCGCCGCCAGTAGACTGCCGAAAGCTCGGTGCTCAACCGATTGCCCTCCTCCACTGCGGCCGCAGTACCGCACCCGTCCACGACACAAGCACCCCGACCTTGACAAACTCATGTACCAACCAACTGAAATCCCCGTTATCTCTATGCATTGGGGCATTCGGAAATCCCCAACTGGGCGACTCAAGCCCAACCTGCACCATGCCGCCGCGCCCCTGTTGTCATCGGTGCGCCTGCCTACGTTGCCCCCATGCACCGCAGCCCCCTCTGCCCCATCCGCAGCCATGCTCCTTCTGCACAACCCTGATGCGCTAAAACGCCACTCGTGTCCCGCCGCGCCCCAGTGAGCTCCTTGTCGCCAGCGCAGGGCTGTGGGCCCTGCAAGCGCCCCCATGCGCCGCATCCGCAGAGCTCTAGACTGCTCAGTCGTCCCAGGCCGCGTCCGCAATGCCGGTCCCTGCGTTGGTGGGCGCAGCGGTGGCCATGTGCGCGTAGCGGTCGTCCACCTTGACCGCCCCCGACCCCGTCTGCACCA